>VZRE01015683.1:123777-201635 GCA_013396775.1 Cephalopterus ornatus | reverse complement strand
CAGGGCTGTGGAAGCGGGGTGGCAGGGTGCGGGGCTCCTACCTGACAGGAGAACACTTGCAAAAGCTCCGCTGAGCATCTTTGATCCGTTCCCACGCTGGAGCCGGCTGGATGCAGAGTGCTGAACTGGAACCTGGCGAGCTGCTTAGGGCTGGAGGGAGAGCGGTCTTTGGGGATTGGCCAGGAGGGCACAAAACCTTAACTCCAGCTCATTTCTGTTTTAAAGGACTGGCTTCCTAGAATAGTACAGGGAAGCCTTGCTTACTGCTGTTCTCAGTGTGCTTTCCAGGGATAAAGGTGTGTGCAGTTCAAACCTTTTGGGGGCAAAAGGATGTGAGAGGGAGTGGTGGCAGACCCCAGCTGGAAGATTTCTGATTTGGTTTCGTCTTTTAGCCAGACATTCAAAAGATCAGGAAAGGGCACACAGCTAAGTACAGGCAGTTCAATCACCTCAGTTGACTGGGAATTAAAAGTATATCATTCTCCTTCCTCTCTATGTTAGTGTGGTAGGTTGAGGGCTTTCCCTGTTTCAAGACTGTTCCTCTTTGGATACTGGGGTGGAAAAAAATATCTGGGAAGTTCTAGAAATACCGTGCTTGAATGGCATGGGGATGGAATGTCTGCAGGGAACATCCTTCTGGCATGAGAGATCCACTCATTGCCCATTCCCACTGAGAGCCTCTGCAGTATATATGGCAAGTGGAACGTGAGTAGAACAGGTTCAGTTTGGTGAATGCCCATGTACTGTCTGGCTGTCAAACTTATTTAGTAAGTATAAATGTAATAATTGTTACAATTTACATCTGCTAGCATTTCTTGCACTCTCGAACAAGTGCATTTCCCACATTGCTCAGAAATGAGAACCTCTCAGTAAGAGCACAGTCACTGACATCAACTTCAGCTATGTCTTGCACATCCACCCTTTCAGTACCCACCCTGTTTTGGTTTTTTCCTATTTGGAAAATGCGGAGATTTTTGATAGTACATAGCCAAACAAATGCCTCTCGTAGGTCAGCAGCAAGACTATGCATCTGAAGCAAAGCCAGCTACTGCAGTGAACAGACACTAATTTGACAGAGCAAATTCCAACCCCAGGACTGCCAAGTTCCCATCTGTGTCCCTCCCCTTGTCAGGATACTACCTGTGTTATTCTGAACTAGCCATATGCTTACACAGACATTACAGAAAAACAGAGTGGGTAGAATATATGCATATTCATACAACTCTTCTGCTTTTCATTAGAGGAAACCAAGAATGTTTTTATTAGTCTGACTAGCCTGGGATCTCTCCCTTCCCTCTAGAAATGCCACCCATAGCTTATAAACTATCAGAGTTGAAAAATATGTCAAAGCTGACAGATTTCCCTTAAAAGTTTTGATAATAAGAAAAAGAAAACTGTAATATGCCAAGGCGTGGGAGATCCTGCTGGGTCATCTCACTTGTCACTCCGGAGCATGAGGGTTCTCTCCGGGTCACTGTGTAGTGCTTCACTTAGTAAATTGATTGGTTTAGCTAAGTCTAATACAGTGATGACCTCACCAGTAATAACACTGCTCCAGTGTTACTCTGAAGGCAGGAGAGTGGAAGACACAGAAATCTACTTGAAACATGAACTAAAAGATTATTTGAAGGTTTGGGGGGTTTTTTGTTTGTCTTTTTTGTTTTATTATTATTGTTTTAAATATCTTATTAGTATTTGATACAAAGCCCACAGCTACAGAGAGTGGTGAGAAATTGCTTGGCGGGGGAAGTGAGAATGGGATTGCTTAACCTGCTGTGTTCCCTATTTTAATACATCCAGTTAAGGTGAGCCTTTGTACAGAAAGGGAGCCAGACAGGACAGAGCCATCCTTTCACACAGGTTGTTTTCCTGAGGACAGCTTTGATGAATTAGGAAGCAACTCTATTAACTGTGCAATAGATTTCTGCTTCCTAATTAGAATGTGACCCATTTTGCTTGGAAAGTGGGGTGGTGAGTAGTTTCTGGATTTTGAATTGAGCATTTGGGTTTATGGGGGGACAGAGAAGGCAGTGGTACAGTGTACCCCCTTTATGAAAAAAAATTAATCTTGACAGTTCCTAAAAAAAAATTGCAAGAAGTTGGTAAGGGGATTCCATATTAGCACTCAGTACAAAAAATTCTGTGCATCCTGAGCTTTTCAAGTTTATTTTTATTCTGCTGTAATGTCCCATTTTATTTTTACCTGCATGAGGTTCTCTGAAATCTAGGGTATTCTCTCTTCTAAAAATTTTTATGATCTCTTGGCATGAAAGACTGAAATGGTCCCTTCTGACCTTAAGAAAAAGAGTGAATGTTATATATAACCACAGTCTATTATAAATTTGCTACCTTATTGCTCACACTGGAGCTGAACTCCTTCTTTAGAAGTCATGAACTGGTGGCCTAGCTAATTTGCATAAACTGTATTTATCACAGCAGGTGCAGAAATACAGCAGATTTCAGCCAAAAATACTTCCTACCAAGTCAACCTTTCTCAGCTCGAGAAGTTCCCCTGACCAGAAATACACTTTAAAAGACTCTAAGTTTTGAAGTCTCAGAGCTCATAGAACAATATATCATCTTAATAGAACTGAAATTATGATTAGATTTCTTAACATGCAGACTATAAAAGTTAAAGCCATAGTTTAATCTCTACTGGCTGTGCAGCGGTTTTAATATAATTTGGGAAATGTACCTAGACAGTATCATATAGGCACTGTAAGACAGGTTCATACACTTACCTACTATTTCATGTCCCCTCTTAATGCAGAGATGGCTTTTTTTATATATTGTGAGGTGTTCAATAGTTTATGCCCCTAGAGATCTAAGGTTTTAGTAGGATGTAGTTCTATTTAATTTATTATACTTGTCTCTGTAGGACTCACTAATGTAGGCAATTACTCGTAGTTAATTACTGGAAACTAGAATTCGAGTATTTCATTAACACAATTTTTAAAACTTGTTAAAATGTGATTAAAAAACACGTATGGGGGGTAGTATAGAAAGCATTTCTTCATGAAGTGGGTATTGTGAGACGTTTAATATTTAAAAATAGCAAAATTAAGAATATATTTCCAAGAAAAAACACATTTCATAAGTTAGGTTAAATTTTAAAAAAGAAAAAAAATTGCTCTCTTTCCTTTCCTGCTCTTGATTTTTAAGTGATAGATGTATCATATATATATAAACTGAGGAGTTTTATGTTAACAGGATACAAAGTGGCACTTGATGAGCTCATATAAACAACTAAGGAATATATCCTGTGGTGGACACAGTCTATTCTTAGTGGAAACGAATATATACTGTTCATATCAATGAGTTATTGAAGAATTTCAAGTACACTGCTATTGATCTAGTTCAGGTTTTTTAAATATATCACCAAATACAAATGTTCAGATCACGGACTGTTCATCAGTTTAGAAAGTTATTTGTAGAATTGGTTAGCTAAGTTAAGGGAATTTTTCTTTTCCAATAGGAGAAGCCAGCATAGCAGGTGTGTGGGTTGTTCTGCACAGCTGCTTTTAACCAGCAATGTTAGTCTTATATTTTGCAGTACTGAGTGCTGAAATACGTGCAAGGGAAAAAACAGTCCACAAACTGTCCTGAGGTTCTATCACATCTGCAAAACTAAATATACCTTAAATGAACAGGATGTCTTACTCTGATTTTCAGCTCTAATCTCCCTCTACAGACAAACTTTAGTAATTGAACTATGGCTCTCATTCAGGCCAGAATCTGGTTATTTTAGATGCCTGGGCAGACATCTTTCCAGTGAAAGGCTTCAGTTCTGCAAGGAGAGAAAGTTAGGACATTTGAATCTTAACCTGTTCATCCACAGTCCTGAGAGAACCATAAAAACACTTCTCTTTGATGAGGGTGAAGTCACCTGCAAGCTTATAGAAAGAATGTAATCCTCCCTCTCCTAATTACTGTCATGATAACTGTGTCCCATTAGCTCCACTAAACCTCTGTGTGTTGCTGTGGCCTTTTTTTGGGAAGTATGTTGCTTTCAAATCTTCCAGCAGACTCTACCTGATGCTTACTGACTGCCCTATAGACACTTCTTATGTTTCCTCCTATCCCCTTGGACAGCTAACTTGAAGGTTCTTATGAAACTTCAGAGCTAAACCTAATCCCATTCCATTCCCAGCAAAAATGAAGTTATCAGTCCAGGCAAAAACTACCTTATTTTTTTTTAATGGGTATTACACTAAAAAGTATATGTAATCTAGATAGTTTAGGCAATGTCATTGAGTGAGGATGAATATACTGAGGCATTGAAATACTTTGATAGTATAGTAAGAAATAAAAGTCATAAAATAGTGATGTGTTTCAAAGAGCACTCTAATACGCTTAAAAGTCAATGCAATATGGCAGCTGTGGCCCTCATACTGCATTTACTGAGAAAAGCTTCCATTTATTTCCAAGTTACTATTACTATTGAAGAGATTTGAATCATAAAAACAGATTTGATTGGTGAAGTCCACATGAAATCTTGTTGAATAAACAGGATAGCACATTTCGCTAATTAATTGGGGAAAGCTGAAGAAAAGATTAAGCAAAAGCAATCAGACTTTTCAAAAAGTCTTGGTATAATCGTCAAAGCACCATTTAACATAAACTGTGTTTCTTTTACAACTTGCTCATTTGCTTGTAGCAAAGGCAATAATAATGACTGTCAGTTAAATTTTTTGTACTAATCTGGAAACAAAGTCATGGAGTGAAGTCATGTATGCTCTGCGTGACTTGTGGATGCAGTGAGGAGAATTCTTAAAGCAGAAAAGTAATTTGGGAGAGTGGCTGCTATAAACTCCTCAGTGCACGCTTATTATTGTTGAAAGAGTTTTTCAGACCCACAAATTATAAAGCTATACATGTTTGCATCCTTTTATATAAACTGCTGTAATTCTAGACACCAAGCTACAGATCTACATAAAACATTAAAGAGGACATAAGAGATGAAAGCTGAATGACAACCAATTTATATGCTGCTTTATTCCTGGAGACCACTTTGCCCACGCAACATATGTTTTGTGCTGAATTTAGAGGCACACTCATGTCCATTGTGTTGCATTAGTCTAACACAACAAAATAATTGATCCAGATATCAAGCCTATACAGTTTGGGAGAAACAAAAGAGAATGGAAAGCAAAGGCAGGCAAAGCTTTATCGCTTGCAGACAAAACAACAGTGGCATATAGGTACTTTAAATGGCATAATTACTAACATGGTTCATTGTGACTGCATAAAGTAAATGGTACAGATACTGGAGCAGTGTTCTGCAGTGGAATATATTCACCTAAGCAAATAGCTGGGGAGGAACAGTGAAATTCTGTATGTCTGAAACAGAAGATATTCCCCTGTTATTCTGAGGTTTCATGCTGCAACAGAAAACAGTTGCTTTTGTTTATTTAGAAAAAGCTCTCCCCCAAAAAAGTGATTGAGTTAAGAATGGGAAGACACTAAGCCGGGGCTCCACTGAGGCTCAAAAAGCTGTCTGAGATGAGGCCCCAGGTACCACACCTGTAATATCCCACAAGTCTGATTTCAAAGAGCAATGCTGGCCAAAGCAAGAGAAGAGCTAAACCTAACAGACACCTTGCTGTGTCTTTTCTCCAGCAGTTCCTACGCTGTACTCAGCCACAGGAAGACTTGAATAAAAAAGTAGGCAGCTGAGTAGTATGCAAACTAGGAATTATAAATTAAGACCCCCAATGAATTGATGTATACAGTTCATTAGAAAAAAATAAACAAACAAACAAAAAAAAGGCACCCCCCCCCCCGCCTCCCTCCAAAAAAAACCCCCAAGAACAACAAACCCAAAACCCAACCAAACAAGAAACCCTAACCCAGGCACGTGTTGTCACTAATATCTGGGGCCAGCAGCTAAAAATTAATCTCTCCAGAGACAGTCTATCACAGAGCTTGCAATAGCACATTTCAGTCTGACTTTTAAAAAATAGGAGTTCCCTCCGTTAGGCTTTAACATAACTCCTTTCAACACAGTTCAACCTGTTCCTCCCTGGAATCCTATTATGCTTTTCCAATAAGGTGTTAAGACAACAACTCAGGCCTGCTATTTATGGAGCTAGTGACTTAAAATATACTCTGAAGTAAGTGGCTATTCCTTTAATCTGTGACCTTAAAATTCAGCAAGAGTTGATGTTTTGTTGTTCTTATGTACTGAGCTGCCCATCAGTCACTGATCCAATCTGGCTGGTGCTGTTTGCTCCTATTGCTGCTGATTATGGTGGCAGCATGGCTCAGTGAATTGGAATCATCCACCATGAATTTACCTATATCGAATTTCCTGTCACCCAGTGTTTCCCCCCACTGAAATCCACAGTATGAGGCTATCAAGACTGTTTCTTGTTAAAACTGAAGCAGACTAAGCTGAGAAAGATTAACAGAAATGGTGAGGACGGGGAAAGAGAGCAGAAGACTAATGACGGCAGCCAAATGACTTTTAGCCAGAGAAAACAGTGGCCAAAAATGGAAAACCAACAAATTGCTCTGCAAAGTTGCCTCACGTCAGACATCTCAGAACAGCCCAGGGCACGACCCGCCTGAGACAGGGCATGCCCGTGAGCTCAAAGCCTGTAGGCATTGAGGGAGACATTCTTTGGACTTCCCATCTCTCATGACACTTCCCTTCTCTTCCGAGCTTTGATTTCTGCTTCCTAACAATATTGCTGGCTTGTAGCCCTTTAAAAATGAAAAAAGGGAAAGCACAGAAGTGATAATCAGTAGCAAACATCAGGAAGCAGACCTGCTCCATTCAGGACGGAGTCATGACCTCTGTAAATGCAAAGCTATCAAACAGAACTTTAGATCCCTTAGAAACACATCATTAGTCCTTGTTGCACTGGGACTTAGCTTATTGTGGAAAAGTCGTTAGTTTCTTTTCAGATTCTCTGGAGAATTTCCAAAACCTAACCCTTGCATTTCCTCAGGTTGTTCATATGTAATTTCATATTTCAGCCCTTGTTAGCAGGTACAGTACATGCTGTTCCAAGCTTAAATTCATAGTTACAGTAACCTACTAAGGCAAAGCATTCAAGTGCTCAGCCATCATGGCTTCTACTTCTAAATGGAGCTAGACCATACCAAAGTTGTACACCAGCCCTTCACTGAGGGTATAAAGTTTTTGAAAGACATCTTAATTCATGGAGCTTGTGTACACAGCCTGCTCATAATGTGACAATCTAACAGCTAAACTGTATGTGAGGCTATTACAATTTCACTTCAAACACTGCATTGAAAGCACCCTGACCTTTAAATGGTGTTCAGTGGTGGTATTTAGTAGTCTTTTGACAAAGTCTATAGTTCTTTACATCACAAAAGCTTGCTGGCTAACTCTCAAAATGACCTACAGAAGTGTATTTTCTTTCCTGAGTATCAAGACTGGAACCACAACTCTTTTAGTGTTATGTTGTTTCAGTCATGTTATAGTCTATGCTTTCATTATCTTACCTTTTTATGGGGCCAGCATGAATACCACCTGTTTTATCCTTAGAAACCCTAAGCACAAAGCAAAAGTTAACTTCACTTAAAAATGACATAGAAGATCAACTTTTCCTTGGTCTTCTATTCACCCAGATCTCTTCCTAACTTCTTCCCATGAGAATGTTGCTTTGTTGTGGTTGGGCAGCTCTACCTATGTAGCATAAACCTTTCTCCCAGGAGGCTTGACTTCTAAGATTGCTGTCACATGTTTCTTTGGGAGGCTGTAATACTCAGACATCCTACAAGTCCCCCTGTTTTAAGAATGCTCTTTTGGTCCAGTTCACAACTTTTCTTTTTATATACTCTGTTTCTAAGACAAACCTCTTCCTGTAGATTAAAAAAAACCCACTTAATTCTCTTGCGGCTGTGGTTCAACTCCAAGGAAATCAGATATTTAAATGATAACCTTCTGGATGAATCCTGAGTGCAAGAGAAAGATTCATAATGTTTATATCTCCTGAAGACTGGAAATCAATTTCTCATGGCATTGTTATGACTGTTTTTTAAAACATTTATTTACACTAAAATATCTATGAGCCTAGAGTTGGGAAATCTAAACTTTTGTTCAGTTGTGAAAAGCAGAAGATATTTGCAGTGTGGCTTTAGTAGTGATATGTCTGAATATAAAATAATGTGCTTTTTCTTTTTCTTTTCCCTCTTTCAGCCAAGTTTCTGCTTGAGAAATACACGTTCACTCAGCAAAACAAAAACAACTTTTAAAGGTTGTTCTCGGTGGAAATCGCTCTATGCCCTATTACCTGCTTGAGTGAAACCAGACTAAGAACTTCTGTCATGGCGGCTTTTCTGCTGGGAGCTGTGTTACTTATTGTTCAACCTCAGATAGTGCCTTCCAGACCAGCTATAAATTCGAATGCTGAGACTCCTTCTCAGTCTGTTCAGAGAGAGCTTTTAAAGAAAACATCTCAGAAAAATGACTTCAAGGAAAACATTCATTCTAATGGATCATGTCAGCAGCTGCCACAGACTATTATTATTGGAGTGAGAAAAGGTGGAACAAGAGCTTTGTTAGAGATGTTGAGTCTCCATCCAGATATTGCAGCGGCAGAAAGTGAAGTTCACTTCTTTGACTGGGAAGATCATTACAGAAATGGATTGCAGTGGTATATTAATCAAATGCCATTCTCTTATCCCCATCAGATCACCGTGGAAAAAACTCCAGCATATTTCACATCACCTAAAGTGCCTGAAAGAGTTTATAACATGAACCAATCAATGAGACTACTCCTTATTTTAAGAGACCCAAGTGAAAGAGTACTATCAGATTACACCCAAGTGTTTTACAATCACATGCAGAAGCACAAGCCGTATCCATCCATTGAACAATTCCTGATTAAAGATGGTGAACTCAATGTGGACTACAAGGCAATAAACAGAAGCTTGTACTACATTCATATGCAGAACTGGTTGAAGTATTTTCCTCTTGATCATATCCACATTGTAGATGGGGATAAATTGATCAAAGATCCCTTCCCAGAAATAGAAAAGGTAGAGAGATTTTTGAAGTTATCACCACAGATAAATGCTTCAAACTTTTATTTCAATAAAACTAAAGGCTTCTACTGCCTAAGGGACAGTGGTAGAGAGCGCTGTTTACATGAGTCAAAAGGACGAGCACACCCACAAGTAGATACCTGGTTACTCGAGAAACTGCATGAGTATTTCCATGAACCCAACAAGAAATTTTTTGAGCTTGTGGGCAGGACATTTGACTGGCACTCATTTGTGGCAAGTTAGTGGTAAGCTTCAGAACCTATGTTCCAGTGTACAGTTAGAAAAATTAAAAAGGGCATTTAAAGTATAATTTATTTGTAAAATCCATAAATACTTCTGTACAGTATTAGATTCACAATTGCCATATATACTAGTTATATTTTTCTACTTGTTAAATTTGAAAGCATTTTGTATTGTTTTTCATGGTTGTTAACATTGTGTATGATGTGTCTGTATGAAGAAACTAAATTATTTCATTGCAGAAGATGCTCTCTTGAGAATGTGTTGTCTTTTTAATAAATAAGAAATTCATTTCAACAGAGCCTTGCTGAATTATTTGAATACTTTGGCCTTCCTGGACTATTCAGGATGTTTTTTTCCTCTAATTGCTAATGAATATGCTAAACTTTACATTTCCATTTTTCTTGCTTTAATGTGTGGTTTAATAATTTATTTTTTGTTTGAAAATATTGTTGTAGTTAACAAATTGTTCCATCCTGCTTTATAAAATTATTTCCTCATAAATTGGTGGTACTTACACATGTCGGGACATGCACACCCAAATGACGATGGAAGTCTCTGTGTAATATGAAATGTTAACTTCTATACTTACCTTACCTTCGTATTTACTGTTATAACAAGTGCTCCTCAAATTCTTTGGCAGTACAGTGCAGGTTTCGTGGCAGATTTTTAAAGGTTCTGTGGGGACCAGCTCGTAAAATCCAATTAGCTGTAGAAATATGGTCAAGCTGAAAACTCTTACAGTCTCTGAATGTATATATACTTCATAAAGAAGTAGAGTTGAGAGAATTTAAGCAATATAGAGACTTTTTCAAGGCTGCTTAAGACTGTTCCTATATTTTATTGCACATTTATGCTTTGCCATCAGTGAAAATGAACACTCACACCAGAAAAATTAGTTGGTCTACATTCCAGTAAGCATCAATTTAATTCACGTATAAATATTACCACACTTGTACCCCACTTAAGGCTGTTTTCTGTGAGTTGAGAAGTTGCTTCATGCAACTGAAAATTGCCTATGGACTACTGTTTGTTTAATCTCCTTCCAAGAACCTTTATGCCAAGTCTTGATTAGACATGTGTTGTGGGATTAACCCAAATTCCAGGAACTTTCCTTGTTTTCAATCTGGTAAAAATGGAAGTTAGATGTTAGTACATTGGTAAAAATTGAAGCTGTCCTTATCTGCAGTGGTTGTCATTTCTTGTTAACCATCAGTTTCTGGAATAGGAGTTAATCCTATTTCCACACAAGGCTTCCTACAGTACTTTCATTCTGAGGTCCTAATTTTCATTTTATGATCTTGAGTTTGATTGTCAAATGTGCAATGGCAACACCCAGTAAATTTGATCTTGTAGCTGATTGTTACAATCCTTTGTAAAATTTCAATGTAGATTCATTAATTTTTTTCTGGTGAGCTGGTGCAAACTTGGGCACTATGACAAGGTATAGACTTGGATGCAAATATCCCATATTACGCCTTTTGCATGAAAATTTGCAGATGCTGCCCCTCTCTTCTCCCCCTCCTTGTGTACCTGCCCAAGCTGTATTCAACCTCAGAGAGGTTGGTGGTATTTTATAAAGTAGACCTTTGACAAAAGCCTACAATGAAATGGTATTGTACTCAATAAAATATTTTCTGAATTGCATATTTCCTTTCTCTTTTGTTCATCAGTTTCTAGTTTGGAAGACCAGAATCTGGGATTCAACTCCAGTTTAGCTTCCAGTTAAACGTTGCTTAAGAACTCAGCTGTAGCATGGTGGATTGATTGGAAAGTAGTTGTTTGCTACTGGGTTGTTCCTGAATGGCCCACTGCTGACCCAAAATACACAATGAGGAGAGAAAGTTTCTGATGGCAACGATGTCAAATATTACATGAAGCAGATGCCAAAAATAACACAATTATACTACAATCGTGCTCCTAATAAAGTTTTAGAAAGGAGAAATTCAGGGGATTTTGTATAAGGTGAGGCAGTATTTTTTTTCTACACTTATTATGCCATTTCCTTCCTAAAGAAATCTCTGCAAAAGCCAGATGGGCCAAAGGGATTTTGGCCCGAAAAAGAGACTTCCTACCTAAATATAGTCCTGCCTTCACTACAGTCTCAGACTCACCAAATTCACCAATTTTTTGCTGGGAAAGGAGAAATACTACCAGGGCGTGTGACCAGGAACCAGAGAAGTACAAGAAGTCAGGGTTGCAACAAGTCCAGCTGCAGCAGGTCATACAGCAAAGGACATCAGTGTTGAATTGTGAATGTCTAAGCAGTATGGACAGCTGGTGTCAGTACTGAGGATACTTTTAGTGTATAGTGCTACTTGATACCAGTATTTTGCCTGTCACCAGGACGCATTTCTTCCCACCCAATAAGGCTTGCCTCTGTAGAAAAGAGTAGACCATGAATCATTGGGTCACTATTACTGTTTTAGTGGTAGGAACTCATAGAATGTTCTCTGCAGGATCCAGAGGTGAAGTGACCACTTCAGGGGGACATCCTGAAGCAGAAATTCTTATGACTCATGTCCTAGACCTTGAGGTCAAAGGAGTCCACAGAAATTATATCATACCAAATACTTACACCTTGGGCAGGGATGACGCCATTGTACAATACCTTATCCTGGAGCTTGCACAGCTAGATATCCGGTAGCTATGATGGTGATGGACAATAAATCACACCCACAGTAATAATTTAAGAATATTTACCTGCCATAGATGCTTAAGTTCAAGAGTTACAATTCTCAAAACTATTCTGAGTGTGAGTGTTCAGTTTAACAAGAGTAAGTTTCATTTTCCACACATGCATTACTGTACTTAAATATATTTGCTAGGCTATTCCTAAAGAAGCGCTAGACAACAACAAAAGCCACTGGAAGAAAGTGAAGAGAGAATGAAAGAAAGAGACTGAAGCACATTGCAATTGGGACTGTAGAAAAACTGATAGTGAGCTTTGAAGTCATGCCATACCTACTCATAAAAGAAAAAGTCCCTGAAAATACTTTTCCAGTGTTATGCAATACAGGTATTTACTTCTGTAAAACTTGACCATCTCAGGTCTAAAGTACAACCACTTGGGTGTTGCTCAAGAGACCTATTTCCTTGAGGCAGCTAGCCGAGTCTGTGATCACTCTTGCAAATATATACAAAGCTTTATGAGAATTCAATACCAAATTCAAAGCCTGGCACTCCCCTTGAGTACAAGAAGAAATGCCAGTCAAATAATTATTCAGGGTGGCACTGCAAGACTAAGTCTTGCTCTTTGCGTCACAACACAGATTAATGTGAGACTTTGAAAGCCAGATATTGTGCCTTCACAGGACAAAGATTAAACTATAATGATTATCCTATGAACACCTCTGGAAGATTATGGAAAGGGAAAAACCACGAGTTATTACTTCACCAAGAGTACTGCTACATCTTCCGTTGGTGCTGTATGATCTTGTTACATGTGCTTTGCTCTTCCTTATACTTTTTTTGTGCTGTTACAGGTAAAATAACATCTACTGTCCTTGAATAAATCAACGTTGTTTTGAAACACATCAGAAAAAAAAAAATCTATCCATTTTTAAATCTTGCTGCATTTATTGATGAATGTGTGAAACTTGCCACCACAGAATATTTTAGATGAAAACTTTGTTAGTTTGTTTCTCAAAGCTGATCATTTTATGTTTCCTTGTCTACTGTCCTTTTCAGAGTGAGTTTCTGCAGAAAGCCAGGATTCTCATTCCCTGTTGTCATTCACACAGATTTCAAATATCTAAAGAGAAATTCAGTGGGGTACAGCATATTTCCATGTATCCTTCTTCTGTTTTATTTAGCATAGCTGACCAGATATTTAAGAAAGTACATACTTGTACTCTGTAAGTAAGAGGCTATGCATCAAAACTACTTCTAAGAGGAACATTCCTTCTCCTTTCACTTTTTCGAAGTCTGTGACTTAGAAGTCCTAATTCAGCTCACATCGTGAGTGAGATTTTGCAGGAGTATATTAGTAGATGTTCTCTAATACAGTAACAAAGTAATAAAAAGTACAATAAGGCAAAAACATTAAATTAAACTATGTCAACAAAATATGTTGAACTTGGTACTAGGTATATACCAGCTAAAATAGTTGCAAGCATTTCCCCCTACAGCTGTAACATTATTTTCTCATTGTTAACCCAGTATCTATCTTTTATTTATATGACTCTGCCTAAATGCCCAGTTATGCCAGAAAGATTGTATGTTTAATGTTGATTGCCTCATTTTTGCAATTGATTGGAAAGGCAGTTATAGGTGGGAGCCATGCAAATATCTTCTGAGGGAAAACAATTTTATTAATGATTGGCTTACAAAAAATAAATGAAATTGAAATTCTGTCTCCTAGAATATCAGCAAAGGAGAACAGTACCCTCTTTCCTGCAAAAATAACCCACCCACAGTAAATTTTCTGCTTAACTACCACACAACATTTGATGCAGTTTTTAACTTAATAGTGCAATAAACCCAACAGTGATGCTGCAGATTTTAAATGCCTTCTGGGAAATATAAAATATGCAAGTCAGGGTGGGGAGCAGCTGGATGCATAGGAACATCTGGTCTCATTGGTATGAAAACACTTTTTTTTTTTAAATGATAAGGGACATGAAATTTTTGGCTTGGAGATTGTTTCGTGTTGTCTGTGAAAGCAATGACTTCAATTAACTTCCAAGTCAATAACATAGCATAATGACATCATCTTTATACTTGATATTGACATCATTCTCTGCCAAAACATATTTTTAGAGTGAAACCCCAGATAGCAGGTGCATGAGGGATCCCTCAGTACAAAAAAAAATGAATTGTAATAGAACTTAGACACAGCTTCAATTACAAAGGCACATTGCCTTGCACAAAGGAGTTTTCTGAAATGAATAGCAAAATTCTTCTTTTCTTAATTTGGATGAGAGTTACAGAACAAGGAACATGTATGCATTCACAGCAGAATAACTAACATGTGCTCCCCTCCTTCATTTTCAATCAACCAGTCAGCAGTATTTCAACAATAAAGATCAGGTCAGCTTCCAGGACCCAACAGAGTTCAGTCCAGATAACACTCAGTTACAAAAAGAAGAGTTCTTGCAGTATTTCTTACACCAAAAAGAATTCTTAATGTATCTCCTATTACTGAAATTTATGTAATTCCTCTTTTCTCTCCTGTATACAGCTGTATCACACCTGTCCTGTTAATTATTACATTGTCACTCTATAAGAAAATAATCCATGATATGATGGTGTTTTTATAGAATATTATTCAAATGAATAGGAAATCACAGCATTATGGGGTTCAAAAGATACTTTGCGTATGTTTGCTCTGGTATATTTTAAACTTTAATTAAATAAAATTCAGTCTATTTGGTCCATATCATTGCGCTACAGGAGGGGCTATTGTCACATGCAAGTAGTTATCTAATGATATATGATATTTTATAAATAGAAATATATAATCAAAGTCGCATATTTTTCTTGTTGCTAGAGTAGCAGCTACATTATTGGCAATATTATGAGACTTTTACCCGTAATAAAAATGATAACAGTATTTTTTGGAAACAATAGGAGCAGTCTGAGAACCAATTTCTTAACACATGTAGGAATAAGCTCTTCGTTTCCTTTGTGACCTTGTGTAAAGTGTAAAGAGCAGAAATGCAAGTTATGTTCTCTAGTCAGTTAACAATAGTTTGCTGAAGTTTTGCTAAAGCAAAGGTATCAAAAGTGTGCATGTTCCAAAAGCAAAGGAACTGGAACCATACCATATCTTGTTTATTTTAATGTCTTGTCATTTTCTAGCCAAAATATGTGTTCCTGTGCAAGGGGAATAATAGAGGGCAAAAAAGGACACGTTGCAGAAACAGAACCCCTAGTCCATTTTCACTGTCACACTGGCTGGGATCAGGGCTAAACAGCCACGTGAATAGACAAGGATGCTGGAAGTGAGGGAACACTGGATACAGGAGAACATCTTATCATAACCTGATTCCCTGTGTTCACATCCTTACATATGATGAACAAGCACTCTCAGGAAAAATAGCTTCTTTCCCAGTTCTTGTCTGTGCCACCTGAATGGAGAAAATCCAAGTCCATCTGAGTGTCAGTTGATTCCCATGCCTTAAGGCCTTTTTTACAAGTCAGTGCAGTATACTGCAATTAAAATTATTATTCACCTAAGTGTCTAATCTTCCCCTTTCTTGTTTTAAATTTGTACTAAGTTTTCCATCTGCTACAAATAAAAGGGTTTGATGAATAAATTATTTACAGCCTGCAGGACGAGAAGAGTTGATATGAAATATTTTGCAGACAGGAGACTTGCAAAAGAAGATATTTTCTCATGGAAAAAAAGAGCATCTGTGGACCAGTTGGTTTCTTGCTGACTAAGCCAACTGGATATGATGCTACTTTTGGCAGCTTCCTTATTCTTGTGTGGGCTTCAGTTATGTGAATTCCAGAAGATATTTATTATTGAATATAGCTATATATTAAATACCATGCATATGATGTTTTGTGATGTTGGCATTAGTTTTCTAAGTTAATTATTTAACATCAAATGATGTTAAAATCCTAGTGCCATTTTTTCATACTTAATAAACTTGAGTCAGATAATGCTCAGACATTCATAAAATGGGGCAAAAAATTAAAAGTTGAACTGCCTCTAATGCTCCTTTTTGTGACTCACAGAACATTTTTTCTGCAGCCTTATGGAAGAAAGCTAAATTTCAAGCATGGTAAGTAAAGGAAAAGATTTACTATCCCTCACAAAGAGGGCAATGCATGAAAAATGGATTTTAACAAGTGAATTAACTGTTCATGATTGTTGAACAGAGATTGACAGATCATGAAATTGAAAAGGAAGCCTTCCTTGTTCTCAGAGCAAGGGTAAAATGGATGTCAGAGCCTCTGTGGGGACTTGCAGAGTTCTGGTATGTTCCCTCCATCTTAGCAGAGGCATGAGAGTTTTACTGCCTCTCATCTGTCACCAAAAGATGCTTTTTCTTCTCTGTGCTCCAGATTACTGGCCGTGAATTGGTCTGTTTAGCTGTGACTATACTGGAAATAACAATTTAAACATAAAGAAGAAAGTGGCTTAGTAGAATCAGCTCCCTACCCCACCTACATAACTGCTTGCCTTATAAAGAGTTATGCTGAGCCAGCTGGGAGGACAATGTGCCCAGTGCAGACAGAAGGAGTACATTACACTGATATTGCTTCTAAACTCTTCATTACCTTATTCAGCAGACAGCTTTGGCGTTGTTCCTACTAACTGAAGGACCTCAGCTCTTTAAAATTGCATCCATTTCTTTGGCATACAGGCCGTCATCTCTGGTGTTTGATTGTCTAGTAATAACTACTTGCTGGGGAATGATGCCCCTAAATTTCCTATTCCACAAACCAGTAATTCAGAATGTGATTTCAGCAAATACAAGCCACAGTTGAACACTCAGAGATACTGCTTATTCTGGCCAAAGCTGATCAGAGCTGTGCCAGAACAGGAGTGAATTCAGATGAAAAGGAGCCCAAACAAAACCTATTTTTTCAGCTGCATGAGGTCCCTGGCTTGGGTCATCATACAGTTCTGCAAATAGAAGCATCCCTGAACAGACCTGAACGCAAGATAGCCTTGCATTCCAACACTGTCACCAAAAATTAGCCCATTAAACTACAGAAGTCTTCAGGTATTACAGGACATTGAGATATTCCTGCCCTCTATTTTTACTGACTTAGGATTGCTACAATTTTTTGGGCAGTTATCCTGTGAACTGGATCAGAGAACTGATGTATCTTTTTATACATTTGCTTTAAAGCACTGGTTGTGCAAAGAGGATTAGAAAAGTGGCACGCTGTGGCCATTGTGGAGATTGATATGAATTTTTCCATGGAACAGTTTGTGCTGTGACACCACAGCCTTTGTATGGACATTTCAGCATGACCTACCTTCACGCATTGAATCTTCTAGTTAGACCAACCTGTGAACTGACAAATGCTTTTGAAAAAAAACATTTAAATTGAGTGAGTGCTCAAAGCTCATTTTCACCTCTTGACTGATCTTAGATATAACTGTTCAAACACTCTAGGTGTGAAGAGGAGGGGATGGTACATGAGCCCCAAACCTACCTGTGAGGACACTGCAACAGTGGCAATGCAGAATTCCCCACAGCTCTTAAAATGTTCGTCTATCAATGCGTTCTGTTTTCCATTCAACTTTTGCTTTCCTATTCAGTCCTTAAATTCTTTATCTGTCTGCCAACAAAGGGTAGAGGTCTAAGATAATTCCTGTTTTTGAAGGAGACATCTTTAGTACTACCCTTAGCCAATTTTACGAGGGATCTGTGCCTCAGCTTTGTATTTAAAATTAAATGTGTGATGGGTGCAACCAACCAGAAAAAGAATGACCAAAAAATTCTTTCCTATTCTAAAAGGATACACAGTTATTGATCACTTTTAAACAAAGCCCTAATGATTGGGAAAATCTATTTTCTAACAAGCAGGATTGTTACCTTGTTCTGCTCTCGGATGCACTGATTAAACCTAGTGTTTAAAAACCATCATACACTCATCTGAGAAAGGGAGACAATGCTGTAGGTCCATAGACATAAACTATAGTATTTTTAAAGATATCTAGAAATACAGAAAGTTAACCTTTGGCATTTTCAAAAGCACCTTCATAAAGTACCAGATTCCTTGTAGGAACTTGAATAGTGTGGCCCTGATAGCCTCCTGAAGGCTTTGTGAATATTGTCACAGGGCTCTACCTTATGGGAAAATAAACAAACAAACAAACAAACAAAAACCCAGGAAAAACCCAAAACCATTAAAAAAACCACCCACACAAAACAACAACAAACAAAAACAAACCCAAAAGCAAGGATTCTGCAACTGGAGAAAAAATGTTACATTTTAAATATCTACAAACTGAAGTGATAAAAATAAGATCTCATCTATAAAGACATCAAAAACCATTTTGGTGTAGGCACTGCTTGTGCCCTCTCCAGTGATAAGTCCCTTGTAGTTTAGCTAACTTTTTCTGAAGTCTTGGTTTCTCCGTAGGCAAAAGTTGAAAAGAATCAACCAGAGGGCAAGGAAGACCTACCTCTTGTCTGCTTTCTATAGAACAATTGCAACCATATCGCAGGAATTTAGCATTAGAGCAAGTGAAATAATGGACGAAACCCAAATAATGAAATAAAATACACAAACATTAGGCATGCACTAGACTTTTCCAGATGGTAGAACTCTCTAATAATTTAAATTAACACAAGTTCATTAAAGCCTACTCACTGATATCAGACACTTTTCATCATTGGAAAAGAGATGAAGAAAACAAAAATTAGCTGTAGTTGTTCCACACTTCTGTAATGGTGTAACAGATTTATTATAATGAAACTAAATTCTTTCCTCCCTGGTCCCAGAAAAGAGTAACCAGGTTATTTAACCATCCTTCTTAAACTAAGTAAGCTGTATGACAGAAAAACATATCTTTAAAATTCCAAACAGAGTTGAATAGAGCCAAATATCTTTCAAAGAACAAGAAATCATGTAGAAATTATCTACACTAAAAGTGCTCATGAAAACAACTCATGTCTCATGAAATCCCCTCCACCCAAATAAGCACAATTCATTTTTGAGTTACTGCCTGTCAATCCAATGCAAGCTATGTAAACTTGTCTTGTGCAGAGTTGGCTTGTTCACTCTTTTACAGAGTTAATTTAAAACCAAGCCTGCTCTACATATTTTCCAGCAGGACAGTCAATAATCTGCTAACTTGATATGTTGCTTTACAATTTATCTCAGACAATGAAATTAAATGCAGCAGAAAGATGCAAAGTCCCAGGAGTTACAATTCACTGATAGGGTGTTCTGCAGCTAAACCTAAAGATTTTTAGTGGATCAAGCTATTTTTCTTTTATATCCCTAGAAAATTCTACTAAATTACCCATATTTTGACACCTGTAACTCAAGCATAAGGGAGAGAATGAAAACAGATTTTTCTTCTGGCTTTCTTGGAGCTTGTCTAGGAGTAAAGAAGTATCCAGGCTTTTTACCTGTTCTAATATATTTAGTGAATGCCTCGTGAAAAGGAAATGCCAGTTTCCTTCTCGCCATTTCGTACTTCAAAATAAAACAAAAAGAGTATGCAGAAGTTGCTACTGAGACATACTTGCTCATGCAGATAAGATAAGCAGACAAGATAAAGCAGACAAGTGCAGATTGGCTTATGAGATGTGGAGCATAAGGACAGTCATCATTCCTTTGAAAGACACCTATTAATCATCTCCTAACAATTTGTTAGTGTCCATAGACAATCAAGAAAAAGCTATACCTTCCAATCTCAGTGTCCAGGCTAAAGTACTAGTTTAGAAAGCAGAAAAAACCACGGATACTGCCCTTTACTGAATGAAACATGTCTGAAGGATTGTGCTGATCTGATAAGAGAGGTGTCTCACACGATGGACATGGGAAACAGAGAAAGGCTTTTGTAAACTGCAAAGCAAGGCCACAGTTATGCTCAGATGTCAACTGTAATTTGGATAAGAGGTCACAGAAATGCAGAGTTCCTAAACATTTTTGGTTGTTTTGCCTTTTTTTTTATTGTTATATAATTCATATATATGTTCATGGAAGGAAGAGAATCAGCTCTGCCTATAACACATTCAAAAGAGTACTATGGAATCTCAAACTATTTTCCCTTAATCTGCTCTAGATCAAGCAGTGTCCCCATAAGAACGCATGATTTTACTATCAAATGTAGGTTAGCTCAAGGATAAAAGGTGAAAGTTAACCCAAACTTTATAAATGGTCATTAGTAGCTATCCCACAACAAAGTAACATTTGAATTCATTCTTTTCTAGTGATGGCTTTATTAACTGCATAACTCAATAGGAGTTTTGTCTCAAAATGATGGGGATACAGTCTCACTGAGATGTGATGGTGCTGTTCATATTAAGTGTGTGCTAAGGTCACTTGTCGTGAATGTCATCTGGGAAAAAAATATTCATGAAAGAAAATGTAGCTTCAGGTGAACTTGGGTGTTACTGGAAAAGGGCTATCTTGCCCTGCTTCTGCAGAAATCATGAAAAGGGGAAGAAAATAACATGCAGGAAGAAAAAGATCATGCAGCAATGAGGTCAATGACTATTAGATTTATAGATTTAGCTAAGTTAAGCTAAAGATAGGACCATGTTCTTTTCTAATAAAGACAACAAAGAAAGAAAAAAAATTACATAAAATATAACAATATAAAATGTTTGCTAATAAAATAATAAACTGCTGAAAGGAGTTTTGAAGTGCCTATACAGACTTTACATCATATCTGGCTGTAAACTGTTTGCTGTTCTGTGGATTAAATATAGGAAATGTAAATTGCCATTCTATAGTTAATGGACCCATAAAATAAACAAAGCCATTGGCTTTTGTAGGTGAGTATCAGAATGAAAGTTAATTTCTCACCTAAATACACTGGTATCAAATCATTTAGGGATTTATATACTTGCTAGCAAGATGTACCTCATGTCTTCTTTCAAGAGGTATGCAATACATTGTGCCATACTTTTTATAGTACTGTTTGCAAAAATTACATTCTATTGCTCTTCTTCCTGATTGGCTGTAAAAATCATGTACAGGATTTAAACAATGTCTAAATATCCTTGACATCATTACTTCAGATGTCCAGGTGATGTACAACAAAACCCTTAACAGTTTTACTTGCAAAATAAGTCACGCAATGCTGATTTTTTTTTTGTACTATACTTTCTACTAAGTGTAATTTAGAACATGTTTTCATTAATGTTGTAAAGTAAGATTTCAAAACAGAACAAAAAAACCTACAGCTGCTTCAGCATCATTTTATCCAAAATGCATGAGTTCTTAAGTATGAAATCAGATTGGGATTCTGAAAAGGAAACGATAGAATTTCCCTTAAGAATCCCTATGAAGATATTTGGAAAACAAAGAGTTTGTCTCCAGATCTTGTAAATTACACCCCTTAAATCATATCATTCTAACATTTATCACTACTCCAATTTGTTCCCAACTCCCAATGCATTTCAAATCAGTGATATTTGAAAGAATGTAACTGAAGTTAAAGAGCTCAGATGAGTTGCTTGTTAGAGATATAACAGGGACTTCACTCAAATGCTAAAACTTGTATTTAATGGTTTATCTGTTCTGAATTCCTCAAATATTATACAGTTTCCCCATAATGTCTGCACTTTCAAGGACACTGAAATTGTTTTGAAGAGCAAGGAGACTAGGCTAGCGCATTTTAAGCAAAATGAATATTGTCTTAGTAGAGTCAATATCATAGAATCATAGAATCATAGAATATGCTGAGTTGGAAGGGAACAATCAGGATCAAGTCCAACTCCTGACCCTGTGCAGGGCACTCAAAGGATCACACCACGTGCTGAGAGCCTTGTCCAAACACTTCTTGAATGTTCCAGTGCTCAAACGCCTTTTGGGTGAAAAACCTTTTCCTGGTATCTAACCAAAACCTTTCTGGACTCAGCTTCATGTTGTTTCCTTGAGTTCTGTCATTGGTAATGAGAGAGAAAAGATAGGTACCTGTCTCTCCGCTTCCCCTCATGAGGAGGTTGCAGACTGCCATGAGGTCTGCCCCCAGTCTCCTCTTCTCTAGACTGAACAAATCAAGTGACCTCAGCTGCTCCTCATAAGGCTTCCCCTCCAGACCCTCCTATTTTGACTGTACTTTTCTGAATGTAGCAATCTGGTTCAACATTTATTAGCCCTTCAAATCATATTCTACTGGAAACTAAGAGAGACAAAAAAAAATTCACAAGTGATCACCTAAAGGCACCTGCTAGAAGCTGATCAGCAATACATGTAATACAATACTATTAACAGGCTATGAAAGGAGTTCAAAGTCAAACCTTTATGCACCTGAGAACATAAGCAGCGAAGGGGGTGGAAGAATAGCTTTACAAGAAACCCTTTTACTGGATAAAGAATAGATAGAAAAATAAAATTAATAGAGAGTAGATAACAAAGGTTAAATTATGCAATATTTTAATTTTTATGTTACCACGACTTCTGAACAAGGTCACTCTGGACAAAACAGACACAATCTAAACAGTTTATCATAATCTTACCAGTCTTCAGTCTGCCTTTTTTGAGGAAAATATTCAGATTTATACGCTTCTCTTTTTAATGTAATGTTGGAGAGACAGTTATGAATGTCAGTGTCACAGCTAATAGATATATGAAACTCTCTTTCTTTCCCAGAATATACATCAAAGCTGCTAGATCTTTATTCCATCTGTCTTGAGCGGGATTCCACAGTCTAACCTCTCACAGGTTTTATCTGTCTCAACAAAACATTGCTCATAACTGTTTCTCAAACATGTCTCTAAATTCTCTACAGATTCATAGCTGTATGATTGGACCTGCAAAACAAGAAGCAAACACGAATTCCTGAAAGATACGGACATCTACAGAACTGTATGAAGCTTTGATTTTCTCATGAATGGAACTAACCTCATTCCTGGAGGTAAAGCAAAGCAAAACAAAACAAAAAAACCTCAACACCCCACTCAGCTCACCATACAAAATATTTCCCCATGTCTCTTGCAACCTGACTGTCAGCTTTCCATTGATTCATCTCTCATAGCCCTTCCTAACCTATTCCTGCCCCCTCCCCTTTTCCAAAGTCTTTGAAGTTTCAGATCTCTGCTGAATGCAGGCATAGCCCTAGGATGAGTACCCTGCTCTAGCCTACACAGAGCCAGTTTGTCTCCCAATAGCCCAGCAGCCACTCATATCTAAAATTCTTTGAAGTTATATACCTTAGGCTGCCTTATCTGTGTAGTTGTTCTACCTTATAACACATTTCTTTAACAACATTGTTGCCATTTCCCAGGATTTAACTCTCTGCATACAGGTTGACAACAGAACAAAACTGAAGTCTGAGGTCAGAGTCATAGACGGTCAATGCTAAATTCATAACTTATTCTGAAATTATATGTTCCCAGCTTTATAGCTTGAATAGAAGAAAATGCATTCTGTATATGCCAATTATTTTTTTTCCAGTTCTAAGTAGTTACTTAAATGGTAATCAAATGAAAAAGAGCAAATTAATTTTAAATACAAGATGCCTCATGACTCAGCTTTACTGACACTTTCAGGCCTTACAATATTTTGTGTAAGCTGTGAAAAGCCAGGCCTACTTACAATGTAAATGCTTCACTGAATGGAACTCACACTGGAATTTTGTTGCCGATGTTCCCTGTCTAGTTCACAATAAGACTTGGATCTCTGAGAAGAGCTACCCTGCACTGCTAATAGTTACTCTAACTACCCATCAGAAAACATTGCACAATAGAGTGCTCACTTATTAATCTGGGTATGGTCCTCCCAACAATCCTGGAAGTGAGGTCCAGCACCTCCTCCTGAGGAGAAGGACATACTTTTCACACAACTGAGGAGGACTTGTTTTCTTTTAGAACAAAGCTGTGCCATGGCAGGGTTCCTATGAATACCAGTGGGTAGAATTCTTTTCATACATCTTCAAATGCCTGTGTCTGTTCCTTTCCAGTTGATAGAAAGAAGAAAAAATTTGGAGGATTGACTGACCTCTTGAATAAGATTAATCACATACTGAATGTGCTGCTAAAGTATTTGAGTTAGTTTCCATCTCAAAAGTAGGCACCTAGAATTCAATTAAATTGACCTCTCATCTTGTCCCAGTGACTTGAATATTTTGTGAAGTAGAGGACTCTCTCTAGGCTTAATTGGTTCAGCACCATGCATTGCTTCTCCAGAAGGAGAACCCTTACCAAATGGTTGTGGGCCCTACCAGCCTCTGATGGAAGCTGTGCCGTCATGTTGAACAGCACACAATCATCTTTCAGTCATTTGAAAGACTCCAGGGAAAGTAGTTTGGACTACACTTCTATTGCAGTTGCTTTTCTTCCGTTCCTCTTGTTATCTTTTTTTTTTTCCCCTACTAAATGTAAACAAATAGCCTAGAATCAAGAATCAAACCCAGAACTCCTTTTCTTTCAAGTAAGCAGCATCTCTGTGTTGGTTTTAGCTGGGAGAGAATCGATTTTCTTCATGGTATCTGGTGTGGGGCTCTGTTTTAGATTTGTACTGGAAACAATGCTGATAATACAGAGATATTTTCATTTTTGCTGAGCAGCGCTTATACACAATCAAGGCCTTTTCTGCTTCTTGTACCTCCCTGACAGTGAGGAAGCTGTAGGTGCCCAAGAAGTTGGGCAGGGACACAGGCACAGATGTAACCACAGAGATACTCCAGACCACATGGTGTCATGCACAGTATATAAAGGAGGAGGGGTGGGGGGCACATTCGGAATGATGGCGCTTGTCTTCCCATGTCACTGTTTATGTGTAATGGAGCCCTGCCTTTCTGGAGATGTCTGAACAGCTGCCTGACCATGGGAAGTGGTGAATGAATTCCTTGCTTTGCTTTGCTTGACTTGTGTCTGCAGCTTTCACTTTACCTGTTAAACTGTCTTTATCTCAATCCACAAGTTTTCTCCTTTTTAGCCCTCCAATTCTCTTCCCTATCCTGCTGGTCAAGGGTTGAATGAGTGGCTTCATTGGGCTGAGTTGCCAGCTGAGCTTAAACCATGACACCTCCTAAGTAAGTATATTAGCCCCAAGTTTTTAAAATAGAAGGTGGTCAGACTGCCATGACCCATCCTCTAGAGCTCAAAAGCAATGCTGACAGGGACCCAATTCAGTAACTCTGCTTGAATGACATTCAGCAACAAGTTCCTCCTCTGCCAAGCCAACAACTTTGGCATTACTCTGCTTTACTTCTGACTTGCTAGCATAGGGAGGAACCAGCTTGCCCATTCTCGGCCTGCACAAATGACAAGACTTCGTGAGTCACTTCTGAGGAACTACCAAGTCATGAGAAATCTTCTAGATGCCTCTTGGTTTAAGCAGGTTTTGTGTAAGCAGAATTTGGATCAAGATGTAGATTTAGGTGTTAGTTTCCTGTCTAGAGCCCATATTAGACAAGAGCAATTTTTTCCCCCTAATATTTCCCAACAAACCAATATTTCAAAACAAAAATGAAGAGTTTTTAAAAGCCTGCTGAACTGTAACATCACAGTATATGCATCCCTTAGGGCAAGATTTCTAGTATATCTTTTCAGACAAATTTTCTAGATTAATTTGCCCAAAACAATTACATGAAATGGTGGGATTTAATGTGAATCAATCAAATGATTAAACAGAAATAGTTTTACCTATTTGTTTGGTTAGTATTTTGCTGATAGGTTTGCAAAAGGAGGTGAAAGGTATCTGTAATAGCCTTGGTAAAGCTAGAATTTGGAACACACTTTCAACAAACTTATTGAAGTGCAAGCATGAGAGAAATTTGGGTCATGCAGTAAATTTTGGCGTGAAACTCTTCAGAAGTTTACTGTATGATTACAATATAGCAATATGTGCTACTAAGACTGTAAGATTAATTTCCACTTTGCTATTTAACCTAGCCAAATTTGGGGAGGAAGAAATCCACAAAGTAACTGAATATAAACCTCAGTATACATAAAGGAAGGAAGGCCAATTTCCAATCCCCGGGGAAAAGAAAGAAATAAAGAAACAAACAAACAACAAACAAACAAAAAAACCCAGGCATTGCCTAAGAAGTTATTTGGCACAACTGTTTTCAATTTAATTTTGGTCCAAAATGGAAAAAACTATGCAGACTTTGTTTATATACTTACATTGGCCATGCTTCACAAATAAATGAGACTGGTGAAAATCTTATGTCTGCCAAGAAAGAACCCCCCTTTGATTATTGGCATTTCAATGCAATTACAGAATTCAGGTTTAAAAATTAGACTGAGTGATAAAAAGCATATCCTTCATAAATATTTAACCTTCTTCAGTATGACAGTAATTATACTGTGGAGCTCAGTAGCTGCATATTCCATTTAAAAGATCTGTCATGCCTTCCATTCGAAATGCTTCTTTTCAAAGGTTTGCAGTGCCAAGATAAAAAGAAAACTCCCCCAAGGTGGAAACTTGGAATAAAGTCTTATCTTCTAAAAATTATTATTAATGGTAGATTCTGAGGATGAGAGAGACTGTTCGAAATACAGTGAGATTTTACAACCACTGCTTTCTTTTCCTGAGCAAAATATTTAACAACATTGGATAGTCATTCCATTTTTACACTCTAAAAATATCTGGAAAAAAACTGCAAAATAATTTCAAAATGAAAAGGCTGATTTTCACAAAACTTATTTTTGTATTGTAACATCCTTTGATCCTACTGATAATATTTTCTCATTTAAAAAATACTTGAAATAAAGTATTTGGTGTTGAATACAGTTGGTTCAGGTCAAATGAAATGTTTCTTTTCCACAGACTCTAGATAAGTAAAAAAAACTATTATTCAGCTTTCAGTAAGTATAAATACATTTTGATGGTTAAAACCATATTTTCCTCTTATGGAAAGCTAGTGAATATCTTTGAAGAAGGTTTTGATAATGTTTAACTTAAAATTCTAAGTTGTTTAACTAGGGGAAGGTAATTCATCCATTTGAAGTCTGACGGTCTGGAGGTGGGGGTAAGGTGGGAAGAGGGAAAGTGCTAAACTTCAGCTATGCTCATTAGCTAAGTGAAGATAACAAGTCTTGTCAGGAGAGGCTGATATTTGTGACTGTGCTGGCACCCAGGCATTTGACCTAGGTTTTCATTTGTGACAGAAGTAGGATGTGTAAGCCTCTTGCCAGGGCAGAGTCTTGGTTTGTTACTGAGCAGCTGCAGTCAGAGCACCTTAGGAACAACGAAGACTTCCCCCTTTCTTGCAAGGAGAGAGCAGGAGTGTCTCCCAGGAGATATTTTCCCATTCTGTGCCTACACAATGTGGACAAGAAACTAGGCTAGTTTGTGTGTGGGTGGTTATGGGGAGGAGGTAAATAAAGACACATATGTTTATATGGCACTTTACTGGAAGTCAGGGAGATTTGGAACCCAGCTGCTACTTATGAAGCTTTGAAAAGCTTCTCCTCTGTCCTTGGAGCTAAACTATTAATAAACAGAAAATTTCTTTCCAGCTTCATGGCCCTATAAGTGAAGATTTAAAGAAAAGTTATCTGTGTTTCATTTCATTCCTCTTACAGGCTTTTTAAAAAATACTAGGAACCTTTCTCTTTCTTTGGTGTTCATAATAGCTTTAGCCCCAGTTACCTGTATACTATCACAGTCTATTTTTATTCATTTGCATTGCTTTGCATTTATGACAGTGAATGTCACTGCATTTTTGTTTCTGTACCATTTAGTTAGCATGAGGATTTTCTGAAACTCTTGACAGTCAGCTTTACCTTTTTTTTCTGCTTCAAATAATTTTGAATTATATATAAACTCTCTTATTTCCCTGTTCATCCCTCTTCCACCTTTTTTAAAATACGCTGCGTAGCATCTGGAACCCAGTTCTAACTTTCTTCTGTTGTCAAAACCAAGTATATACTCTACCCTCTGTTCCATATCTTTTAAACAGTTGCTGACCTAAGAGGGGACTCTTCTTTATTTCCTGTGACAGCTTCATTTCTTCAAAATTATTAGCTTGATCATCCCTACTGATAAGCTGTTGACTTCAGAAGACCCCCAGCAGACATGT
The DNA here is from genome assembly GCA_013396775.1 of Cephalopterus ornatus. Lineage (NCBI taxonomy): Eukaryota > Metazoa > Chordata > Aves > Passeriformes > Cotingidae > Cephalopterus > Cephalopterus ornatus. The sequence goes on along the minus strand of VZRE01015683.1, from coordinate 173,752 downwards.
GAAATAAGAGTTCCCCCTATAGAGAGACTCTTCCTTCAGATAACATCTAACCATTTCTCTACTAACTCTACTACATAGGATACTCGTCACTCAGTATAAAGTGTATTTGCCTGGTTAAGTAAAGAATTTCATATTTCTACATTCTCTCTAGGAGAGTCCTTAACATTTATTTAATATACAAAAATATATTGACATTTAGATGGTTATTCAGATAAGTAGCCTAAAATGCTATATGAATCTACACATCTATCTGGTATAAAAGCCAGGTTCACTAACCCTTAGTTTCTTTGGATCTCTTCTGTTTCTTCAGAAAGTCTGGTGTCACACTGGCCACATTTTATCACTTCTGTACTAAGACTGATTAAACAATGGATGGCATACCACAATCACTGATCAAATTCACTTCATTAGGAGCTATTTCCCTTCCTACTGCTCTGTATTTACTGAATTTCAGAGAGGGAGAGAAAAGTAAAAAACAAGGAGTGAAAAAAAAAATTGTAAAGAAATGAGGGAAGACGTCTAGCCACAACTCAGACACAAAAAGATATGCGAAGAATAATAAAAAGAAATTTAAATGGAGCAGAAATATAACTTTTTCAAAAATAAACCTATTTTTCCCTAAACAAAATATTCTGCTGAGGACTGTTCTCTTCTCAACGTTGTTTAATAGATAGAACTCACTTTCTGCTTGAACTCACTGTACTAATTGCAACCCCACCTCCTTTCTAGAGTTACAAAATGAAAGGTTTGAGGTACTTATGTCTCCTCCTACTGGGGACCCATGACCAGTTCTGCTGATGTGCAGCTTTCTTGGATCAAAACCTATGAAAAAAAGAACTGTAAAATGAAATGATCTTCATTCATTGTTAAAAAATCCGCTTCCTTCTGAAATTAGAACATAAGTGACAAGGTAAGGCTTGAAGCAGGAGTCTGAATGACAAATACTGCTTGGAAATAAACAAGCAGGTCATAAATTCATAAAATTGAAAATATGAGGAAAAATGAGCATGTTTTCCTCAGGAGGGCCTGCTTATCTAAGGATGAAGTTGTCATTACTGGGACAAGGCTACCTCTCTTTTATGCACTGTGCTACTTCTTCACTATAGTCTGTCATATTTTAACCTCTTCATGTAACCATGGCTGTCAAGCAACAAAGGCAATTCCCTCACATTTTCCTTCAAATATATGTCTGCATTCGCCTACACTCTTTCCAAACTCTTTGTACAACTTAAGAAGAGACATGAGAATAAAAAGATTATGGCCTAGTATTTTCTTTGAAAAAACCCTAGTTATTTGGAACAGATAATTTTTATGGTTTGATTTCAAGGCGGTGATAATTTTTGACGCTTATTTTATATGGTTCAGCTATTATTTAAACATTGTAAAAATGCAAGAAGCACAATAAATGAAATTTATTTCACTGAAGTTGCTCAAGCTTATGTGAGCATAATCATGTAAGTATGAACATATACAAGTGCGTAATTTTAGGTTTCTTTCAGTTCAATAGTCTGAGCTTCTCTATAACTCAGAGAAGTTACAGAGTGTCCATTATGGACATTATGTTCCATTATGGACATTATGTTCCATTATGGACACTCTGAGTGTCCGTTATGGAAAGGTATTAGAAGACCATAAGCTCTTAGTTGTCTTTGTCCTTATCCTCATTCAGTAGTGAACACGCCTTTAAAGGTAGAAATTACACAACAGCTGAGGTTTAAGCACCAAATGGAATTGAAAAGCTCTATGTGTGAATGCTGGACCTCACTGCTGTCACGCACGAGTGTGTCCTAAGCTACTCAGAATGCTTAAGCCTGCCAAGAACCATATGCTCTAGAGGGTACAGCCGTGCTGGGAGTATGTTTACAGGTTCGAGATATGTTTATGTTTTATGTTGAAAATTATGTGAACTTAAGAAATTTTCATGCCTATGCTGCCTTGGGCCACTTAAACCTCTTGTCCTTACCTCTGCACTGAAGTCTATTCTCCCTTCAGGGACCTCCTCCTTTTTCCTTATACAGTATGTGCCAGTACAATTGTTTGCAGGCCTTCCAATGAATTAGATCGCTAAAATGATCTAAATTTTTTAACTCCGCTTAGAAATATTTTGCAGCTGACAGTTAAGTGCCCTAGAAAAGACAGTCCTAACCAAACCCTTCCAGAGATCCTGCTCTTCACTACCTTCAGAAAACTGCTTATATTAACACCATTATCATAATTTGACAACTATTAATCTTCAAAGAAGTGTCAAAGAACTATAGTAATTTTGTAATTAAATCTTAGTTTTAAGGTCAGAAAGGATCCACATGTAGATAATAAATAGATATACACATTAATTTATAGCCATAGAATAAGCAAACAGTACAACCTCAATGATCTGTTATCAGTGAAATACCTGACCTATTTAAGGTGCATATTTCTAACTGGGTATTCATAACTAAAAGAAAGATTCCACTCTTATCAACAATCACTTCTGAATCTTTGTGGCAAAGATCAACAGAGAGGGGGTAGAATGCAAGGGACGTAAATGGAAATATCTTAAATGACTAGATGCAGTTCCAGAGGATAGATATTCTCAGAAAGATTCACATAGCAAGATAATATCTAGAAATAAAACTCTAATCATACCGCAGCAAAGCAGAGAATGTGGTTGCTGGTAAGAGTCCTGAAACAAAATCAGAGAGGAAAATTCGAATAGGAGTACAAAAGATTGCACACTAGAAATAGAGGTGTGATGGGGAAAACTACATACGAAGGATGGAGACAAAAGATGAGGGAAAGAGATACTTCTTCCTTTCTAAAATCCTGCTGAATTTTTTTTAAAAAACTGAATCAAGGTAGAATAGAAATGGGAGGTTATACTTTACAGTGAAATCCACTGAAAAGGATATGAAATAACACCTCTAGTGTTAGCATACAAAGCGTCTCAGCCCAGGACTACAGAACTTCACAAATGAGATTTCCACTCAGCATAACCAATGCTTGCATGTCAAAAGAAAAACGAAAGGTTGACTCCTCTGTTATCAGGAATTAATTTAGTGCCATTGACTTCAAACAGAGGTGGAGCAATTAACATCAGCACAGAACTTGGCCTGATCCATTAGTTTCTGTACTAACAAGAGGGAGCACAATTCTCTGTTAATTTGTGACAAGCTTAAAATAACTCTGACCGTTGTAGCTCAGAAAGTGTAAGATGTAACAAGCACTGCAGAGCAGTTGGAGGAAGTTCATTTTATGAGAGACAGTTCTTCATTCTCCTTGTAAAAACAATACAATAATCTCACTAATGTTTTTACATGCACACAGTGAGTACATATACGTTGAGACAAGACCAATCCTTTCTGGAAATCTGAGAAACACAAACATATTCAGGAAGGACAAAGTTTTCTTTAAGATGTTATCATGACAGTTAGATGTATTCCTCAAGTCTTATTTAACTCCTACTGGCTGAACACTCATGGTGACTGACGCAGTGAGTCCTAGTTAGTACCTTTAAACTCCAGGTGCGAGGGATTTTTTGTTTAAACCTAAAACGGTATGGCTCTTCTGTCCAGATTTACTTCTTTCATTTCATTTTAGCAAAAGGAGAAATCCTGACTTTGTGTCTATCCCTGTAAATTACTGGAAGAGTTAGCTGAGCTGAAGCTCTGACCATATTGACAAAACACAGCTTTTAATGATCTTCCCGTTACTGGTAGATTTAGATAGAAATTTATCCACTGGACTGTAACATCAGTGTAGAAGTGTTCTAGAAGAACAGGATGTGATGAGCTATTTGACAGAAGCAGGTAGGTTTCCTACAGAGGAGAGCACACTTACTGGCAGGTCACCCAGTTTCCCAGCAGTGTGTCAGAAAAGCTAAACATAGCCACCGTTCTGGCAACTGCAGAATAACAACAAAAGCCATGAGTAGTAGGTCTTTAGGGCTCCCTGCAGGGACCTGGAAACCTTTTGGTCATGGGACTTGAGCGAAGCCAAGATGGCTGTGCTGGCTGGATGTGGCCAGGGATGTGTAAACCGCCACTACTGTGGTGTCCAGGGAGCTTAAGGAAGTTCATCAACATTTTGCTTTTGAGAAATCTATATAAATGATTCTTTGTGTTTTTGATTCTTCAGGAAGACAGAAGTTCAATACATTCCTTTCTAACAGAAATTACACTAATTTGATCAAATGTAGAAAAATTTTTTAAACCTTCTGAGACTCCTACTGAATGTAATTAAATATTGCAATGAGCCTTGGTATGTGGGCACCCAACCATATCATGAGCCATCTGTGAGGCTTCAATGTCTTTGCTGGTCTGGCCCCTATAATAACTTCAAGAAATTAATATTTTATTGAAGAAAAGTCTGCAGAAAACACAGAAAGTGTAAGCAGGCAAATTATTAACCTGCAGAATTTAATGCATATATTCAATTTTTCTCTTTCAACAGGAACTTTTGTACAACAGTGACAAAGTTGTAGGACTGGATCCAGGTGTTGGGATTGCACATGACACAGAGCATCAACCTCTCTCACTAATATCTGTGTGTCCTGCAGTGTATGGATGGCTAGGAATAGTAAGCCTGGAAAAAATATCTGGAAAAAAAGAAGAAAACCCCCTAACCTCTGAATATAATAAGCTCATGAAATTGAACAAGAGTTATTTAGAACTGCTTAGATCATTAAAGCTTGGGAGTCTACATAGAATAGAAACTATTTTATTTTAAATACATGATCTAGTTATTCTTCCTTTCATACATGGAACTTTTGTCTCCTTCCAGCTCTCTGGAGCTGGAGTTTATACTTTATATAAACAATGAAATATTTATTGTAAATTGGAGTAAATAGTTCAGCACGTAAGTCACACACCTGAGAATACAGAAGACTACATATTTGACTTTCTGATACACAATTTTATTCTGGAGAATAAAAATATTTGCTGGTGGGGGGAGTTATTTGAAGGGAGCAGGAAACCGCTGAAGACTGTAAACTTCGTTCAAGCACTGGAGTTCTTTGGAAATTTTTATTATTCAAAAGAAAAATCTTGTTGCAGATATTCAAGTCATTCCACTGCTAAGAACTCCGTCTCACATCAGTTCAGCTAGCAGACAGCTCAGGAATTTGCACTGTCAGGATGTCACTTCCCTGTTCTTTTGGCAAACCACCACAGAAACAGAGCTCTTCTAATTCTTGATTTACCTGTACACTTGACCGGGCTGCCAGGCCTCCTTGCTACTCTTCCCGTGGTTCCAGTGGGAGCTGCCTGCACTTGCCAGCCATCCTACAGGGAAACCCACAGTAAGGTTGACAGAGAGTAGTCATAAATATTTGAAGAGCTACATGTTGGATTTTTCTAAAGTACAACATTTCAGATACTTCCACTGTACAGAAAATCTCACATTTCTTGTTTTCTGCTCAAGTTATAAAGAACATGAAAAAAAAAAGAGAAAGGTCCTGGGGAGTAGACTTACAATCTCCTTCACTGATTTTCTCTTAAGCTTCATTTCCAGCTCTGAAACAGATACTAGCCAGCCCTACAAACAGACACTCAAGTTCTGCCAGTACCTAAATTGGTCCAAAAATTGATCCACAGATGTCTTCCATTATATAGGAAAAAAAAAATTGTTAGAAGGTGCTTACTTCTCACAGATTATTTTTTTGTCATAGAAATCCTCTGGGGTCCTAGTATTCATTCAAAAAAGTTCATTCAAATCTAAAATGACACTTCCTAGGGTGTGTATGGTGAATGTGTCAGTGACATTTTAAAAGACATTTTACATAATTTGCTGTCTTCTACCAACAATTTGTCGAAAAAAACAAACCAGAGAAGAGTACTGAAAAGCATAGGCTTTTGGAATACAGAAACTCCATCTAAAGAGAAATTAGCAAATAAACCACATGACAGTAACAGTTGCTGGGCACAGCAAAAATACCAACAATTAAGCAAGCTGAAACAACCCAAAAGCACTGAACAAGAAGAGAAATCTGCACCACAGCATAACAATGAAACATGAGATTTAACATTCATGTGGAAGAGTAGACATGGATTGCCTATGCTGATGATGTTGCATGGAGGATTTGGATTTGGTCAGAAGTCTGAAGACATACACCCACATTTATCTACATTTTTACAACTCCAAGTACTAAACCAAGGGCAGTTTCATTCTAGTTATGAAGAATTTACAATAAAAATTTGCTCAGGAACAGTGAAGTCATCAGATGTCCTTGTGCATAAAAGGAAGTCAATCTTCACTACTAATGGGAATTTTCTAAAACAGATGAAGATCAAAAAGTTCTATAAAACCAGTATCTGTTCCTGACTGATTAGGTAACAGCATTCAGAAGTCTTCTAGATCCAATGCTCTATATGCTGTCATATTTCCTATGTTTAAGTTCAATGTGATTTCTGTGCACAGTGTAAGCACAACATGCACATAGTATTGATAAGAGGGGGCATTATATTTAGCAGCATCACTGGATTCACTTACAATAGCAAAAATTTACTTAGAAGGCCCCCACAACAACTGCAGCATGCTCACTGTGCAACAATTCTAAATCTAACACCAGATACTCGGTGCCTTCATAACTATCTCAACTTCATCACCATATTTCCTGCTTATCTTTTTTGAGTGTTTACATCTGCCTGGAAAATAGTCTCACTGGGAAAGAATTCATAAGAAAGGAAAAAACTGGACACGTGTAAAACATTTAAAATCCCTAAAATGAATACTCACTGCTGAAAATCCTCTTCATATCAAAAGGTGCTCCTTTGACAAAAAAAAAGAAGTGAAGTGGTGTTTGTTTACAACCTCTCCTTCTGCATAATTTCAGAGGAAACATTGCATATGTTCTGCTGTTGGTCACAGTGCATCATGTGAGCTTTCTAAACATCTGCTGTACGTTGATGTGGCACTTCATGTAACTGGGCCCTAATCCTCAACTAGGGTGCAGTCACCGCAGAAAGAAAAAGAAAATCACAGTCAGAATAACAGCAAGGCAGCTTTGTTTACTAGTACAATCTGGGCTTTTTCTTTCTGACTGATGATGAAAAGTTCCTTCTATCCTTACCATTTCCATAGAATTGTATGAGATCATCCTTTGAAAACACAAGGGATCTGACATAACATTTGTAATGAAGTATTAATTACAGTAAAATGGAAAAAAACTTTTAGAACTGTACAAAGCTCTCAATGATTTATAATGATTGTATACCAAAGAATGTCAGGAGACGGAGTAAAAATGAGACTATAATAATTGAAACAAAGGCAGAAGAATAAAAAAATAAAGATAAAAAGAGGCAACAACACTGATAGAGCTGCTAGGGCATTAGAAGAAAAATAGCACTTGCAATTTATCAAGTGATTTAAGCTCAGATATTACTCATAAGGGTGACTTCAGCATTCTGAACAATAACATTTGGCACTTGCTAGAGGTAGAGGTCTATTTTCCACTAAGAGTTAGCATTACAATGAAGATATATCCTCCTAAGACTGTAAAAAAAAAAAAAACAAACAACAAAACTTGAACTCCTATGTAACTCAACACTAACAGTCGCTTTTATTGTCAATGAAACAGCTTAGGGTTTCAAAGCTTAGCATATACACAGTGAGCTTTTGGCCATCTTGTTCATGTTTTATACTAAAATCTTGTTATCAGAAAAAAAAAGGGAATGCACTTTAGATAAATACTTATGAATTTATTGTTAGCCCAATTACATTTTGACATGAAATCAAAAGACAACATCCAGTTATAATTATTACAGGATAATACTACAGGAAATTATGTATCTTCCTAGTACCTGTCCATTTTCTCTAATGCTACTTGCACTTTTATAATGCTCCTCCAGGTCCTAAAGTCAACAACTCCAGGCTTCTGTAAGAAGTAGGGGACATGGAAGCCTTACTCAAAAGAGTTATTTCTTTCTTCCAATTAAGTGATTGTTACCTCATATATCTACACACTTCTAAAATAAACTAAAATCAGCTCAGGCTAAGACAAGCCCAGACAAGTCCAACATCCTGGACTTTTTACTAGTAATAAAAAAAATTATTTTCATTGCGCTATGTCTTTGATTAAGATATGTAAATGCTTGCATACAATGCAGAAGAGAGGGGTAGGTGCACAAATGTGCCTTGCTGCAATAAGACGACAACCTACTCACTGTCACTGTGAACGTATGAACCCTAAACGTAATCGAAGGGATACACACGAATCTGCTATCAGAGCTGTTTTGAAAATCTGTTACCACATCAGAGTGCCAAAGCACAGGTATAGTCACATTTCTCATGCACCTGACATGTGGCTGATGTCTAGAATTACAGAACTGTATCTGTTACTTCAGTGTTGTATAAATTTTTCACATCATGTCTCTAAGTATTAAATATATAGAATAAGATAACTTCTCCTGAAGTCAGATGGCTTTGCTAGTGGAAACTCATGTCCCTTTTAATTATTTAGAACTTCTGAAGAAATATCAGCTGAAAGATATGGAACGGAAAAAAAAGCTACTTGGATTTTTAAAAAGTCTAGGAGAAGATACTTAGGAAATTAAGCTGCCTTGAGTGATAGAATCAGCTTTCCCATGGGACTGTAGTGACGGATTATGTGCAGAATGGGTTAGTGTTGGAAAGATTCAACGATACAGTTACTTTAAAATAGTGTAAAAAGGGAATAAATAAAAACTCTTGCTGAAGAAAAACATTTGCATTACTTGGATTTAGATGAGTTAGAACTGGAGAAACTTTTGATGCACAAAAAGACAACAGGGATTTAGGTTCAAATTACCACAAAATCTGATGTCATGTATATAATCCTTGATATTAGAAAAACTTTCTTTAGGTTACCTTCCCAGAATTAGGATTAAAATTTGACCAGAATAATATCCTATATCATTTATTTTTATACTTCTCAGTGTAATATGTAGTCAAGAAGAGAAAAAATACGTGATGAAATAGACTTCTGGTCTGATTTGATGTATACATTCCAGTGTAAACACTGCTAATATAAGAAATAAAGTACATGTTTAGAGAAAATATGCAGCTTGTTACCCAAATAAATTTGATAACTATTTTGTTTTTATTGTGTTTGTATGTCAAGGTTTTGGTAGTAGAGGGGCTAAAGGAGTGACTTCTGTGAGAAGCTGCCAGAAGCTTCCCCCATGTCTGACAAGATCCAGTGCCAGCTGGCACCAAGACAGATCCACCACTGACCAAAGCTGAGCCCATTGGAGACACTGGCAGCTCCTCTGGGATAACCTAGTTAAGAAGGGGGAAAAGTTAAACAACTGCAAGTGTGGATAGGAGTGAGAATATGTGAGATGAACAGCCCTGCAGACATTCTGATCAGTGCAGATGGATAGCAGGAGGTGCTCTGGGTCCTGGAGCAGAGATTCCCCTGCAGCCTGTGGTGAAGACCATGGTGAGGCAGCCCCTGCAGCCCACAGAACCCACACTGGTGCAGGTGGATGCCTGAAGGAAATTGTGACCCCTTGGGAACCCAACACTGGAGCAGATTCCTGACAGGACCTGTGGCCCCATGGAGAGAGAAGCTCATGCTGGAGCAGGTTTGGTGGCAGAACTTGTGACCCCATGGGGAATCCTGCCAGAGCAGCCTGTGCCTGAAGGACTTCACCCTGTGGAAGAGATCCATGCTGGAGCAATTCCTGAAGAACTGCAGCCTGTTCTGGGAAAGACTGATGTTGGAGAAGGTCATGGAGGACTGTCTCCTGTGGGAGGGACCTCACACTGGAGCAAGGGAAGAGTGTGAACAGTCTTGCTGCTGTGGAGGATGGAGCAGCAAAGACAATGTGTGATGAACTGACTGCAGCCCCCATTCCCCATCCAGCTGCATCACTGAGGGAGGAAGGTAGACAATCCAGAAGTGAAGCTGATCCCAGGAAGGAAGGAGGGATAACAGGAAGGTGTTTTAAGACTTGGGTTTATTTCTCATTATCCTACTCTGATTTGATTAGTAATAAATTAAATTTTTCCCCCCAAGTCAAATTTGTTTTGCCCATGATGGTAATTGGTGAGTGATCTCTCCCTATCCCTGTCTCGACCCACGAATTTTTTTGTTGAATTTTCTCTCCCCTGTCCAGCTGATGAAGGCAGTGATAGAGAGGTGTAGTGGTTTTAATTCTGAGCCTTCTTTAGTAACCAAGTTGTAACCAAGGAAGTGGTCATGTTCCCAGTATTCCACATGATTTTTTACGTAAACCAGGGTATAAATAAGAAGGAGGAGAAGCCTCTTGCTCTCTTTCTTTCCTTTCCAGTAGATCTGGGAGCAGGTTCTCTGCTATCGGCTCTGCTCGTGTGGAGGAGTGAGGCCCAGTGAGGCCTTGTGGGCCTTGGGAAGCGGAGAGTGCCGGCGGTCACTTGGTGCAATTCCGCTATCTCAAGGAAAGTAGTAAGATTTTCTTTTGTTAGTTCTTTATTAGTTACTCCCAGATTTTGATTGTGCATATCTGTTTTGGGTTTTCCCACTCCCTTTTCCATTTGGGGGGGAGGTGTGCAAAGTCCCTTCTTCTGTGCACATAGTATTCTAATTGTATATAAGTGTAAATACATATATATATTTTGATACAGTTTTAGTTTGGTCATTTCAGTGTTTTCAGTAGCTTTTCCCTTCTCCTTTTCCCTTGTGTTCATAAAAGAAGCAGGGGGAGGAGAGGCTGCAAACTGTAAGGCTTGAGCATTCGGCGGGAAAGGCGGATCCAAACCATTACAAGAGGCTTTGGTGAGTACCTGGTGCCCAGCCAAGGTCAACCCACCACATCCTTATTAGGAAAATGAATGGGAAGGTGCCAAACAAGCACAGGGTAAATTATAGTTATCCTCTCTCTTGTGCAAATTTTTATTAATAAGCAAAAAGAGACTGAGAATGTCATCACAGAATTGTTATTTAAAGAGTAAACTAGAGTGGCCATGTGAATCAGGCATCTGCGACCAAAAAAAAAGCTGACAAATTATTCTAAAAGTTACATGTTCTCTAAGTAGAGCAATAAATTCTAAAGTTGTTAAAAAATTAAATATATTAGTTACAGTTCAGCATTCTATAAACTGAATTTATTTCTGATTGTCAAATTCCTTGAGTTATGTCAAGACTAACTCTCAACTTCAGGTTTGACTTAAAAATTGACATTTTCATGTTGTAAGTGCTTGAACGATTCTATAAAATACAGGGCTAAAAATGTTTGTGTGGTGTTGTAGCATCCCAGGTTTTCTATTTCAGATTGCATCTCAAAACTGAACTTGTTAGTGCTGTGGTCAGGAATAGAATAACATGTTGGACTGAGTAACCCAGAGATTTTGATTCAGTTATCCTTAAGTAGCTGACATGAACTAACAGATGACACTTTATATTGAGATTACCAACACACGAATCATGAAACACAACCTCTCAGTTACATCAAATTTCATCTGTTGTTTCTAAAACACATCATCTATTTCCCATTCATCTCAAATGGTCTGCAAATAGCAAGATAACATGTAATCCCTATACAGTAGCCACTCCGTAGTCTAAGGTTTATTAAAGATTGTTGTGTTGGTTTGGGGTTTTTTTGTTGTGGGGTTTGTTTTGGGACATCTTTTTGATGCTGAAATTAGTCTGCAGTTCATGGGAGTTTGCCTCATTAAACTCCACTTCTGTATGATAACAACATAAACACAAAAATGGAACAAAAATTTGCCCTTGCAGAGAAGATGTTCAATTGCATAACAGATTGTGTCATCAAGACTGTGGACAGCAGGTCCTGGGAATTGACAATTCTCATTTGGTGGACATTTGTGACACTGTATCTGCAGTACTGCAATTGAGTATTGGGTTCCTTGAGATAAGAGAGATGTTGCCATGCTACTAATTCAGGAGACAAGCCACTAAAATAGACAGGGAGTTGAAACACATGGTTTATGAGAAGCTGAAACAGCTGTGTTTGTTCAACATTAGGAAGAGAAGGCTTAGGGGAGATCTTATTGCTATGCACAACTACTGCCTAATGCAAGAATTTAGAGAAGATAGGCACATGGTACCTTTGCGAAGACGGGCAGCAAAGGGACAAGAGACAACTTTCTTACCTCAGTGAGAATCTTGTATTCTCACACACTGTCATAACACAGCCAAAAAGAAGATCTCTAAAATTCCAAATTGTCTTTTAATATTAAAAACAAAAAAAGTAATTCTGAACTGCCTTATTTTTACTAGTATTTTTAATATTTTACATTCTTCTAGAATTGTCATTTTCACACTGAGAGGTGTATATGCCCTGCTTAAATGCAAACAACTACCTATGCGGAGATGAGAGATTTTAAGAAGTTGGAAGTGATATTAATGCTAAAGAGCATAGGTTTTCAACGATCAACAAAACAAACAAGGACATAAGATCCAACAGTGAAAAAGCTGCAAAAGCCTCACTTTGAAGCAATAAGTCTATCCTAGGAGGGAAGAATTTCCTTGCTAAAAGCTACACAAATTGAGGTCTGAAAAATCAGATGCCAAATAAGAAAGTCTTCAATCCAACATTAATAACCAATTTGTATTGTTGGTGTCTTGGGGAGGATAAAATCACTTTGCTTTAAAGAACCTTCTTACTGAGTGAATGTTTTGTCATGCAGTGCTTGATAGAACAAAGGCTTAAAATGCATACAAAGAATCAATAAAAATACTATGCTCATAGATAGCTATCTTTCTCACATGGATCCAGCGTATTTTACAAGATAAACAGTATTATTTCCCTCTTTGAAACAGAAGAAACTGGGATAACGATGCTAAATGACTTGACAAGATGCCAGCTTGTCTCGGACTTAGACCTGGATTCTCTGAATATCAATCCACTGACCAAGCCACTGTCTCCAACTGCCTAGCAGGATGTTCCAAGCATGACAGTATAACTGCATAGATTTCCTCTGTAAAATAATAAGCCTTTTGGTCTTCTTTTTTTCTTGGGGGGAAAAAAAAACCCCAATGGGTGTGGTCAGTTTGTTTTCTAAGGTGTCAGCAAATTGGCTGATCATGACTCTATTAAGTCCACAACCTTTATGTAGTCCTTAAGAGTCCCAAGACTTTTCTACTTACATAAGCAGTCACTGAATTTCATCTTGTCCTGTCAGCTTCCTTGAGGCCTGCTACATATCTTGGCAGGAGTTACTATATCTCCAAAGGAATCAGTGATTACTCTCGTAAATGCATCTGCTGCTACATTGGAGACAGTCTTCATAACAATGGGCTACTTTTGCTGTAGACGGACTTTTTTGTCCCCCTTTATAATTAATTTGAAACTCAAACATTTCACAAAAGAGTAAATGCAGAATGTCTCATGTTCAGTGGGAAGGCATCTGCAGTAAGTGTGCTCTATATGGAATTAGTTTCTCTATTTAGTACATGAATGCAGCACATGATATCATTCAAGTAGGATTCAGATTCAATATCATCTGCATAAACAAGGTATGTTGTATTAGCATTCAGTTTTGAAATCCTTTTATGAAAAATGCAATAACTTATCACCACAGTTAACATAATTTGACATAGTTTAGAAGGACGCTATCACGTGAAAGAAATGTTTTAATAAAGCCAACTAGTGTTTTATGTTTTGTCATTGGCTGATGACATCAGCACTGAGTGACATTACCAGAACAGTAATGTGCAAAGAGGTGTTACGCTCGACTTCTGTTTGAAGAAATGTGCTTTAAGTACAGATCTATACAAAAGTAAACTTAATTACTGGAGTTTCTCGCGTGGCTGGAATCACAACAATATTAGAATATCCTGAGTTTGATGGATTCTTGTGTGAATTAAAACATATGAGACAGATCTTCAAATTTCTTTTCTACAGAGAAAGACAGACAAGATGCAGAAAGTGTAAAATTAGTATCTACCTATTATAGATAGCATTATTATTAGCAACAATAATGAAGCAACATACAGTAGATCAAAAAGCATCCCTTGTGTGCACCCTAGATGGATTAAATTCACCTTGCTGCAGATGATAAGTACAAAGTTAATGTACTGTATAATCTCCACATAAGTTCCAAAAAGCTGTGTTATTTCAGTTGCTTTACAGACAGGAAGGCAAAAGCAACGATACCGTTTTTGGAACAAATAATTTATCTCTTTGAATTGATTTGGCATGCAGGCTTAGATTCAGGGTAAGCACACAGCACTCATCCTGACAATTGTTTTGCAATGTATAATAGACCCAGATGAAACATTGAAGACGCCCTAAAAGGTCAACTTCTTTCACTGATAGTTTTTCTTAAGTCCAAATAAAGAAACAGCATTTAGCCAGCTATGTGAGTGCTTTGCTCAGTTAACAATGTGCATGCTTAAGATCACAACTGTTTAAAACTACTCATGAATAAGCTTTTGTAGTCAATACTGTACAATTTTGTCAGTTAGTTATGCTTTACTCCATGGTCATACACTGATCCTTTTCAGTAACTGACTGAGATAAATCCGACCAAATTTATTCCTTTTCTTTTTTCCCCGTTTTTTTTTTTAATTTGGTGAGATAAGATGTAACAAACTGCTAGCTGGTATTTTTATTTTAGAGTATACACTGATTGAATAAATGAACCCAAGATAATTGTAAACTTGGTGTTGATAGAGGTACCATATTTTAAATAAAAAAGAGAAATGGGGACCATAACGTATTAAATGCTAAATTTTTCTAAGTATATGTGCAACAGAGGTGAAGAGAACTATAAGGCAGGTGCATACACAAAAATACACACACAATTTCACAGTTAGTTTCTGCAAGCCATTATTACTATTGCAGATGCAAATGGCAAGTCAGCTGTTTAACTGTTCATTTACTCATGTAAGTACTGTTTTCCTAAGCAATGACATTGTATATATGTAAATTGAGAAGCAATCTGATTTGTTAGTGTTATACTCACTTTGCACAGGGCTAAATAGCTACCAAAGATGAAAGGAAATAGCAAATCGTGGCTGCAAAGCTGAATGGCATTAATTATTGGTGGTGCTGCAGCTCGTTATACTGCAAAACCTCTTTCTGGTTACATGCACATTCAATAGGAGAGATGATTATAAAGGGAAAAAAAAGGGGTGAAAAAAAGACAACTGCAACAAGAAATATTTCAAAGCTCCTGCAAAGATGACAGATGCCCATTGCCATGATCCGGAATCTCTCAGACAGAAAGACCTCTTCTGGGATATAAACTACTTCTATTACATTGACTATTTTTCTGTCAGGAACATATGTTTGTTTCAGTATGAAACTCCTGGTGAGATAGGAATATCTTCCAGTCAAAAACAACATGAGCAGGGATGCCTTCTACATTTAAGATACATCTTTCAGTCAAAATATTATGCATATTCAGCTACACAAAAATTCATGCTAAGCGCAAAGCAAGCTCTAATGCCTAGGATAGAAATAATTATAAAGTTTTCAGCAAAATTTCCATCTCCATGTTTTTCATACAGTTCCTGGATCCCTCCATGTGCCTATCCTCTGAAAGCTCCTTCATACTGTCACTTCAGGTGCTGCTCTGGGCTTTCCTACTCTCCAGACGACAATGCTAATCCAAACCCCAACCTTAGCTGGAATCCTAAGCCTAAACCTAGAGCAGGGACTGGGCCTTGGCCTTTGTACAAAACCCAATCCATGGAAAGAAGTAAAGATTCTCAGGACAACTCTGAAGTCCAGCTCTTGCTTTGGCAGCCCTTTCCCAGCCCCGTTCAAGTTGCAGCTCTAGGCTTTTTCATTCTCCCAGCAATAACACACAAGCGACCCTAACTTCATCTCAGGAGGTGGGATAGATAAAGAACCTAGAGCTGCAGCTGGAATGAGATAGGCATTGGTGTCATGGACTCAAAATAAGTAAAGACAGTGTCCTAGGTGTCTTGTTAATGTGTAGTGCTAAAGTTGAGAAAGAGAAGAGAAGCAAAACTGCAATTGGAGCAGGGAAGGACTAGAGGAAGCAATGGACTGCAAAAGCAAGTCTTCACTGAGAACTTCTTCCTGTGTGTGGCTGAAAACCTTGGCCCGGACTCTATGTGGGTCTAGGGTTAGGATTAGGGTTAGGGTTAGGGTTGGGAGAAATTCATAGCATAGAGCTGCAGTTGGTGCGGGGCTGGGAAGGGGCTCTGAGAGAAAAGAACAGACTCCAAAACACTTCTTTCCTGACTACTGTTAATGTCAGACATTGGGCTAGCCTTTTGGAAAGGCTCTACTCTTGTACCCATTGTTTGAGTGTTTTTGATCCCTCTTGTTGTGTTGAGTAGACTTTGGGGGAAGCAGAATACCATTATTATAGTTTTTAATCACATATTCCCAAAAAACAATTTCCAGTGTAATTTAGGATAGCATTTCAATATGAAAAGTATGTAATGAGGTTGAACAGGAATTATTTAGCATAATAATACAGGAAATATGTAAAGTGATGAGCTTGGGGACATGAAAAGAGAGAAGAAACAGTAAAAAGAAAGTTTAGGCAAGTCTCAAGGAAAACTCTCTCCCATTAAGATTCATTAATCAACTACATAGGTGAAAGTGCTCCTACTTACGATACTGAGGAAAGGATGAGATGCTAAAGATTAAGCAGTTGACAGGGAATACTGGACATGGTTTAATAAGCCTTTCCGTCAATTACATCCTTTTAAAAAAATGTCATTTTTAAACTCCATTTAACATTTAATAAACAATATCTTTGAATGCTTAGGCTAAAAACAGAGATACCAGTTTGTATGGAATAAAATTCTTTCTTCTTGTGTTTTCCATTGCTTTTAATAGGTGCTGCAGACTACTTTCTCTGCTCAATAATTCAATACTTTATTCTTCTCTGATTTCCTATCCACAATTTTTTGAGGCTTTTATGGTAGTAAGGATATTATTTCTCACTAGTTGAACAAATTTAAAGATTGAAAATCTCAAAATATCAGGGACCAGAAGTTCTAAACAAATTTGGTTTTGAGAAGAGAAGAAAGGGATCAGTGTCAAGGGAAATTTAAGTAGAAAGCTAATGTCATCAGGACCTTTGGAAGCATTATTTTCACAAATAATTTATGAAGAAAATAAACAGTTCCTGCCTCATTTATCACTATTTCAGGTACATTTATGGTGATAATTATAAGTACCTTTCCTTGCATTCATGTGGCTTAATGCTTGCATGTACCTTGTCCACCTAGTGCTTATCTGCACTCATCCGGAAAGGATTCAGTATATTTGTGCAAAAGAGGCCTTGCATGGCATGCATGAAATAAATTAATTCAACGAGGCCAAAAAACCATGATTCCTTTAGAGACTCGTAGATGACAGTTTTATCTAAGTTCCAGTGCCTCTTTGAGACAAATTTTCTACTACAGAGTATTGGAGGTGTCTGGAGTCAGTGCAGCCAGCAAACTGGAGTCTAACTCTGAAGCTTAGTGTTTAGATTCCTCAGCCGGGAGCTGTCACTGTCTGAGATTCCCTTCCCTCGTTTCCTACCTTTTTATTATAGCTTTTGGTTCACACTAGGCTACCCACTACTTTGCCTGCACAGCCCTTAACCGTTAACCAGCATGCAGCAGCTGTTCTTGGTAAAGCATGCTGCAGTCAATACTGACAGCAGCACAAGCAGGCACTACCAAAAGGGAGTCAGTGTGTTTAATGGCAACTACATAGTTACTGTGGGAAAAGCACTGTGTAGGGACCCTTCTGCGCTGTAAAGGACCCAGGAGAGGATGCGTATCTGGGAACAGCTCCCTTTTCTTCTTTGTCTCATGCTAGATGGCCTAGGACTGAAGGGGAAGCTTTTGCTTTTTTTTTGTTTTCTTTCACCATTTCATTCAATGCTATGGACTCTACTAACAAATCTTTGTTCAAGTGAATCTATTTCAACATCTTTTTTGCAACAGATTTTTGTCTTGGCCAGGTCCAAGCACTGGTGTACGAGTCCCAGATATGCCAAGAACAACACCATATGATATCAGTCACACAGTATGGTAGAGTTAAGTGTACCTTTCTTAATTGTACTTCACTTCCTCAACACCTTAGAGGTGAGCTTCTCCTAACCTTCTTCTCTAACCTCTATGAAGCTTCCTGCTTGAAGGATTGATTGGAGTGTCAGTTCAGGCACCTTGAATTTGAGGCAGACTCACAACATTATTCAAAGACTCTCCTTGTTCTTTTTGAACTCCTAACGTTCTTAGTAACTGATGGCCATAGTTTGGGATTTGTCCTCCTTTGTGTATGCAAACTAATTTAGATGTTGCATAGGCTCTCTGATACTTAGCTCAGCTAAGACCCTGTGAACCTGTAGACATCATCAGATGCTTAAGTGCCTGCAGTGACTTAGATATACAGAACAGGGAAGGGAGCAAGAGGTTTTTGGACAATTCAGTTTAAACTGTTCAACAGAAATTGTGCCTCTTATCCCTGCAGATAAAAAGGGACAGTCATCTTTCTTTTCATCCAAATCTTACTTATCTTGGCATTTTAGATTTTGCTAGAAGGCTTTTTTCTTCACTGCAGTGATCTATTGACTGGTAGCCCGCTTAAAGATGGAGTAAGGGTCTTCTAAAAGTTATTGTACTAGGAATAGTAACAATAATTTACACCGTCAGTTAGTTCTTAAGGCTCATCATCACACATTGAACAGCATTTGTGGGCTACTAATTCTTAAAAGGCTCAGTTTCAAAACTCTAGAAATTTGGTTTTGGGAAGCTCACAGTTAAAAAAAAAAGAAATTACATTCACATTCATTGTAAACCCCACACATTCAGTTATTGAGTAATTCAGGAATTGCATTTCCTATGTTAGACTACTCTGATTTTTCTTCTCTTCCATCACCATGGCAGAATTATATCACTGAAAGTACACAAGAGTAGAGGTTATTTCTTCTGTTGTTTTGAAGCCATGAATGGGAAAGGGAGCTGAAAATTGAAGCAGCTGCTGCCAAAATTGTGCATAAGTCTGCAGAGAATCTTTCTGCCAATTACTTTTTTATTTTGTCTGTATGACTTTAGCTCCCAAAGTGTCCCATTGCACAGCGCATCATCCATCAGGGAATCACTCACATGACAAGGACTAGCAAACATCACAAAAATATTTACATAAATTTTCATCTGGTTTGGGAAAAGAATTTGCATTGGCTGTGGTTTGCTTTCGGATTGCAATCTACGAAAATTCTGTGTGGAGACTGGGTTGAAGAAGACTCTTGAAGGTGTGAGGGAGAACAAATTTTCTGTTTAGCCAAAAAAGTTCCATATTTGTGCCAGAAATAGCTGTAGTTATTCAGCTGGAAGACAGAAAAAATATTCTCTGAGTGACATAACTAATTCCAATAAAGATTCCTGATCTATAAGGCAGAATTAGAGGTTATCCTTGTCTCTGGAGACCAAGGCATGTGTAAACTCCCCTTTTTCTTGGTAACTCAGGTAGGCCAATTTCACAGTAATTCAGTCCTGTACTGGCAGCTATGGAAGGTAGATTTCCACCATTGAATATTTCCCAGGGCTACAAAGAGGATTGTGATACCTATGCTGCCACTGCAGATTTTTGCTGCCAACAGAGCTGGTTATTTCTCTTCTGACACACCCATACAAGTTGCTATCATGTTCTCCAGTACAGCAAAACCTCTGAACACCTTTTGACTGTTATTAATATTTAAAATTATTTACGTTAGTTTACATAAGGAAAAATGAAGCAATGCCACTAATTAACTTATCTAGTGTCACAGACAGACCATGGTAGAAAAAGGTTTTAAAGCTCTTGTCTTATAAACTGAATTGTTTCATACCACTAAAATGGTATGAGTTAGATTGAGGACAGTAACTTCTACAATGCTTATGAAGAATAAGAAGAATCATGAACCCAATAGCCCAGCAGCTATGCTGTTTCTTTTGATATTATGTAAGGTACCTCATATAAATGAACTAATTCTATTTCAGAAAATCCTTTTAGAACTTAGAGCTTTTGTTGTTTCCTCTTGATGCAGCTTTTTGCTCTGAGTGCTGGCAGCAAAGTGAAATTTACTCACATCCTGATGGCCACACGGAGCTGGTGCTTCAGTGAGCAGAATTTAAGTGAAGTCTTTGCTGCCAGCACTCAAAGCAGAACATACAGGATTTCCAGGGAGAATGCTGCATTTGGGAATGCAAGAAAATACAGATGGCCAAAGGCAACCTGAAAGCTGGATTATGTGGAGGAAGAAATGAAGCGGGAAGAGGCAAGAAGATAATTGGAGCCCAGAGAAAGAAAGGAGAGAGACAAGACAAAAACAGCCAGGACAAAGGAAAGGGGAAGTATAGTGAACCTCAGCTGGTGCAAATAAGGACAGTTCTGGATATTACAGTACGATTACATTTTTACCAACTATAGCTGAGCAACCAACTTGCAAACACAAAATGGAAGGAATAATCATATTTATAAATAAAGAATCAACTTTCAATTTGTCGTCTTAGGTCATCACTGTATCTTATTTCCATTCTATTTCTTTCTGTAAATCTAGTATCTGCTTTTTCTCATGTTGACAATCTCTGAAAAACACATAGCAGAAGAGAGGCCCCTCCTTTTAAGTGAATTCTTGAAGTACCCTTTGAATATCCATTTAGTAAAGATTCATTTAACTGAACACCTACATAGTAGAGCTGCTAGAACATTTTAAGAATATGGAAAACTGACAAGTCTGTTTCAGCAAAGTTGTTAGCTGTAAGTTTCTGTGATTCAAATTCTGAGGAAACAAGACAAAACCTGACCTTACTCACTCTAGGGAAAAAGAAAGTCATTAAATGCCATTTTAAATGCCATTTCTTTCTCAAAAAAAAAAAAAAAAAAGAAGGGTTTTTGATTCTAACACGGAATAAAAACAAATTTTGAAATCTAATGAGCTGCTACAAAACGGCACTGTTTTCCCCTAGCCTCTCATATTCTTTGGACTAGTTACAAAACTATTTTAATTTTAGCAGATTCATTGTCTAGTTTTTCTCCTCAGTATAGTGAGAGGAGAGACCCTTTCCTATTTCTTTATTCCTAGTACAGAGAGGCTTTCAGTTATAAAATTAATTGATTGCTTGCCAACATGCATCTAAATCGAAATATTTGTGCAATCCAACATAAATTCACCATCGCATCTTGCTGTGTGTTGCGGAGCTCTGTGGTCCAATTTTAATGGAATACTTGATGAAGCTGATGTGCATATTTTCATCCCACACATACAAATTCATCATGAGAATTACTGCCTTAAGCAAACAGAATACTGCATGCAACATTACAAATTTAGATATACCTTCCTGAAAATATAGAAGGAACAATATGAAAGAGATAATGACTGGCAAAAAACCTGTCTGAAATCCAGGTCTCTGAGAAGGCTCCTGCCTTGTTCAAACAAAGAATGAAGAGTGAAGGGGAAAAAAATCATTATTAGTGTCATACATAAAATAACTCAATCTGACAATCTGAAAGCCCAAAACCCCATAG
Source organism: Cephalopterus ornatus (assembly GCA_013396775.1). NCBI lineage: Eukaryota > Metazoa > Chordata > Aves > Passeriformes > Cotingidae > Cephalopterus > Cephalopterus ornatus. Next base: position 152,366 of record VZRE01015683.1, on the reverse strand, counting down.
CAATCATGAAATTATAGTTTTTGATTCTCAGAGGAGTAAGGTGGGGGGTCAGCAGAACTGCCCCTCAGGTTTCTAGAGGGCAGAGTTTGGCCTGTTATAGAGGCTGATTGAGATAGTCCATTGGGAGACAGTCCAGAGGGGCGAAGGGGTCCAGGAAGGCTGGACATTCTTCAAGAAGGAAATCTTAAAGGTGCAGTAGTATTCCACCCCCATGTGCTGAAAGACAAGCTGTGGAGAAGAAGACCAGCCTGACTGAACAGAGTTTTGGCTAGAACTCAGGGAAAAAAGAGTTTATAACCATTGACAGGCAACTCAGTTGGGCTACAGGGGCGTCATGAGGTTATGCAGGGAGAAAATTAGAAGGGCTAAAGCCCAACTAGGACTTTATCTGGCTACTGCTATAAAAAAATAGTACAAATGTTTCTAAAAATACACTAGCAACAAAAGGAGTGCTAAGGAGGATCTCCATCCTTTACTGGATGCTAGGGAAAACATAAAGAGGAAGGGTGAGGAAAATGCTGAGGTACCTAATGCCTTCTTTGTCTCAGTCCTTAATAGTAAACGCAGTTGTTCGCAGGTACCCAATCCCCTAAACTGGAAGACAGGGACAGGGAGCAGAATGAAGCCCCCATAATCCAAGGGGAAATGGTCAGTGACCTGCTACACCACTTAGACACATATGAGTCTACGAGGCTGGATGGGACACAGCCAAGGATACTAAACACTGTGGCAGAAGTGCTCACGGAGACACTTTCCATCATTTACCACAACAGTTTCCTGGAGTAACCGGCTGGTCATGGCTTGGATGGGTGCACTGTTTGCTGGGTAATAAATTGGCTGGATGGTCAAACTTGGAGATTGGTGGTGGATGGCATTAAATCCAGCTGATGGCCAGTAACCAGTGGTGTTCCCCTGGGCTCAGGATTGAGGACAGTCCTGTTTAATATCTTTATTGACAATGTGGATGAGGGGATCAAGTGCACCCTCAGTCAGTTTGCAGATGACACCAAACTGGGTAAGAGTGTTGGTCTGTTGGAGAGTGGAAAGAGTGCAAGGGGATCTGGACAGGTTGGATCAATGGGCTGAGGCCAATTGTATGAGGTTCAACAAAGCCAAGTGCTGGATCCTGCCCTTGGATCACAGCCCCAGGCAGTGCTACAGGCTTGGGGTAGAATGGCTAGAAAGCTGCCTGGTGGAAAAGGACCTAGGAGTGCTGGTCAACAGTGACTGAAACTAAACCACCAATGTGTTGTGGTGGCCAAGAAGGCCAATGGCATTCTGGCTTGCATCAGCAATAGTGTGACCAGCAGGACCAGGGCAGTGATAGTCCCCTGTACTGGGAGCTGATGAGGTCACACCTCAAATCCTGTGTTCAGTTTTGGGTCCCTCACTTCAAGAGAGACATTGAGGTGCTGCAGTGAGTCCGGAGAAGAACAACAAATCCGGTGAAGAGTCTGGAGTACAAGTCTTATTAGGAGTGGATGGGGGACCTGGGGTTTTTTAGCCTGGAGAAAAGGAGGTTCATTGGGATCTTATTGCTTTCTAAACCAGATGAAAGGCGGTTGTAGCAAGGTAGGGGTTGGTCTCTTCCCCAGGTAGCAAGTGACTGGATGAGAGGAAACGGCAGGGGAGGTTTAGATTGGATATTAGGAAAAATTTCTTCACAGAAAGAGTTGTCAAGCACTGAAACAAACTGCCCAGAGAAGTGGTGAAATCACATCCCTGTAAGTGCTCAAAAAGTGTGTAGGTATGGTGCTTTCCCACATGGTTTAGTGGTGGGCTTGGCAGTGCTGTTACTTGTTAAGCTTGATGATCTTAAGGGTCTTTTCCAACCTAAATGGTACTATGATTCTGTGAGCTATTTGAAAAGCTGAATCTGATTTGCAGCCCATTCTCTTTCCAAGCCAGTTGAGGATCTTTATTGTTTTTCAATTTTGTTTCACTGGCTAAATATATTCCCGCAAGTCCCTCGAAGTTTCAGCCAGCAGTGTCCCGGATGAATGTTATTCTAGAAAGAGTGCTACTTCTTTGTGCTTTTTCTCCTATCACTTTTAATTTATTCCCTGGATATTTCATTAAGAGGCTGCAAGTCTTGAAAATACTAATAGAGGTTTAAATAAAACTAGTCTCCTTCCACTGGTCTCTCATGCCTCAGCCATTCAGTCTTTTCACCCAAATTGATACCCATCTGTAAATATATTTTTCATGTTGCTTTTCCAAATTTTTTTTCTAGTGAGACTGCACATCACAGAAGCAAACACACCCACAAACAAAAGGGACAGTTCCTCATGTACAGTAAATCAGCAAAACTTACTGAAGGTGACAGATAAGGCCATTTACAACTTCTATTAATTTGGTATATACCAAAACATCATTTGTGATGCACAAGGTCAAGACTGATTCTATTCTCTGTTTCACCCAAGTCTTAATATTCTCCCTCCAGCCCAGATTTTAAGACTAAGCTTTAGCATACAGTGGCACCATTTGGAATAATAAGTCACACAAAGTCATGCCCTTCCTTTGACTTTTTAGAAAGTGAATGAACATGCAAAGAGTTTCAGTTTGGTACAGCATATGCTACACAGCATGTTACCACAACCAGCCCAGCTCCACAGAGGGGTAAGCCCAGTCTCTCAGGCCAGCAAGCCAGCAGCAGTGCTCTTCACTTCCTAACCCACAGCTGCCAGATGTGATATAAGCGGGCACAACAAAAAAAATTTCTGTCTTATCAAACATTCTAGCAATGGTGCTGGATTTGGGGTCAGGAAGTGGAGTAAGTGGAAGCTCTTCCTTCATTCTGAGGTATTTCTAATGCATTAGTAGATGTGCAAGGAACAGAGACAGTCTTAATACGATCTAAGTGATGGTAAAAAATAAACTGCCCAGTGATTTATTACTCATCCTGTTAAAAAAAAAAAAAAGTCACATCATGTTTGTAGTTTGAATTTATCTCACTTCTTTGTCCAACACTTGTTTTGTCTTCTAAATTTAAAAAAAAAAAAATTCTACTTCAGATTTCTTCCTTATTTAGGTACTTTTATAGCAAGACATCTCTTGAACTCCTTGTTCCCAAGTCAGAATGAGTTTAAATCTCTTGTGGTAAACAGAATATTTCAGACCTTAACTAATTTGTATAGCTCATTCCTGAACTCTTTCAGGTATGACAACCTCCCTTTAAAGGTGCAAATATTAGCTTTGAAGACTGCGCTTCATTAGTTAGTGGTAGCTGGCAATGTTCTGAATCAATGGTTTCCTTTGGAGAATACTAATTTGCTGAAACCAAACAACTGTAGTGATGCATCTGGTATGTCAAACCTTTCAGAAACTCTTCGTTTCCCTGTGAGGCTGTTTTGCTGGCTGCTGCAGAATCAGAACCTATGAGCTTCTGGTACCACCACCTCAAACCTCTATAATTTCTTAATGGCAAAAAAAAAAAGCCTCAAATTCAGTCAAAACTTCCTGCTCAGTGATAACAAATGAGACAGCTCTGTCATATTTCTTGGAAGGAAATGGGGCTTTTCATTTTTTCAGACTATTTGGTCTCCAGCTGGACCTAAGTGCCAGAAGTTTTTCTGGGATGTGTACCTTCATTTATTGACCTGCATAATCAGATTTTCCATCTCTCCTGTACTGGTTATGCACGATTACTGAAAGATACTTCATTATTTTCTAGCATCTGTAATACTGGATCTTAAAACTGCACATACAAGTTTTTATGCATTCCCATTTCTCCCAAGGAAAAACTTGGTCCAATATGCTGAGGAGATGAGCAGTTTGTTCAGAAGTCAAAATGCCTCTTAGTGATCTGAATCTGTCTAATCAAAGGTTACACTTACCTCAGACTTAAACAGGAAATAATTTTTAATTTCCCCCTTTTAAGTAAGGATTGTGTCAAATCTTTGCACAGGGAAGATGATATATCCAGCACTTCACCAGCTCACCAGATAGTTATTCCTTTTCCTGATGATGAATAAAAGTCACTTTGATGACAAAAGGTGTGGTTTCATGAGAATTTATCTTGATAACATCTGTTCTAGAGCAGAGCATTCCTCCTCCTGCCTTGCATGACTACACCATGAGGCACCAGAATAAAATCATGCCACATGCTAGATTACACTTCTTTGCTGCTAAGAAAAAGCTAGAACCAGGCAAGCTCAGCTTCAATTTGATTTGGACTGTTGTTGAACCACATTTTCAGGCGGTCATTCAATCACCTTTTTCTGTAACAATGTCTCTACTTTAATGGCTTCACCGTTTTCCGCCTCTGATGACATGCTTATACCTTATCTGAGCACTGTCCACTCCTTTGTATCAGTATCTGTTTGCGCAGCTGAGCAGTGAATCAGAGACCTGGCCAGTTTAAAAATAACTCAGCAAAAAGAAGGTTTTAACTGATCAGTCCTCTGAGTTCACTCCAGCTACACAAATAGTGGCAGGAGCAAAACTGGAAAGAGAAGGAAGAGGGTCAAGAATAATTAACCTGAAGTAGGAGAGCATACCATGACACCACTGAAGTGCAGTCAACCTACAGCCTCTCGAAGAACGACTTCTCATGATGCTTCTCCATCCACTGAATTCAGTGTTTTATTTTATTCCTGCAATCAGTATATATTACTGCTTAAAATTACTATTTCTGATATGTGTACTAACCAGGATATTTTGCATAGGTTTCATATTGTTCAGGTTGTAAATGGCTGAGTTTAAATGTCACTGGGTATTTGCAAGTCAATTCCTTCTGGGTAGATTATGTTATCTGTTCCGTCAACAAGGATGGAAGTAGCAAAAAAATCGGTTCTCCGTTACCTCAGTCTCTGTCTAAAGATCTGGCCAGAAAACAGGTCTAACAGGAAAGCTAGATTTGTCCATGGTAATCAGGTGGTTGATATAACATGATAAAAACATTTTATATAACTATATCATTTCTACTAACCAACCCACTGCCTCTCCAGCTTGGTGACTGATGGAGAACGAAATGCCTACCACTAACTTTTTTTCTATAATTAGTCTCCATTCCAAATGGAACATTCTCCATTTACCACTGCTGGAACTGTTTTGAAGAAAATCCTTTGTTGGAGAGTTTGATAATTCAAACTTGCGCACTTAGTGCAATTATAGACATGCTCTAAACTGGAGAAAGAGTACTTTGTTATTTATATGTCTGCTGGGTAGAGAAGGAGATAGGAGAAGGTCCAGATAAAGGCCACAGAAATTATCAGAGGGCTAGAACACTTCTCCTGTGAAGAAAGGCTATGAGAGTTGGGGTTTTTCAACCTGGAGAAAAGAAGGCTCAGGGGAGACCTTATAGCACATTCCAGTACTTAAAGGGGGCTTTAAAGAAAGTTGGGCCTACTTTTTAGTAGAGCCTGTTGTAATGGAAGAAGTGGTGATGGTTTTAAGCTAAAATACGGTAAATTTAGACTAGATATAAGAAATAAAATTTTTACGATGAGAGTGGTGAAACACTGGAACAGGTTGCCCAGTAAGGCGGTGGATGACTCATCCCTGGAAACATTCAAGGTCAGACTGGATGGGGCTCTCATCAACTTGATCTATTTGATGTCCCTGCTTATTGCAGGGGGGGTTGATAAGATAACCTTTGAAGGTCCCTTCCAACCCAAATCTTTCTGTGATTCTGTGATTTTTTGAACTTTCAGGGTTATCTCACCACATGTAAAAATCAGTAGGAGTTAAGAGTACTTAGGACTTTGAAGACGTCAAAGAAGGTGTCCTCTCTGATTTCTTGCTCAAAGCAAGAGATAATCAGATTGGGTCTGATTAGATCATAATGCTGGAAACCAAATCAACTCTGATATGTGGTTGATATTTTCTTGTTTCTCATAGTGTTTCCGGAATTCTTTCTTTACAAATAGAATGTAGGATGGTTCCATAACCAGTATCTGGATTGTGGAATGCTCCATTACACATAAGTATCAATATCTAAGTATTAACTGAATGTAGTGAAAAAAAATCAAGCCAATCAGGCATAGACTGTTTTTCCCTTGTGTATTTTGAGAATCAAGATTATTCTGCCTGACATGCACAATTTTCATGAACTTATGTTGAAATACAAAACCAATGTAACCTAGTGGCTAATAAGGCAATTACGAGTTAAAAAAGGTTTCGTTGAAAATTATAAATCCCTTGGAACACAAAATCTGTTAAATTTTCAGCTGTTACTATCTCTCCTTTGCTTACCTCCTGGCCAGCTTAAAAGAATTTTCTGGAGGAAAAAAATGGACATAAATTAAAAAGCCTAAAGAAAGATTTATACGCTTCTCTTCAAAGCACACTTTCCTGGTCTTACACATTCAATTTCACTCTTAACTCCCACAAGCTCCAGTTCACTACCCTCTTTCAATGCCTTTTCAGCAGAGATTTCTGACACCAGAGTGAAACTACCTTCAGTTGCTGTAGCAGAGTCAAGCCTAGAGTTACCTCCCATCAACAAATTAACTGTATGTGGGACCATTCACTAACACTGGTGTCAGCTGGCATAGAACAGGTTCATGTTCCTGTTAAACACTATTCTAAGATGTGCAATGACATCTTAACTAGCTATTGATAATGGTCCCTGGCCCAGGCTCCCTTCTGAACAGTTAGTTCATGGCAAATAGTTAAGAACACAAAGGTTGTTCTGGGACCAAAGCTTGCTAGGGAGCGTTCTGACAATATAATACTACATACATTTCAGTTGTGTTTCTGGGAACAGACCTTGGGCATGTCTATATTATTAAATTAAACAGTGCCAAGGAAATGTCATAACAAGAAGGAAAAGGGCTGAGAAATAGACTTCAATTCATGTCCCAGTTTTATTTCTTTTGAGCTTAGGCTGGAAATTACCTCTGCTACACTTAGGACAAGTTGAACTCAGGACAGACTTGGCAGCTTGGGCTGTAGTGCACTCAATCCTTGTCACACCTTATCTGTCCAGACTCCATGAACCTGGACAAAGATCTGCAATAAGTATGAGGAGAGGTCAAGAGAACTGGGTTTGTTCAGCCACGAGACAGATAAAGGGAGCTCTTAACTGCCAATAAATATTGAATAGGAGGATACAGAAAGGATGGAGCCAAATTCTTTTCTAAGTACCCAGTGATAGGAAAAGACGTAAAGGAAACAGGATGGAAAACAGGAAATTATATTTATATGTAAGGGAGAACTTTTCCAGCAGAAGTGTGGTCAAACACTGGACCAGGTTGTCCACAAAGGGTTCATAATCTCCATCCTTGGATATACCCAAAATATAGATGGACAAGCCTTGAGAAATCTGACCTAGATTAACCTGCTTCCAACAGAGCTAGATGACTGCCAGGGGTAGTTTTCAGCCTGAATTATCAAATTATTCTACAATTCTAAGAAAAGAAACAAAACTTTTTAGATCCACTCTTAAGGAAGACCTGGAGCTTGGGAGAAAGTAGCTCTTAGCATGTGCTTGAGGGCTTATAATATAAGAACAGCTATGCTGGTTTGAGGGTGAGCAAGCACAGTTCTATAATATATTAACTTAAATGGCTTGGCTGGTAGGCCATTTTGAGGGGGTTTGGGGTGGGTTTTTTCCTCCATGAAAATACAATGAAGATAAGAGTAGACTAAACTGCAACGAGTGCAGAACCACCACTCACTAGCTGTGATACAGTCTACGCATGAAAAAAATTATACCCTTGACTCTTTGGTTCTCTTCTTCCATAAAGTTTCACTTATGTGTACACAAGCTTGCTCTTCTCTGTTATTTGGGCTCCAGAACTCTCTGGTATTCCTTTTGGGATTAGAGGTCTATATCATGTACATCGCATGCAGCTAGCCTTCATATCTTTCCATCTCACCAGCTCTCCATCTATTTCAGAATTTACTTAGAATCAGCCATCTTTCCCTCTTTAAAACCCCATTCTTCTCCCTGCTGGCACTCACAGATACATGGGATGCAGGTTTTTTTTTGCTTATTTGTTCCCCGTGGTAGCCTCTAAAATAAAGCATGGATTCTGTGGTTCATGAAATTGCCCCAGTAATAGTCCCAATAGCCCTTTTTACCCAAACCAAGAATCTGTAGAATGAACCCCACTGTACACAACCCAATGCCCAGCTGTTCTCCAGCTCTCCCTCTAAAATTCCTGATTTGGAACTCATTCCTTTAAGGAAATCCTTTAGTTCATCTGCCATGAAACTGATATCAACTCTGAATCTAGTCTTTGAGCCACCAAGACAGATGAACATCAACTCTGGACTCACTTTTTTTCATGGGCATTCATTAAAAGCATTTTTAAGATGCCGGTACTTAAATTACTCTCCACTTGAAGATATTGCAGTAATGAAGCAGCACTCTGGTGCCAGTCACACAACAGATGCCCTCCCCTAGGTCTGTGTTTTGTGCCACTTACTCATGCATTTTTCATTATCATTTATTTTTATTAGCAAACTTATCCCTGACTGCCAGTCAGTCATCCTGCATGTAGTCAGTGTGCTGCTCCCACAGACAAGAAAGTCAGAAGAATTTTAAATAAGGTCTTTCTAAAGTGTTTACCATCTAAACCAAATTCCCAAAGTGCTATTGCAGATAGCTAGAGTTCATCCACCTACCCATTTTTCTAGTTGGGAGGGAATTTTCGTCAGGACAAGTGTCTCTCCATGAGTGATAAACAGTCTTGTCATGTGTTTCCATGCATGCTTATTCATTCATATGTGTTTATTCATTCAGATCCACAAAACAGATTTTTTGTCTCCAGTTTTGAATATGGTTTGTCTGGAAAAGCTTAGTTCACACGAATCTCTAAACACCTGTTCAAGCTTTTCTCCTTATCAACCCCCATCTATTAGGCATTCTAGGTACACACTATGGAAATTTTACTGTATCTTTACCAAATAGGAAAGAAAAAAACCACAAACAAACAAACAGAAAACAACAAAAGGAATCCCAAAATTAAACAAAAAAAATCTCACCAACTTTTTTCATATTAAGCAAATTCAGCTTCATATAAAAAAATCAACCTGAGGCTGCAGCAGTTGAATCAAATACTGTGTAAGTCTGGAAAGACAGAATTTAAAATGGATAAAGGTGGTGTTCAGGCCTCAGTGCAAAAGTGAACATCATCCATTATGAAAATTTGTCTTGGATCATTATGAAGTTTTTCTATTAGTAGGCAGAACTAGGTCAAATGTTCCCAAGAGCTGGGCTGCTAATAAAACAGGTTGAAATCTAGTTGTGTTTTCATTATAATTTCCATACATTTTTTATGAAAGCTTGTACATGACCAGTGGAAAACCTAGCACAATCCTTTTAATAGAAATACTCATCAAAATGAGATAAAAATATAGGATTAAGTTAGTTTGGCTTTACTATATCAATTAAATCTTTGGTTTTGTTGATTTTTTTCACCCATTTCAATAAAGCTCACAGCATGAGGACCTATTGCATTATTTCTATTACGTCTTTATTGAGGTCAGCTTTCCATTCCACCACAAACCTTCAGGTGCTTCAGAGACAAATGTCCATCTGTCTCACTTGCTAGATTATTCTACTGCCGCTTGTTTCATCTCAAGGCATTGCAGAGTCGTATTTCAGGAAGCTAAAAAGGTCTCAAACTCTAATTTTGTCAAGCAAAAGGAAAAAAACAACAAACCAGATAGCCACCTCTTTTACACACAGCATTTGAGTGCCTCATGATATCTAATGTATTTATACAACAGGCCAGTAAGGGGGGCAGATGTGCTACTGCTATCCAAGCTAGAATCTGAACTACAGACTTATTTCTCAGTGTTGAGGAACTTAACAGAGAGAAAAAAGTAATAAAAAAGAATTGTTCTGTCACAGAGCTTTCTATCATTGCACTGAAATCATCTACATGGCTAATGATGTTTGGTACAGTACCTCACGCAACAGGAAACATCAGGTCTGAATATCATTATGACAGCTGAAATGTTCTGGAAAATATTAAAAGATCTTCACCCTAAAGGAATGCAACACATTCTAGTTGCCACATAATTCTCACTTTGCCCCTGCTACCTTAGGTAATGAAAAACAGAAAATGGGTCCCAAACTGTCAACATGCTGCATGGAATAATGAAAGGATGAAAGAGGCTCTAAGAACACATGCACATCTGGCATAAACTGTTAAATACTTAAATACTGTGGGAAGAACTGAGCCAAGGGAGACTGCTGAACTTGCTATTGGCATCTCACCAAGGGCCCCCCACTTACAACATCTTTCTATTTCACAGTGGAGCTCGGAGACAAGCTGGGAGCTGTTATCATGCTCTTCCCTCTGTTTTCCAAAGTGTGCAGTGTCTATTCTATGGTTTTAACAAAATAATGATGTTTCAATTAGCACTATTCCTATTTATGTAAGATACCATAATACAGGACAAGATAAGCTGCTGAAAACAGGTCACTAAGGTGAGTCTTTGAGAGAAGTGAAGATTCTGCTACTGCCCCTGCGATGGTGAAATTTCCTATTTCCTACCTACCTCTCCTTCAACCGAGAGAGTATTTCTTTAAAATCTTGAAGGTTGGTGTTATTTTTGAAAGACAGTTCAAATGAACAGAATTTAGACTTCCTAACAGCATTAGAAATTGCTTTATTTGTCTTCTTTTTTTTTTTCAATTACCATTCTTATCATATCTGTGGTCATTGGCCCCTTGTTGGTATCTCATCTTGCTTGGGTGTTGCTATAGTCAATATCATTCCCATGAAAGTATATGACTTTTCCAGTATGTTTCACAGATGTTTTGCAAAGTGTTACCTGAACTGAGCACGAAATTGCTTCATAACTGATAAAACTGATTGCTTCATAACTGATAAAAATAAAGCATATCTTAGTCTGCTCAAGCTACAACTCTTGTATAAATGTAATGTACGCTCCTCATACTTATTTGCTAAGTCTAGCCAGCGTAGATCTCTTTTGTGTTCTATGGAGGCTTTGCCATATGCTGGGAGAAAAAAAAAATTGAGAGATAATTCAGCCTTTGTGAGAAGACACTTCTTCCAAAAACATGGAATTATCTCCTGGATGGAGTTAACACTCACTTCAATGTCACCTCACCGCAGAAAAATATGAAATTAAAGAATTCAGTCTTACAGAATGCTGTTCATTGAGTCTGGTGAACTTGCTTCATATTGAACAAGAAATCAAGTGAAAGAATATGAAACACTCAAGAAGAAAGCTGCTCACATATTTTCAATGTGTCACAAATGTTCTTTGTCTGGCCCCTATAAAACATAAAAAATTCTAGACTGCTTTCAGGGATATAAGAAAAAGTCATCAAACACAGAAACAGACAAAGCCACCAGCAAATCCCTACAGAATAATGACCCAAATGTCATTTCTTTATTTTTTTTTACTGAGTGTAATTTGTGTAGTTTTTTCTTTTTTTCACCCATTAAGCAATTTGCTGGATAAGAAGACTGGACTGCAGATTCCCTTTTTCTTTTCAAGAAGCCGCAATAGCCTTTGATAACACAGTTTTGACCTTATCAGGTTTTTTTACAGCCTATTTGCTATTTCTATAGTATTATTCATTGCCCATTATTATACTAATAAACTTTATTATCTTTTATAAAGCCACCAACGGTTACATGCTTGAATGGCCCTCACAAAAGAAAGCTATAATGACAGAACAAGGTAAACCTAATAAAACATTCTTTGTTCTCAAAGTGTATTTGTGATAATGGACCATTACCTTTTATTTATTATTCATATAAATGTATGATGGGATCTGTACCCTCTCCATCTCAACTTACAGAGATCATACAAGTTTTTTTGTTGAATTTTCGCTCTCTTTAGGAAGAATATAAAGAATGTATTGAAAAAGGAAGTTATTCAAAATTTTCCCATATTTTCATTTTATTGTCTCAACAACTGTATGCATGTACAGTCATCTAAGTGCTAAAGTCACTTTTCCTAGTTTCACACTGAGCTGATACTACCAGCTTAATTCACTCAAATATGTAATAAACGTGCAGAAAATTTTAGAAAATGAAAAATGATACTGTTTGGACCTTTGAGTGTTTGGACCTGCTGAAATTTAGTGGAATGTCACCAAGTTTACAGTTTTATATCAGAAACCAGTATTAGGTCCTGTATGCATGCACCACAGGCAAAATAAAAAGCACGAGAAATTGATAATAAACATCCACGGGCCATGTAGGTCCCATATCATAATGTCAAGTACTGTCTTAACACATAACTATATACAATTTTTTAGCTTCCTAGAAATGTTTTTCCCAAAGCTATAAGAAAAGAGAAAACCTTTCTTTGTCATATAACATCTGAAAACATTTTATTTTAGTTATGTTCAAAGTCCTTTTCCACTGAAGTCAGTTAAGTATCTCATATTAGCAAGATCTAAATCTAAGTTTCTTCAGTTATGTCAAACAAACATGAAATACTGGACTGAAGGTCCATCTAAACTGCAAGAACTTCCAAGTTCACTGGAGAAAGAAACAGAACCAAAACCAAACCAAACCAATAAAACAACAAAATCACCCAAACCAGACATACAGCTCAAAAGAGACTTAGTATTTCACAAAAGTCTTTTTCTCAGTGGTATTAAAAATCAGAAATTAGATTTTTAACCCAAACTCTAAGCCCCATCTGTAAAAAATACCTGGGAAAACACTCCAGTGTAGCAGACTAGGAGCTTGGGCAGCTCCTCAGGAAACCATGAGATCCTCTATAACTTCGACAGACACCAGGAGACATCACAAACACAATAAAACTGAGCTCCAAGGTGTACATAATCACATTTTCCCTGACCTCCTTTCCTCCTACACCTCATCATGCTTTCCCTGTCAAAACAGTGGTGCAGGATGAGCTTGTAAATAAGAAAGTAATGGCTCAGAACGACCCTATGTTAGGTACATTTTGCTGTGTAGAGCTCACCATCACTAGTTTTATTTTTTTGATATCAGCACCCTCATACCTTTTCCATCAGCTGTCCTACTGCAAACCAGTGTTAAACATGGATAAGACATCTTTAAAAATTCTAAGGCATCAGTTCCAACATTTTTCAGAAGTATTGTGTACAACACAGGGCCAGTGCTTAAAGACCTCTGACAGAAATTTAAAGTGGAACACTCATTAAATACATTAAATACCATTTTTTTGCAATCAGAATACTGATACAACAGGAGTAGGCCCAGATCATAGCTTCATGTAATATACATCAGTCAGCCAAGTAACACATTTTAAATTATTCTTGGTCTAAGCATATAAAAATCTTCTGAATATTCAGATTGCCTTCCTTTTTGGAAAGCACAGGGTATTTCTCTGTCTAGCGTCTGTTAGCTGGAAAGAACTTGGAAGGGGTTATGATGCTCCAGCAATATTTTCTTATTCATGTTAACTCCATGTGTGCTGGGTCTCCCTTCAGACGTAGCCATGGGAAATGCACACCGTACAATTAATTTCTATTGAACATTGCAGTAGAATGTTCATTCTTCCTGTGTATTTTTGATGCACAGATCAAAGGATAGAAGTCAATAGGTGGTCTATCTGATCAGACAGCATGACACACCCCACAGAACTTCAACCCTTCTCTACTTGGATCATTTTATGGTACAACACTTTTTAGAGTACCTTTTTATTTTTTAAGTGTTGGAATTACAGACAATCATGCTTCACAGTCTTGTAATTTGTTCCATTAATTAAGTAACCTAGCTATCAAAAGTTCACCCCCAGGACACACACATCACAGTTAAATTCTCTCCTAAGTGAGTAGAGAACTTAATTCAAATTAAATAAAGACTTTGTCTCTCACTATTATTTTCCTTTTAGATTCATATCAGTGTTCCTCTTAATTATTATAAGTTATTCTTCTGTACGCTAAGTAGCCTCTAACAGGATTTGAGACACACATATATATGCTCATTATCATAGAAAACAAATCTTATTTTTAAATGATACAACTTAGTGAGTACACAAAGACCTTTCCACTTTTCTTGTCTAGGGAACACAACATAGCAATGAATATTATCGAATCAATATTCTTTAATACTTCTGCTTCTCACTCAATTCTAGTCACAGGTAGACAGCAGGGAAGTCATAGCTGCTCTGACATTTTTGTCAGTAACTGTTTGCCTAAATGATGGTACTGTGTCATAATTTGCAGGTGAATTATTTATTTTTCTGTTATTAAGCTCGTTCTGCAAATATTCAGAAAGGGCTGCCAGCTGGCAATGTTATCAGAGATGCTATTTTTTTGTCAGAGGCCAAAAAACTGCCCACACTTATAAATAAAAACAATAATTTAAAGACAAATAGATGTCAGCATTTTTAAATTATTTGACACAAACTCCCTAGTTATCACAATCAATCCCAACTGTAATATAATTTTTAAAAAGAAAAAATCAATTAAAGTACCTTACCAAAGCTGTAAGTTCAGTGCTGGACTACAGGTGATTGCATCTCCAGGTCCTTAGGAAATCACACTCAGTAAGTTTCAGTTTCTCAGGTCAAAGGTCTCATTCTGCATCATCCTGAGCAGTTAGTGCAAAGAACTGTGAGATACTGTGAGATAAACAGCTCACAACACTGCTGGTTTCCCTTTATAGAGTTATAATCAACATCCTTTGGGGAAAATGCCATTGGAATCTCAGAACCATTCAGGCTGCAAAGGACCTTGGGATGCCCTACTCAAAGCAAGATAAAAACTGAATTCAGACCATACTGAGAGCTTTTTCTTATCTGGTCCTGAAAGGCAACAGGCCCTCAACCATAGGAACTACACTCTCTGTTTTGGTGTCACCTGCAAATTTAATGGGATTCCCTTCTGTTTCCAGGTAATTTATAAAGATATTAAACAAATTTGGTACCAGAATACACCCTGGGGAACTTCACCTGTAACCAGCCTCCAGGTACAGTAGAAATTATTGACTACTAGTGTTTGAGCCCAGTTTTTAACTTATTCATTCCTTGTAGTCATTTTGCAGAATGCTAACCAAGGTCAGATTTAATATTATTTAGCTCAAGAGAAAAAACTGTAAGAGTGTCAACGGAGAGTTTTATTTCCTCCAAGTGACCATATGCTGTGAAACTGTTCTAATTTATGATGCAGACTGAACTGGTGCCTGCTGCTCTGAGGACTGAATAAGTATGAAAACGGGCCTAAGAAGACCTAAATACATTCAAATAAATGTTTAGGAAAATGAAGGGGTTTGATTTTTCATCAGCTTATTACTTAAGGATTTTTTTCCAGTGTGTTCTGGTGGTCTACACAGCATGACCATTGTACATAAGACTACAAGGGTGTTAACAGTAGAAATTTACTCAAATTCTGACAGCTGTCTGGATCTGGTGCTTCAGTGAACAAAATTTGAGTAAATTCTTCTTTACTGCCAGCACAGAGAGCAGAGCACACAAAATTTCCACAGAGGCAGTTGGAAATGCAAGAAAATACTGTTGGCTGAAGGCAGCTTAGAAGATCAGTTATGAGACGGAAGGAGAGTGGAAAGGAAAAAAGGAATTAGGATCCAGAGGAAGAAGGGACAGATACAAGACGAATAGAATCATACAATATGCTGAGTTGGAAGGGACCCATCAAGATCAAGTCCAACTCCTCGCCTTGTGCAGCACATCACAAGAATCACAGTATGTGCCTGAGAGCATTGTCCAAATGCTTCTTGAACTCTGTCAGGCTTAGTGCTGTGACCCCCTTCCCTGGGGAGCCTGTTCCAGTGCTCAAGCAGGGTTGCCCCATCCCAGCTGTAGAATCCAGCACTTGCCCTTGTTAAGGTCAGTAAGGTTGGTAAGACAGACACAAAGATTCAGGAAGGACAAAGAAGTATGATGAACTTCAACCACTTTTACAAACTTTTTCTTCCATCTATAAGTGAATCCCACTATATTTTCCCATAGTTTCTTCCTGTGGAAACTCCTATACTTTAGCTCTTACTGCCAGTCTGTAAATTCCATTTTTTCTTGGAAATCAACACAGATCCCACTAATGGGTTGGATCCAGGATATGCTTGACAAAGACCATTTTCCAGAGCTATAACATGCCCTGGGTCTTCCAGTATTTCACTCTAGAGGGTAGCTCCAAGAAAACCAGTTTTACATCAGCTTTATGACCAGCCCTCATACACAGCAAAGTTTATGGAATCAAGTTCTTGGAATAACAGTCAAGGAATTGTCTTCTGCCCAGACTAGCAGAGCTATTTGGGTTCTTTGTCTAGGTTAACATGATAAATGCCTGACAGATCCATTGAACTAACATTTGCTTTTACCTCCCATCAATACAGGCAGAATAATCAAAAAGATAACAGTGAGGAATGGAAGCTCCTAAGCATATCTTCACTCTTGGAGACTATGAAATGTTACATCTCACATTTAATAATGTACTAAAGGAAAGAAAAAGCTAATTTTTAATAGCTCAACAGGAAATCCAATAAATCCTATCCCAAACCTTGGTTTATCACTAGAACAGTGAGAGAGCAGGAGTCTTATTTATCTTCCACATGTGTTGCAGGATAAAGTAAAGCCAAGTAGGGAACAAATGTGTGTGGTTTAGGCTTTCTTTCCTCTGCAGTTCTGGTCATAGCAGGACCATACCAGCTCCTAAGCACCACATCTGGAGCAGTGAGGCAACAACCACAAAACAGCTTAGAAATGATACAGTTCTTTCAGTGCCATCCAAAACCAGAAGCAATTATTCAAGTCCTTTCATACAAGAAAGTGCTCACCTGTCTGTCAATGCTAATAGGTTAATATTTCTCCAGCTTTCTGTGAAAACAAGGGAAAAGACATGCTTGGATCTTCATTTATCCCTCCAGGTTATCTTGCCATGTTATCTTATCTTGAGATGTTATCTTGAGATAATATTTAGTAATCAATATGTACAATCTGTCTCCTCACTTCCTTTTATTACACTTATTATGAAAGAAAAAAGAGTTTGTTCTCCATTTTATTTTTCTATGCCACATGAAATGGACACAGAAGTCAGCTTGTAAAGATTTATGCAAATGTCTGAGAAAACTCAACACCAAGATCTTGGTAAGTAGGCAAAGAGTGATCCTTCCCAAACAAGTAGATGTAAAACTTGTTGGTTGAAGGAATAATGCAGTTTCTGCATCCGTAATTTATATGTCTCTAAAAACTTTACCTACCTATGAAACATTCTTAAGGTTTTCCAACTGGTACTTGAAGCAATATATAACTTGCTGGAAGTGGAGGGTAAGTAACAATGCCTCAAGCAACATGAAACCATCCTCACTCAGCCACCCGCTCATCCTGCAGTTTCAGTCATCTGAGGTATGATTCTTAGCTCTGTGCAATCTCCTTGGCCCTTCTTCAGTTCCCTGCTGAGCTCCATCCTTCTTCTGTCACTATGTTGCCTTGAGCACAACCATCAAAAGCATGTAAGGGGCATAAAGCAGCCAACAAAAGACAGCTTTTAGATAGAGAGACAATGTCTTTAAAAATCAGTTCAGGAAGAAGCATCTGTCAAAGATAAGCTTACTACTTCCTTCTTTCCATGACTCTTGTTAGACCTTAGGAAGGTTTCCAGTGCTTTGGTAGACAGCACGAGCACATCACAGCAGCACAAAGAAATATCATCTGGGCAGTCTCAGCAGCTGCATGAATTCCAGCACATATTTCATATACAGCCAAGTGGACAGGTCTTCCCCTCTGAGGTGAAGTATTTTTCATTTGGCTGCAAGTGAATTCTGTCTTAAAGTCCAGTCAGGTGAGACAACCGGTTTAATAATGTAGCACACATTGATGCTTGTGTCAGCAAGATGTAAAAGAGCAAGATGAATTATTTCTGTAACATAAAAACTGCACATGACAAAGGCCTTGCAAGACCAGGATGCAAGAAGAGAGGTGAGGGGCTTGGAAGTTTTATTACCTTTTTTTTTTTTTTTTTTAAAATTACTCAAAACAACAAGCAGAAAAGCCAAAGGAAATTTTCTGAGTTGAGTTGGTTCTTGTTATGTTGTTTGCCTAGAGTGATAGTATTAAACAGCTATTCACAACTGCTTCACATTCACACTGTGCTGTCATTTAGCACCAATACTGGGCTTCTGGGAACTCTTGGAGATAATGACACATGCTTTCATTTTAGATAGAATAATCTGCATGTTCTTGAAATCCACTGGAGAGTACATCAATTAACATATCCCAGATATTAATCCATAAACCTTGTTTCTATTTTTGGTGGTTGTGGTTTATTGTTTTTAAGCAGTCCTATTCTTTCTGTTTGCATTTAATCATTGTTTATTTAATCAAAGATCTGCTGGTTTATTTAAAATTAAAAAAAATAAAAAAGAAAAACAGAGAGAACTTTCAAACTCATGAGGATCTGAGGAATTTTTATTGCGGAGAGACAGGTAAGTGGAGCACAGCTTCTACTTAAATATACTATAAAGAGTAAAGATGTGACAAATCCTCTTTCTTTTCTTTAATCGTCAGATACTAAGTACTTTGATATCAAATTTGTCAGATATTAATGGGTTGGGTTTTTGTGATGTGGCTTCTGTGAGAAGCTGTGAGGAAATTCCCCTATGACTGATAGAGCCAATATCAGTTTTCTCCAAGACAGACCTGCCATGGCCAAGGCCAAGCCCATCAGTGATCATGGTAGTGCGTCTGGGATAACAGACTTAATGGTGGAGTGAAAGGGAATAAACGGTGCATGTGCAGCTGAAGAGATTAGTGAGAATATGTGAGAGAAATAACCCTGCAGACAATGCTGAGGACGAGGTGCCCCAGGCATCTGAGTAGACATGCCCCTGCAGCCCGTAGTGCAGACCATGGTGAGTCAGGCTGTCCCACTGAAGCCCTTGGAGGTCCCAGCTGGAGCAGACATCCACCTGAAGCCCGTGGAGGACCCCACACTGGATTAGATGACCCAATGAGAAACCCACACTGCAGCAGGCTCCTGACAGGACCTGTGACCTTGTGAAGAAAGGAGCTCAAACTGGAGAAGTTTTACTGGCAGGACTTGTGACCCTGTGGAAAGGAATCCATGTGTGGAGCAGCTTGTGAAGAACTGCAGCCCGTGGGAAGGACCCCTGTTGGAGATTTTGGAGGACTCTCTCCCATGGGAGGGACCCCACACTGGAGCAGGGGAAGGATGTGAGGAGTACTCCTCCTGATGAAGAAGGAGCAGCAGAGATAATGTCTGATGAACTGACCACAGCTCACATGCCCCATCCACCTGCATCACTAGAGGGAAGGAGATAGAGAATTCAGGAGTGAAGATGAGTCCAGGAAGAGAGCAGGGGTGGCGGGAAGGTGTTTTAAGATTTGGTTTTATTTCTCATTATCCTACTCTTATTTGATTGGTAATAAATTAAACTCATTTCCCTAAGTCTGTTTTGCCCGTGAAGGTAATTGGTGAGTGATCTCTCCCTGCCTTTATCTTGATCCACAAGCTTTTTACTTTTTTTTCCCCTATCCAGCTGAAGTGGGGAGAGAAAGAAAAGGTTTGGTTGGACACCCAGCAGCAGCCAGACTCAACCTACCATGATTACATGTGATTGAGAATAAAAGAAATCCGCCGTTAGTGGGATACGTTTTTGACTATTGAATAGTTAAGAAGTTTAATTTGTAAGTTTGAAACTGTTTTTTCTCTACAAGTTCAATATAAATTGTATTATAAGTATAATGGCTGCCTCTAGAACTGCTCACCAAGCATTTTAAAAACAAGATTGTGATATTTCAATTATGTTCTTAAGAATGCATAAAAATCTCTTGTAAGAAGTCTGTGAAATTTATGTGTGTTAGCCATTGAAAAGAAAATTAAGGAAAAAGGAACCACAACAAATAACCAACAAAAGTCTTTTTGCATTTCCTGGAAGCAGTTTGTCAGGTGTCTTATCTTCAGCATAATTAAAGGGGCTTTAAAAAGAAAGGATTGTTCACACAAGGGCACGTTGTCAGCACATAAAATTTCAATTTTTATCCAGGGTTGTTGAAGTGCGAGGTTCTTGCAGCTGACAAATCTTATTAAAAACTTTCAAGACATCTCCATTCAACTCTTCTTTGGAACCATATCATAAATTTGCAAAAACTCTAACTGAACATTGATAGAGGCTCTTTAAAATGCACTAGATAATCACAAGATCAGGACCAAACAATCTCAAGACGTTCTTTTCCAATGGTTGTGTGTTCAGTGCCTTTTTCATAAGGCTTTTAGTCTGAGTCTGCAGGTCTTATGTGCCAAAGCAGCGCAAATACTGCAGACAGAGGTCCTCCAGTTTATGTGCCTCTGAGAAGAATTAATGAGAAAAAGAGCAAAAATAAGGGCATTCCTTGGCATGCCAAAAACATCCTCCACTGTCTGGATAAGTACAGAGAGTCCTTCTATAAGAAATGCTTTCAACATATATAGTTAATTATTGTACTTTGGACAGAGAAAACATTTTCTGTCTTAAATAATCACACCGTCTCTGTAGCAAGGTGTCTGAATGAATGTGCAAAATGAATATATACTGGCAATAGTCATTTGAAAAGGAATACTGACATAATGAATTTTTCTGGGAAAGAACTCCAAGAAAAGACTTGTCCAAGTCACACTTAGAAAATAGAAAATTGTGATACAGGGAGAGCAGAATTTAGATTTTCAAAGTCACAGGCTTTATGATTCTTTTGCCAGAAATTTTTCTACCATTGAAAAAAGGAACATACAAATTAGGGAAAAAACAGAGGAAAGCCCGTGGATCTAAGGGACCTCTCAGAAATTAATCTAAAAATCTACAGAACTTAATAGAAGGTGAAAACTATGTAATTATTTTTGAAACTGTGACATGGAATTCTACTGAAGATATTAAAAGGCTCTTAAAATCTAAATTATTAATTTTTAAAAATCCGAGGAGGATTTGATTATGTTATTGGACAGGTTTTTGCAAGTGTATCTAAAGCATGCAGAATAGGAGAACTGGGCTAAAATATATATTTACTTGTGATCCAGGAAACCACAGAAAAGGATGAAAAACAGACAGATCAAAAGACAGGCATTGACTCATATGCAGCAAAATCTGGACGTACATAATATGGCCAGTCATTTTGAAGGAAATTATTCTATTACACTAGATTTTCAGATTGGTTGTTTGCAAGATCTAGAGGATCACCTGACAAGTCCATTCAGGATCGGGATCGCTCTTCTCAAATGTGTAGACAACATGGGATACCACCCTCTTATGACTTATCAGTTTAAAACGCCTGCCATTTCTGTCAAAACCTATTTGTGATTAATTTATTACAGATTTTTCTTCAGCCAGAGCTTTGTTATTTACAGAGATGCATGTAGCATCTTGCCGATGATAGAGAACAGAATGTCCACAGTCTCTATGTGTTCCAAATCGTGGAATTACTGGCATTTACGCCTTGAATTATGCCTCCAAAGCACCTAAGTGTCGCAGCTCGGAGTGGAATACGGGTAAGGTCCACTCGGGTAGAGAGATTAGGAAATAGGAAGAGCCAGGCTAGCTATAGCTGCGGCATGCAATAGGGGACCCCTGATACTGCGGCGCAGAGAGACACACACAGCACCAAGGGTGGGAGTGAGTGAACCTTTATTAACATGGCGACAGCCCCTTTTATGGGGTCTGTGCCAGAACAGTCTAGAAACAGGGAGTGGCTAGCCAAACATGGTATAAAGGGGAGTAACTGGGAACATATAAGGATTAAGGAGGTGGGACAAGGGCGGTACATAGGACAAATAAGTTAAGGAGGAGGGGAATGACCATAAATGGGTCATAACATAGACCAATTTTGAACAGTGGTAAATATAGATAATAATAGAGTCAAATATCAGTGTTATTTTGCTCAATGTCACTTATGTTGTCTTTAAAGTTGTCGTAGAGTTGTTCCTCGTGATCGGCAGTCAGATCCCCCACACCTAAGCAGTAATTCAGGTCACTGAAATTCTTGTTTTATCTATTCAATATTTATAACACTGTAATAAGTAATAAAGAACTTCGTCTTTCTTGAACATCCAGTGTGTTTCTGTTCCATTCTTATTTTGGGGGACATAATTCTCATTAATTTCTCATAAAAAAATGAGATTCTCATAAATTTCTCATTAATTGCTACTGAAACTCCTTCAGAGCTCTCTGGTATATCCAAAGGCTAGTTCAGCCTTCATCTGAATCTCAAAGATGCCACTATTGGTGATGAAATGGAAGAAAGTTTTAGGACTTGACATTCTAACACATATGTGCTACAAATTTCCATTTGGCTTGTGGCTGTTACCAGAATTTGCTGTAGGCTTATTTTATTTCTCTTGCCCAAAGAGCAAAATGGCTAGAAGTCTGACAGTTTGAAGAAAGTTAGTCTGATTTCCAGGAGAACTGATACAGAAATCTGTAAAATAAGTTTAAAAAAAATCCTGCATATCTTCAACAAATATTTTCCTTTTTTATCTCTGAAAATAAAACTCCAGGATAGCATTAAAATTCCTTCAACTTGAAAATGGATATCATGTTAGGAAACATTAAACATACTGTAGCTCAGGAAGTTTTGACTTTCACCAAAAGGACAATTCTGGAATCCCTAGACAGGGACGAAGGAAGACCTCATAGAATTATGGTAATTTTTATGGCAATTATAATACTCAGCAACCATGTTTTTCATGTTGTGAATGTTAGAAGTAGTACAGTAGTGTGGAAACCAACTGTGACCTAATTAGCATTGATCTAAAATGAGAATAGATTTAGTCACAGTAACGAAAATATGCCAAGGCGTATTTACCACTGATGACATCAGCAAGAGGTTCACAATGCATGACAGATTGTGATGTCATCAGTCCCTTTCCTGCTGCCCCAAACAATATGCATGCTCCAGAAAGTATGGCAATGACAGGAGCAAAGAGATTTTGTTGAACTAGGCCTGTAGGTCACATTCTTACAGCTTTTAAATGTGTTCACATTTGCTATTATTAAACAATATCATGATATGGACAAGCCCAGCTTGTACTACATTTTATTACCTTATTATTATACTGTAGGTCAGCATGCATAAAATGGACTGTATACTTTAAATAACCTATTTAATCATTCTGGATTTACTGTGACAACCACCTGTGAGACAGAGATGCCCAGGGATGGCACCTAGGCTGACCATAGCATTGTGAAGACTGTAGCTAAGGCAATAATTTGTAATTCAACCAACCATATCAAGCAGTGAAATGGATTTACGATGGTGTTCTGTGACAGAAATGAAGGTCAGTTTTCAGCAGTAAAGGTGCTGTTGACTGCAGAAGTATGTGATGAAATTATATATAAGTTTCTCTCATCCTTACAAAAGAGAGAAGCAGCTGAATGAACTTCCATTCTGTGGTTTAAATGATTCCCTGTTCCTTTTCGTAAGACAAGACAGAGAATCATATAAAGAGAATGATACTTTTTTATTCATCTTACATCAGCTGAAAATAAAAATAACATTGTGTCTGGATGAATCTGTTAGGGTGATATTTCATAATTATATTTTTTAACATTTTACCAATAAAATTAATAATAAGCGTTTAAAAAACCCCACAATATTGTCATAGATATTTTCTGCACAGATGGACAGAACCTTTGCAATGGTTGTTTGGTAGACTACTGCAAAAATTTGGGCATTTGAGAACTAATCTATTAAAGTCCTGTGTGTGGAGCGGAGAACCTGCTGTCTCATATCTGAAAAACTTTCAGTTTTTACATTATTTCTTATTTTTTTAAAGATGTAACTCTGACAGGAGCATCTCACTACCTTGTTTCACCTAACAGCTGTCTGCTAGGATCTTATGTACAGATGCTCACCTGCATAAATATCTCTAAAGCTGTCAGTATACCTATAGGCAAATCTACAACAGATGCATTGGTGCACCTTAGGAAGAATTCTTTGTGGACATTAAACCAATAATTCTCCCTCTCTCATCATATTTTTTTCTTTTTGATCTTGAGGTGCACATCTGTGCCATCTTCACTGTAACACTGTACTTCTCCTTTATAAAAAAGGCCCTATCCTACCTGATCCATGCCTTGTAGTCCTAACTGTGAAAACTGTTTTGCACAGAGCATAAGCTGTGCTTATTTAAGTGAAAAAAAATCAAAACTTCTATAAAATTTTAAGGGAGGGGCAGGAGAGAAAGGTAAAAATGCATATCTATGAGTCAGTCAGAGATTAGCACGAAACTTTATTTTAATTTCTTCAGACTAGGATCATAAATAAAGAATCAAAGATTGAAAGTCTCTCTAATGCAGAAAAACATATACATTCCACAGAAACTCTCCTGCAATTGAACATTTAATATACCAAGATTTGAGAATTATTAATCACAGTAACACTGAAGTTTGCTAAGAGGATTGTCCAAACACTAGCTGGGAATTTTATATGTTGTCCTACCAACTCAGCTCTTAAAGCACAAGCTATAATGAAAGCTGAGGCACAAAGCCATCAAAGATTCAAGGATCAATTGGTATCAAAACAAGAGAAGGTTCTTAGCAATTTGCAGGATTCCCGGAAAGAAGTATGTTGTGTATTCATTTGATTATGGTACATAAACAATGTGGGATGAATCAAATGGAATGAATAGAAATGGCTTTGTATTAGTCCCTGACTGACTACATTCCAGGTATGCTGAAAGCATAAATTAATCAAAATTGATTATACAATGGAAAGGAAGAAGGTCTGATGCTTTTGCTAATTCCCAACAAAGAAATAGAATACTATATGGTGCAGCAACTATTTTGATCAATGTCTACTTGCACAATTGTGCTGCATTCTTCAACAAATATGATATATTACGTATACTCTCTTCTTATTCTTTTTGAACAAATGTCTGTAGTTCAGGACAATATTTTGCAAGAAATACACTGGAAGATGAGTTTGTATTTTATAAAAATAAATGAGGAAAGTATCTCATTGATTAAAAGACCTACCAATCCTCAGAGCTCTGGACAGACCACTAGTGTAAGGGCTTGCTGGGGATGCTACTCAATCCTGTGGAGAGAAAAATTTTACCTGATTTCAACAGAATGATAGGAGGTTATACACAGAGGATCTAAACAGCCAGAACCATTTGAGAGGAAAAATCTGCACAGTGACTTTAAATTTATGAAGATATAAGGAGCTCTACACAAGAAGAGTTCAATATACAATTCAGGTGCATTTTTTAGAAGTTCATCAATGTTATGAAACGTAACTAGAGAAGTTGTAGTAAGCTGTTGAGTATTGACGAGTGGGTTTACAATTGCAATTCAAAAATCATAGACGGCACATGTAATTTTTTGGGGGGGGGTTTTGTCTTATTTTTCATTCTGCATTAAATCCTAACCTGTCGTGGTGCATTGGGTTTGTGTGGCAAGGTTTGGGCAGCAGAGGGGCTACAGGGGTGGCTTCAGTGAGCAGCTGCCAGAAGTTTTCCCTGTGTGCAATACAGACAATGCCAGCTGGCTCCAAGGTGGACATGCCACTGGCCAAGGCTGAACCCATCAGTGCTGGTGGTAACACCTCTGGAATAGCATATATAAAAAGGGAGAAAAGTTATTGTTCAGGAGAAATTGCAACCAGAGAAGAGAGGACTGAGAATATGTGAGAGGAACAGCCCTGCAGACACCAGGGTTAGTGCAGGAGGGGGACGAGGTGCTCCAGGAGCTCGAGCAGAGGTGTCCCTGCAGCGTGTGATGAAGACCATGGTGAGACAGCTGTGGATGTCCCCTGAAGCCTGTGGGGGTCCACAGTGGGGGAGAGATCCAACTGCAGCCCCTGGAGGACCGCACACCAGGGCAGGTGCCTGAAGGAGGCTGTGGTGCTGTGAGAAGCCCATACTAGAACAGGCTCTTGGCAGAACCAGTGGCCTCATGGAGAGAGGAGCCTACAGGGATGGCAGGACTTGTGACCCTGTGGGGGACGCAAGTTGGAGCCACTTGTTCCTGAAGGATTGCACTCTCTGAAAAGGGACCCACACTGGAGCAGGTTGTGAAGAACTGCAGACTGGGGTAAGTACTTGGAGAAATTGTTGGAGGACTGTCACCTGTGGGAGGGACCCCACGCTGGAGCAGGAGAAGGTGTGCAGAGCCCTCCTCCTGAGGAGGAAGGAGCGACAGAAGACAACATGTGGTAAACTGACCACAGCTCCCATTCCCCGTCCTCCTGCATCACTGGGAGAAGAGGGTAGAGAATTCAAGAACGAAGATGAACCCAGGAAAAAGGGAGGGATGGGGGGAAGTTTTAAGATTTGGTTTTATTTCTAATTATCTTACTCTGATTTCAAGACTGTCTGATGCTGCAAAGCCCTAATTGCAGCTGTGGGTCAGCAGTTATCAGCAAAGTATTCTCATCGTCTCTGCCGTGGTACAACCAACTACTTGTGGGAAGCCATTTGCTAATGGTCAGCTAAAGGGAGCATCATCAAGTGCCATTGTTTCTCTCTCCTTCTGGGATCAGGAGAACAATGGGTTTCTCCTTGTCCAAGATGAATAAATAAATATCAATATAAATAGTGATACAATCCTGACTACTGCAGATTCACAGTGCACTCATGTAATTACAGAGATGTATAAAATGGAACCTTGACTATACTCCCAGTGAGATGGATTGCTGGTTTATGTCAATTGTTTGAAGAAATACGCATTAGCACAACTGTGTTATTGCATTAGAAGAACCAATTATTGAAATCTTTTCTCCAGTCTCCAGTATTGAAAGAAGAAGGGTGTAAGGATAGGATAGTGGGCTATGAGTTGCTGAGGAAGCCACTATATGTTTTTCTTTGCTTCTGATCGAAATAGATTTGCAGTGTTTTCAGGGCAAATGCACAAAAATCTTTTTATTTCTTAATTTAATTCAGAAAAATGCCTTCAGGTGAATCATAACAGAGCATGCAGAATATTGTTAGGAAAGGACAGAGGTCTCTATGTAAGTAGACTAGTTATGCTGACCTTGATAAAGTGATTAAACCGTGCATTATTATGACCCACAGGAAACTTATGTTTAGTTCAAAATAGAGTTTGAGAAAAGCTCTAGAAAAATGCACTATATGCCAAAGGAGGAGTGAAATCTGAGCATGACTGAAGGTTACTTTTAAGCCTATATGCTTCCTTTGATGCAGGCTTATAAATCCAATAAACATTAATGAGAAATGTGTTGTGCCCATATGCAAACCATGAGCTAAGATTCCCTAATGCTCTTCCAAGATTCCTTTGTATAATTCAAATATTGAACTGTTACATTTAAAGCACACTTTTATTTGAAAAGTTTCAAAGTTTTATGTTTTTTTCTGCCTTAATAAAAATTAATAACAACAGTATATAATTGCTTCAGTAATGTTTTGGAAAAGCATCAAAGTCTTTTATACTTCTGCAGTTTGAAAAAAACCCCCACAAATAATGTCAGTGTATTTTGCACATATCATATAACCCACATTGTATAAATCAAAAAGTTATGACAGTTCTGTAAATATTGCATTGTAAGGTGTTCAACTCAGATTTCTAAAGAGACAAATTATAAATCAAATAGGATGGGGGGAGGATCCCTGATTTGGAGGGAAAAAAATTAACCAGAAAAAGTACAAAAACTATTTCTGGTTTCAAGACAACATTCTTCAAAGAAACAAAAATCTTCAAAATGGAATGAAAGACTTCAATTGTTCCCTGAAACAGATTTTAAAATGAGGAAAGTAAGGCATCTACATTATTAATCAGAAAAATACATCCTACGAATTTTAATACTGTATTTGTTATTTTCTACTGAACACAGTGTTCCTCATAACCTGACAAGGTGATGATCCCAGAATCAAAACAGGTGGTCTTTAAAAAGATCTAGAGATTCTCTCTTCTATGAATCTTAAGAATCCTACAGGATTCATAATAAAGCTACTCACACATATAAAAAGAAATATACTTCTTCAGTAGCTTCCTTAACAATATTTCTGTGAAATCAATTACCTATGTCTGGTGGGTTTTATAACTAACTTAAGAGACACCTCCTTGATGTTCCACAGCTGGTGCTGCAACGCTATATTCTACGATTTAATTATTCTTCTTCTCTTACATAATGACATATGTGCATATGCTTTCTCTTATCCCAGTTTTGCTCTGTCAGCTACTTCAAATTCAGTCAATTTTCCCATTCTATCATGGCACAGAAAAAGATCGGCATCAATTTCCCAAGTTGCCACTGGGTTCTTTCTCAATCTCTGTCACTGCTGTGAGTCAACAGTTCATTCCTCTCTTTTATTATTTAGGCAAATGCTGACCTGTGTCTACCGTATTTCTGCCAACCCCTGCATCTTTTAAAATTATCTCCTCATCCCACAGTGTTTCATATTTTGTTCTACCTTTTGTTCTATCTATCCTGGAAACCAATTATATTCTATACCCTAGAAAGAGATGGGGGGGGTGTTATATGGTTGTATAATGAATCTTTTGGTGCCATTCCTACCATAAGCCACAGCAGTACTAATTATGATGGAGTGATATGTCCACTACATAAGTGGACAAGGGAAGAGCTACATGTGTCATCTATCTGGATTCAGTGTCCCACAACATCCTTCTCTCTAAATTGAAAAGCATGGATTTGATGAGTGGACTGTTCAGTGGATAGGGAATTGGTTGGATAACCACATCCAGAGACTAGTGATCAGTGTCTCAATGTCCAGATGGAGATCAGTGAGGAGT
>VZRE01015683.1:35572-123755 GCA_013396775.1 Cephalopterus ornatus | reverse complement strand
AGCCCCTACTGGGACCAATACTATTTAATATCCTTGTCAATAACATAGGCCGCAGTGATGAGTGCACCCTCAGTAAGTTTGCGGTGCTGATGCTGACGCACATGAGGGATGGGATGTCATCCAGAGGGACCTGGGACAAGCTTGCGAAGTGGGACCATGTGAACTTCATGAGAGACAACAAAGCCAGGTCCAAGGTCCTGAACCTGAGTGGGGGCAGCCCGTTGTATCAACACAGGCTGGGGGATGAAGGGATTGAGAGCAGACCTGCTGAGGGTACTGGTGGATGAAAAGCCAGACGTGAGCTGGTAATATGCATTTGCAGCCCAGAAAGATAACCATCAAAAGAGCATCAAAAAAAGGTATGTTCAGGATGTCAAGGGAGGTGATTCTGCCCCTCTATTCAACTCTGGTGAGACTCCACCTGGAGTACTGAGTCTGGGTCTGGGGTTCTCAGCACAGGAAAGACATGGACCTGTTAAAGCAGGTCCAGAGGAGGGGTACAAAGATTATCAGAGGGGTGGAACATCTATGCTGTGAAGAAAGGCTGGAAGGGCTGGGGTTGTTCAACCTGAAGAGAAAGCTCTGTAGAAATCTAATTGCGGCCTTTCAATAACTAGAGGTGCTTATAAAAAAAATAGAGACAGACTTTTTAGTAGAACCCATTGCTCTACAAGAGGTGATGGTTTTAAACTGAAAAGGCATTGGTAGATTTAGATTGGATATAGGAAAAAAATTTTAATGATTAGACTGGTGAAACACTGGAACAAAGTGTCCAGAGAGGTGGATGCCTCACACCTGGAAACATTTTAAGGCAGGGGTGGATGAGGCTCTGAGCAACCTGATGTAGTTGAAGATATCCCTGCTCATTGCAGGGAAATTGAACTAAAGTACTTTAAAAGATCCTTTCTTATCCAAACTATTCTATGATATTAGGCAGTAACACTACATAGGGACTCATACTTTGTGTATTGTAGAGATAGTGAAAGAAAGTCTTAAAAAAAATACTGGAATAACTATCCTACATATTTATTTATAATACTCAATCATTTAACAGATTTCTACCAGTTAACTGGTTCCTGAGGACAGCTGCAGAAAACTCAAACCTTCAGTGAAGAGTTCCTTCCAGAGTTAAGCATTCTTTGTTCTGGAGAGTTATCACACTGTAACAATGGGACTTCTAGTTGCTTCTGATTCTTCTAATTGACCATGAAGGAAAGCAAGACTAAGTATGTACATTGTACTTCACAGAGTTTATCCGAGCAATCCCTGTGCATTTGTCATTGCAGTTCATTATTTGAATCCAAACGCAGCCAAAATAACCCAGAGAAACTCTTAATTGCAAGTTTCTGCTGGCTTCCCGTTGAAGTAACATGAGACTTCAAAACTGCAAAACAACTCAAATTCCATGAGAAATCATAGCTCAGTGGAAATTATGTAACATAGTACACTATCATGTAACGTAGTACATTATCTATCCCTACTGTTTTTGGTGCTTTATCCAGGCTTGTTTTCAAAGTCCTACATAACAATTGTGAAAACATTTCAATGTTTCTTCAAAATTACTGAATAAAAAATAATCATGAGTAGAAAAGCAGATGTTTCCTGAACTTTTTTGCAGAGTATATATCTCATTAGAGACATTGTAGTGGATTTTTTTCTGTTGGAAAGAAAGTTTCCCGTTACCAGAAACATCACAACACTTAAACTCCATTTTGGTGGTGTTATGGAGATTTTTATTTTATCTAACCGTTCCCATATGTACTCCCAGTGTACTACATAGAAATAATTTTCTACTCCTGAAGCCCTTCAAATAAATGTAGGGAACAACCATGTGATCTTGCAATTCCATTTTACTGAAATTGCATACATTTGGCTCTTTAACCTCTACTGTTTTTTTCTGGTGTTCACTGTATCCAATCTTCTTTGGATAATGTGATGGTACTCTGTAATTTTCCATAGGAATCTCTTCCAAGGATATGATTTTTAATAAAATTTTACAACAGTGTATTTTACATGGTTTGAGGCATTATAGAAATGATGTGGACCTCCAGTGCACTTCTTCTAATAACCCTCAGATAGTAGAAATTCTCTTGTTATTCAAGTGGAAGAGGCCTATGATTTCAGAGAAGAAAGTTGTAATTTCCTCTACATTCACCCATTCAGTTAGCTGGTAAATGTGATTTTTGAGTATATAAGCATCCATGAATGGCTTTATAATGATCCTGCAGTAAATTAATGTGATTTAATCTGAAGAGACTTGAAGGCAGCAGCTGCAGCAGATGATGTTGCCCTTCTCCTGAAAAAAAAGTAGTTTTGGAGGTGTATCAGAAAATCTATCTTTTGCAGAGGGGCAGACAAACAAAACAGGACAAACCAAATAAAATCTAAGGCCATCATTTCAGTTGCCTTCCTAACAGTAGAACTGCTGATAAGAGAGCACAGTTTCCAAAAGAATTGAAGGGAGAGGAAATGCAGTCAGAAGGAAAATAAAGCTGTTGAGTTACAGCTTACACTGTGAAACATTAAGAAGCAGCAAGTCCTTGCAAAATGCAGCTGAATAGAACCTGTCAAGCATAGACATTGTCAAGAACATAAAAACCTGGACAATCCACTCACTCACAAACACTGCAGATTACTTGAAGTTAGAAGACAGAAAAAAAAAATGAGAAAGAAAAAGAAATTTAGAGAAGAATCTAGTAGTAATGCAGCCTTAGAAAAGCATAAAGATGTGTAGTATTTTCTCTCTGGGAAGGCAGGAAACTGCACACAGAATATGTCAGATACTCCATTTCATTTTATGGACTGTCTTACTATACTTTGTCTTCCTCAGGACTGAGCTCTGGTCTCCTGCCTTGACACAGATGACACTGTTGTGCATGGATCCCAGCTTACTGCACTCCTGATAGCAGACCTGCAAACATGCCACCAGGAAAAAGCCATTGTCCCAAACACTGTAAAAGAAATGAGAAGAGGACTTGTTGCATCTCTTGCCATACCAGGTAGCAAAGACAGAAAATAATTATTCATTTCTCATTTCCATTAGCCATCAGAGTAAATGGGGATACTGTTAAAGAGCTCAGGCTTCTGACTCAGCCTTCGTATGACCTCTAGGAAGGGGTTAAGCACTCAAACTTCTGAGAGATTGTCTGTGCAAACTTATTTGACCAAAACTCTCTTGTGTACGTATAGACTTTTCTTTGCAATTTAAGAATGATAAAACACCCACACGTTTCTGAAAACTTAGCAGTGTGTAGTAATATCATATATTACTGAGTTCCTACACACAGAAGTCCATACCTAGTGAAATCAATTATTAGGAAAATGAAGAGTGGGAGAGAATTAAGAATAGTATCCAATTACAGTTGGTGCAGCTTTAAGTAACAGATGTTTTTAGCAACATCTGTGAAAATGAATGCACTTGTTTTTCATTCATTTCAGAAAAAACTTTTCTTTCACAGTTCACTGTCTCCATTAAAACATATTAAACCACTTAAAGCACTTAGCAACTTTGTGAAATTCATTGTCTTCAGACATACATGGTATTTTTAAAAGTAAGGAATGCTTGTTTTTATTAACCCTTCCAGACCATTTGACTATTACTTCTATGATATGGTTGTTTTCACATTTAAACCATCCCTCTTCGCTTAATAAATACTGGTAATGAGTTGTTTTCCTGCACTTATGTGCATGCAATATAAATGAGGAACATCTATTTCTCTGGTAAAAGTTTTATCTGCTGAATTAGCTCCATGCTCTGGCATTGTACTGCTATATAGTCTCTGAGTTAATGTGTAGCAACTGGGAGAACTTCCATGAAAACAGTGATGAGGATAACGCCCTATTTATTTACTTGCAATCAGAAAGATAAACAATTTGTTTTTTCCTTGCCATGTAATCATAAGAAGCTCTAAATCTAAAAACTCTTTTCTAAACAATAATATATTAGGCTATGTAAGTATTATTTGCACATACTTTGTGTATGAGATCAGTTAAGAAATAGGTTTATCTCATGCATAATTGACCTGCACCAGTCAGGATATTTTTAATTTGAAAGGATGTTCTGTTAAAACAAAGATAGCAGATTTGGAAGATCACATATTACTGAATTTGTTTTGCTCTGCTCAAATGTTCTTAATGAACAAGATAGTGATGTTAAAAAAAAACATGCCAAGAGAAAGTACAACAGTATGAAAGAATAGAACAGACATCAGCCACACCAAGAAAAAACATTGCAAGTGTATTGGAACCTCTCCCACTTCTTTCATATCATCAAATACATTTGCTTTTAGTAAGTCATAATTTAAAAGCTAGGACATAAAAGTGTTCTTTGTCTAGCAATTTAAATTAGAAAAAAAAAAAGAGAATATATGCAAGCTACAATTAAAAAAAAATGCAGTAAAGGGAAAGTTTGCGATCCAGGAACCACCATGTTTACTCTGCCATGTCTATTTGATTAAGCGCTGTTTTATTTACAAAAATATGCTAGAGCGTCAGGTGGAACTCAGGATTGAAACAAAACGGATGATAAGAAGATCTTGTGAGACAGAGAAAACAAAGTTCAGAAGTTAAAGTCTGAAAGCTCAAGAAAAATGAAAGTGTTCTGAAACCTTTAGGGCAAGCATGGGATGAGGCAAGATGGGATGAAAAGGGTTGGGATGAGATAAAGAATTATAGACAAGACGTATGAGAAAAGAGTAATTAAAGTAAAATAAAGCAAAATTACTTGAGAGTCAGATTATTTTTGTCCCAAATTATAGCAATTATGAACACCAAGAAAGCCTAGAACCCCACCTGTGGCATGAACTGCCTGAAGAAACCCAACACTTCTGACAATGATAGTAGCATGTATAATTTTGAAGTTGCATAAATATATGAGAGACATATACATATTTTAAGGTATGACTTAGTAAAAAAAGTCTATGAATTGATGTATTGTGTTTACATGACAAGGTTTGGCAGTGGGACGTAGTGGCTGAAGGGACAGCCTCTGTGAGAAGAGACCTGAAGTTGCCCTCATGTTGAACAGATTCGGTTCCAACTGGCTCCAACATGGAGCCACTGGCCAAAGCACAGCCCACCAATAACACTGGTGGAGCCTCTGTGAAAATACATTTAAGAATGGGCAGAAAAAGCTGTGCAGCAGCTGTGAGAACAAGGAGAAAGAAAAAATGTCAGAGGAAAACTCTGCAGACACCAAGGTCAGTGCAGAACGAGGGGAAGGAGGTGCTCCAGGCACGAGAGCAGACATGCTCCTGCAGCCCGTGATGAAGACCATGGTGAGTCAGGCTGTTCCTCTGCAGCCCGTGGAGGTCCAGGGTGGAGCAGAGATCCAAACTGCAGCCAGTCCATGGAGGAGCTCATGCCGCAGCAGGTGGAGATGCTCTGAAAGGATCTGCAGCCCATGGAGAGGAGTTCATGCATGAGCAGGTTTTCTGCAGGACCTGTCATCCACAGGGGACCCATGCTGGAGCAGTCTGTTCTTGAAGGACTGTGCTCCATAGAGGGGGCCCATGTTGGAACAGTTCATGAAGGACTGTATCCCATGGAAGGGACTCCAGGCTGGAGCAGAGGAAGACTGTGAGGAAGAAGGAGAGGCAGAGACAAGATGTTATGAACCAACTGCAACCCCCACTCCCTATTCCCCTGCATCACTTGGAAAGGGGGCTGTAGAGGATTTGAGAGTGAAGGAAAGCAGGAACCTGAGAAGAAAAGGGAGGAAGAGGTGGAGGGAAGGTGGTTTTAGTTTGTTTTTTTGTTTCTCATTATGCTACTTTATTTTTAATTGCCAATAAATTAAATTAATCTTCCCAAAGTCAAGTCTTTTTTGCCCATGATGGTAACTGGTGAGTAATTGCCCTAACCTTATCTTATCCCATGAGGTTTTTTATCTTATTTTATCTCCATGTCCTTCTCAGGAGGGGGAGTAAGAGATCACCTGGCAGCAAGCCAAGACTAATCCACCACTATTCGACATGAGGAAGA
Source organism: Cephalopterus ornatus (assembly GCA_013396775.1). Classification (NCBI taxonomy): domain Eukaryota; kingdom Metazoa; phylum Chordata; class Aves; order Passeriformes; family Cotingidae; genus Cephalopterus; species Cephalopterus ornatus. The sequence continues at coordinate 117,773 of VZRE01015683.1, read as the reverse complement.
TAACTTGAATTTGGTAGTAAAAAAAAAGTTATATTTAGATTTACATGACATTCAGGGTTTAAGGTCTAACAAAGTTTGCCATTGTAGTACGCACACTAAACTGCTAAAAGTGGATTTCCTACTTAGAAGAAAAATCTGTCCAAATTAACTAACACCCCCACTGACTTAGTATTTAACGCTTCCATCAACAATAAGAGGTCAATGTGAAATAAAAAAGTGCTGAAGATGCAATTATTTGGATTTCCAAAAGAAACAATATTTTTTTGGCTCCATGCCAGGTGTCAGGAAAACTCACAGGATACACCCTTCAGGACTCTTCCTGAAAGGAAAGAAAGTTTGGGTGGAGTTTGGTAAAGCAGAAATTCCAGGCATATCCGTGAAAGGGCAGAGTGCTTAGATTAAAAGCAAATTTGCTCCTTCCAGGAAGTGAGTGTCAGATCAGTAACTCTGAAATTTGGCTCACAAATCGATAAACGGAGAGGAGAACAGAATGTTACCCAGTAACCCAAAGAAATCATTTCTTGTTAGGAACCAAGCTGAGGGGAAATATATACACACTGACATAGTGCAAATACATTTATCTGCTCCAGTAAGACTAACATCTTGGAAAAATAACTACATTGACATCAATACTAGAAGATTACATTTCCCAAATCCTCTCAATGTGCCTAGATGAGTGCTACTCAGGACCGAGCTCTTATCATTATTGGTTGCAGTGGAGTGTGATCCTCTTTCAATATGAACAATAACAAGTAGCCAGAAGGGACGGAGCACAAAGTATTTACAGGGAATAATTTGGGTCTCAGATGTCTTCATTATGCTCAGAAAGTAGAACATCAAAATGTTTGCATAAGCATGTTGGCATAAAACAGACATAAAATATCTGTGTGCAAAAAAACCTGTGTGCAATTTTTTCTCTCCCTACAGGGACACCTGAAACTTATTTTTTTGAATTTTAGAAATACTTTTTTTATTTTAGAGACCTAACAGAGGGTTAAAAAGCAACCAAAGTAACAGTTTCTAAAGGTTTTACAAAATTATAACTAAGCCAACACCTTTTTAAAATCGTGTCTCACAAGTGCATCTGAATAAAGGAGATGACAGTAAGTGGGCTGAAACATATGATCCAGGGTTTCACCCCATCTTTGATTTCATGAATATAAGACTTGAATAAGGACTATAGGATAAAAATTTTAAACTAAGTAATGTTTTCCAGGGAGGCAGTGTATTTCAAGAATTAACAAATTCCTTTATTCAATAGAACCTGTAAAGCTTAATTCAATTTTCACAGAAGCCAAAGACAGTCTACTTGTTGCCTTCTAGTCACAGTGAATTAGATCCTTTGTTATTGATCATCTTGTAAGAAAACAAGGCTCTGCTCATTGATATAAATGATAAATTCAAAATAAACCCTCATTGTAAGACTAATTGCACTTATGTAGTAATGCAAATGACAAGCTTATTTTCTAATGTGCATCTGTTGGATGATAATCTGAATGCAATGTGCTAATGTCTTGCATTGAGGCAGACTGAATTACTGAAGGTTAATTCAGTCAAGTTATTTAGAAATGAGAGTATGTATGACATTCCCTAGGAACAAAAAGGGTAAGTAATCTTCTCTTTAGGTGAAGAAGAGTGAAGTACATTTTAATACGCATGTATGTTATTCAGTACATTGCAAGACTAAAAGAGAGGAAGGTATGTCCAAGCTGTTCAGTTGCTGTTTCCTTGCTAATAGTGGTCTTTGGAAGTAGCAGTAGTGACTCTGCCATTAACCTCCTATGCAGGAAAGTACTTTGAACACTTGAGAATCTTAAACTCAACAGGAATTTTCAGCCAGCCTCATTTGAGCTAAGCTTGCAGTTCACTGTGAGCTTGTTTTTTCACATGAGGTTTAACTGTTGAGATTTTTTTAAATTTCTTTATTTTCACAGGGCAATTCATCTCAGCATCTGTCTTTTAAACAGTACACAGCAACCTTAGCTAATGAAGGCAGAAGCAAAAGCAAACCTGCTATAAATTCATTATTGCTTGTACTCCAAAGACCTAGGTTTTCTGCAATACTGTTAAGGATATTAAAACACAGAGACAAATTTCAACAAAAAAGATTTGACAAGATCTATTTTTAGGAGGGCATCTGTTCTAGAGAACTGACAGAGTCTAGAACGCCAGTTGATGAAGGGTGTTCAATTCAACTGTTTTTAATATATACAAATCACAAATAAGTGTCTAAAATCGGCTTATCATTGCAAATATTATGAGCAACGTTTTGTAGGAGAGTCAACTGTGGATTTCTGCATTTAAGAAAAAATAATTAACTATTTTCAAAGAAGTCTGTTTGGGTTTCTTTAGTTGGACCTTTTTTTTTTTTCCCCCAAACAGAATGAGTGGAATGTGTGATTTATTCCCTGGGATCCCACAAACTACTTTGTCCAGGACAATGCAAAAATGTATTCATTATCATGCATCACATCTAGTGAACACTGCAGCCACAAGAGACCGCTATGACCACAGGCCTCAGGATAACACCTACTGAAGAGTTCCACCCACATTCACTAACTGCTACGTTATGCTATCTACCTGCTTGAACAAGAAAACATCTATCTCTTTAAGCCTCATCTTGGTAAAGATTTCAAGTGCTGATAAATTCACAACTTTCATTGATTGATTGTTGTAGTAACTATACAGACGTTAAAGGAGGTGTACTTCAGTTACTGCTTGAATCTATCTAGTCTTACTTCAACACAAAATGCTTCAAACTAACAAGAATAATGGATTTTGAAAGCATTTCTCTTACATAACTTTTCCACTTTTAAGTTTCGTACAAAGGACAGACTTTGCTTCAGCAGCTCTGATAAACAACACTGATAATGATCCTGGATTGCGAAAAGACCTATTAAATGCTTTGAGTTTGAAGGAAATAACCTTTTCAGTTCTCTCTTTTAAAAACAAAGGCAAATACCTTGAAACTCAACTATGCAGCAAGAAAACTGTAACATATAGAACTAATATAAAATACAAAGTATTTTTTTAGTAATACTTCATGAGTTTAATTTTTTTTGTTTCTTCTTAGGGATAATCACAAATTAGATATGGAAATACAAGCCTCTGCAAATTCAGAGCCAGGATATTTAAATTATATTTAATCCTACACCATAATTTTTTGGAGAGTAGATCCAAAATGGATTTTAATTTCAGCTCCAATTCAGAAGGAGTAGAAATCTCACATCACAAGAAACATCATTAAATATTTCAGTGTAACATGGCCTCTCTCTTATGACAACATTGAGAAATAGTCCATCATGAAAAATATATAGGAATTTGTATAGCTGGAGGAAGTTATTTCTTCCAGAAAATGAAAATTCATTTCATTTTCACAAATTATTATATAAAATATAGGCACTGGTATTTTTTGAAAATATGGTAACATGAATTTGACCTGATTTTACTTATTTTCTTAGCTTCTGAGGCTTTCTACTGCAAGATTGGAAATATGTCTGGTACCCTCTAGTGGACAAAATAATATATAACCTCTTATGTTATCCAAAAATGAGAATTTGTGTATATATTTTAATCGAATGAAACAAAATGGCTTCAAGTTTAGGAAAAAAAAATACAAAATTTTCTCAGTCAGGTATGATCCACAAGTATATAATTTTAATATATATATATTTAATATTTCATTTTGCTTCTAGATTAAACCATGACAAAGCCTCATAGCAGATTTCTTTTCTCTCACACTGCATGGAATGACCCACTGCAATTTCATGGCATTGATCTGACTATTTAATCCCAAGGTAATGGTTGTAGGTTTTCAGAGTTCTATAAGAAAAAGAAAAAAGTTTCTTTAAAATGCAAGGTAAGCAAAAGCTCAGCCTAGGAAACTGCCATCTATTTTTGTAATATATTTATAAGGAAATACAAAGTGATGTTACTATTTAAAAATTCTATTTTTTATTTTAACAGAGAACCAGGAGTCCCTAGCTTCTGCTGAACTCAGATTTATACATACTGACTTATACAGATTTTTTATATCACTTCGGCTACTCACTAGCCATTCAATGTCAGCAGATATGGATCAGACATTGTAGACTTTATTGGATTTCTCTAAGGAGAAACTGTGCAAACTTCACAGATTGAATTGAGGCTTACTGTATACACATGCTGCAAATATGTTTTCTTAGACATTAAAAGGCATCACTGGGTGAACCATTACTGGCTACCTGGAGCAGTAAATCAGATATGGTATATTTCCTTTTTTTTTTTTTCGGTTTGTTCTTATGTCTTATCTGTCAAGTTCTTTGCAGAAAGTGAAATTGCTTTTGGCGTATTTTGATGGTCACTACGCAATTTACACTGACTAATTTCTCTTCTTCCATGCAACTGACTGCCATTACTGGTTTGACATATCAATTAACACTTTGTCAGTCTTTCCTCCCCACATTATTCATTAGTAGGTCACCTTCACTTATATACCATCATTATATCATTTGATTGCATAGCTATTTCCATCACTAATGTGACACGTATATTATTAGTGCTTCTGTTTTCTTGATGCAAATGAGATAGAATGCAATTTGACTTGGAATCCAAGAATGTTTCTCTCCTCACATGTTAGAAAATTTCATAATACGTATTTCATGTTCTCTTTGTCTCAGTACTTCCGTTTTTATCACCAGATACTTAGGTCTGCGCACAGTAAAGGATTTATGTGTTTAAAACCAGTGTAGTAGCAAAGCTACATGCATGAAAAAGGAATAGAGCTTCCAAAGGCATGGACTTGGGTACCTCAGAATGGGATCCAAAACAGCAAGAGCACAAAGACATACCTGCTGTTAGCCAATAAACATTCTTAGACTGGAGGATAACCAAAAGCATCCATTTTGAGAACACAGATTTAGAGACTCCCTCTGTTTATAGCCTGATTCATAGACTAAAACTCTCCCCTCCATCCTTCACTTAACTCCTTTGTTTCAGAGGCGTGAGTCAGGCTCACTTCTGGGGCCTGGCTGGAGACAGTCGTGGTGCTGCCCAGTGAAGTGGCATGGCAGACGGGTCTTATCTAGGACATGAAAAGCCAGAGTTTCAACTTCTTTTTCGGATTCAGATGTTTAAAACTGTATTTTTTGCCTCCTGGGAGATTGCCCTAACCAACAAGTAAATATGCCTATCTGACTGGAGCATATGCCCTTCTCTGAAGTTGCACCAACACAAGGACACACAGAAGCAGAGCAGGATGCTGCAGCTGTGGAGTGGAGACCTGTCTTCCCTGTCTCTGTGCAGATACTGCTCCTACATGGAGTTTATATTAAACAGCTACTGGTTACAATGAACAGGAGACTGGCACAACATATGCAGTTGCTATGGTTAATATGATTGTCTTTGATTTTAGAAAAATAAACAATCCTGCTTTTCTGAAGGGAAGAGTAAAGTTATCCACATACCATACTAAAATATTCTGTGGAGCAGTTTGCTCTGCTTCTTATTGCCTTCCCCTTTCGGGCCCATATGGCTAGAGAACTTTCATGTGGGAGCAGAGAAAAGAACCTTACATCACCTTGAAAAGAAAAACTCTTATGAGGGGACAGGGAAGTTTCAAGACAATTATTTTTCAGCCACAAACAATAGGCAGATGTAACCTGCTAACATGAACTCAAGATTAGATTATAAAACCACTTTTCCAAGGTTTATGCAGTCTCCATGTTTTCAGCAAAATCTTCTGTTCATCTTCCCATTTGAAGAAAAAATAAATAAAACTTCTCTGTCTCATGTGGCTTTTTTCTCAGATGTTATGATATTCATATTTATAGAAGAGTTTACATGTATACCATACTCCTGGGAGTTTCTCTCCAGTCTAGAAGACTGATTAGTATTTCTTTCATGCCTGAATAGAGTTCAAAATGATCTCTACTGGAAGCAAGGGAGGGGAATCCAAATCTTTTTCTCTAACAAATCTCTTGAGCCTTACAAGGGCTCAAAAGGTAAGGCGAAGTAAGCATTGCCATGTAGAGAAATTGTGTCACTATTTTTCTCAAAGAAATAACACCAACTGTTCTTGAAATCAAAATCAAACTGCTTATACTAACCCAGAGAAATAATTAAATTTTGGAAACCAGTTTAATTTTGTTATTTTTATGGCTAATCATCCTTTAGCATAATGTGGTTTATTTAATACGTCCCAGCTTTTTTGTAGCTACTCAGTTTTGCTTCTCTATATATAGTTCTATATATAGAGATATTTTTAACATATGATATGTTTAGAAGATTGGGATAAATGAAGGTTGCTTCCTCAGTCTAGATGTCTAGTGGTAACTGCATTTTTGTGAAGAACTTAAAAAGCTTGGCTTAAGTTTTAATCCAAACATTTTGTAAAATTAGCAGATGGCTGCTAACACTATAGCATTATCTAACTGAAGCAAGTGCTAGAAACACTTGTACAAGAAATGAAAATATTACTGAATTTAAATCATCAAAACAACAAGTCCTCAAAATTTGCCCGTTCTGTGGTGACAGTGAAGGCATACACATACACCAAGGACTGCTTAATTTAAGGTGGTACATTATATGTACTGAAATAATAATGGCTTAATACTTCTAAAAAGAAGGGGTTGTGTGTTCTGCTCCTTTATGATAAATGTTCTGATTTAGTCATTATTGAATTGATCACAGCAAAGAGATCATTTCCAGCATCTGTAAGCAAAGTGTTTGTCATAGTCTCTGAGCATGTTTCTAGCTAGTTTCATAACTTATCTCATAAGGCCACACATAGGAATAAAGTTTCCTTCATGTAGGATCTCTGGAACTGCCTGCACTGTATCCCTGGAAAAGGCTTACAGCAGGAAGGAAGCTGAATAATAAAGGGCAGAGGCATGATATCACCCTCCTCTCATGCTGCAAAGACATGTGAATGCTTGTATCAGACTCCCTTCCTCCTGCCACTGTCAAACATGAGTAATTACTGCCAAAGAAATGAGTTCCCAAGGTAGATTGCCTTGTAGCGTTGGCCCGGCCAAGGTGGCAATACCTCTCCTAAATACTTCCCCTCTGAACATAACCCTGATGAACATAAATCGAAAGTAGGGTCAAAATTAATATCTTCCCTTGTCCATAAGAAAACTTATCACATCTCTGCAAGGAATCTATAACCTACTGCTGTTTTCACTGGTAGTTCACCACAGTGATAGCCCACTTTCTCTCCAGCCCACATTTCATGATCTTATTGCCTGCTGCATTCCCCTGGAGTCTGACAGTTCCTCACACTCAGAACTGTGGGATGCCTCAAACTGTAGAAGAGGAGGTAAGACCATGAAGCCTGGGAAGACAGCAAGTACAGGTCCATCAGTCCCTCTCTGAATCATTTCCAACCTTGCTTCAGACTCTTCCTGCAGGATTTCCTGGGCCAGTGCTCCTCAGGAAGGCTTTTCCTGCACTTTTCTGCCCCACTTTCACCTTCCCCAGCAACGTCCTGCCTGAGTTTTTTGCTCTGCTTCCAAAAATTCTCTTACAATGTGCCCCCAGACCCTAGCTCCTCACATGCATTCTGGACCCCTTGTCTGTAAAGTCTCTACTCCTTGCCTGGGTAATCATCCTGCAGGAGACTAGCACCAGCTGGTTGATAGTATTATAAGTATTAGAAATCACTGGAACTTCTACTAATTTTGAACTCTGGAAGTTCAAAGATTCTCAGATGCTCAGCAAATCAATTTTTTTTTCTGAATATGTGTATTGTGTCACAGTAGCCTGCATATTTATTTTGCTTTTTTTATAAGCAGAGCTTTTATTTTTGCAGAGAGTATGAATTTCTAAAAATTAATGATCTACAGTCCTCCATAGACATCACTTCAAAAGAAATACAGGTGGGCAACATATGTTCTCTTCTTGCCAATCTCAGCTAATGTAATGGCTTCTGATAAAACCTAGCAAAGGCCTCACAGCCCAGATTGCAGGTACTGCTGCTTATGAGATTTGACACTACCTATGTCAGTTGTGGTTTCTTCTCCACAACTGGCTCGTTTTATCTCTAAACAAGCCAGATAGAATCTCTGGAGTTTTTAAACTCTCAAAGAAAATGCAGATAAAACAAGCTAAAGGCCATCTAGGATGATCTCAAATAATTTCCACCCCTCTTTTGCTAAAAATAATAGATTTTTCCATATGTTCAGGGACTCTAGGCTTAAAGACACTGTACTGACTAAGAGGTGTGGCAGATGATTTTATTGCCTTGAAGACAGTCAGTATACTTCATTTTCCTATTTATGACATGACCCGTGCATTCATCTGGATATAAATATTCCTGTTTTCTCCTGTTAAAAGTGAAGGGAATTAGCTCTCCAGCCACAATTTTCTTTTGCCTTGTTTTTCTGCAGATTCTGTGACAACCTTTGTCCTCTGACCAGGAAAGATGTCACTGTGCTGTCACCCTACTGGCAATGACAAAGAAATTGGTATCCTTCACAGATCAATCCTCTGAAATTAAAACATCTGGCTAGGGCTGGCCTCAGAGGTTTCGGAGTTGGGTGTTTTTCTTCTTTTTTTCTATCTTTCTTTCCTTTCTGTCAAAATAAAACACTTTGCTGGGAATTTGGTATAGAATTTCTTTCAGACCCATATTACAAGGACCCATAATCTTGTTATCAGGTATTAAATACAGAAGAGTAACCTCTTGTTTCATGTGTCAAGGACCAAATAAACAGTGGTGGTTTTTCCTCTGTGTATATTCAGTGAACCTTTGCTACTGTGGACATACTGTGGGAATTCACACAGACTAGCTTACCCATCTCTTGCACAGCCCCTTTTTAGATTCAGGTGGATGATGGCAAGGTGCTGTGGGACTGCCTGATGTACAGATGCTCTGAAGTGTAACAGATTTGATTAGAATGGTAGGCAGCTTTATTTTTTGTACAAGATTATCTCCTGGTTTCTCCCTCAAGTGCCACAGCAATAAATGAATGATAGCTCTGAAGCTAAACGGATGCTGTGTAACTGAGGTCATGTTTGCCTTCAAGTCAGAAGTAACACAGACACAAATACAGGAAAAGGAATCTGGAAGATATTGTCTACCTGTCTGACCCAGTACTAAAATTGAACAACCTAAGAGAACTATAAAAACCACCTAGATCATATTTTAAATACTCTGAAAGCTTCTTTCTCCAATTCCTCAGTCTTTAAATTCTGCCTTCCAACCCGGCACAGACATTTTCACCACAGCAGATGTTTCCCCTTTGAGCTTTTCCTATTTCATATATTTCAAAATGAAGTCTCAAGCTGCTTGCTCACCTCTCTCTACTTCAACGGATCAGTTGAGATGCAAGGAGAAAAATAGCTCAAGCAGATGTTTCAGAAGTTAGAAATGTTACGGGAAAAAAAGTGAAAGTTGCTAATGTGGATTTTATATTTCTCTGTAGCAGCATTAACAGATGCTCACAGACTAATAACTACTCCTGTCATTTTCCATGGAAACTGATGGCAAATTTGAATTAAAAGAAGTTTCTTTGAAAAGCTCACATGGAGTAATATGATTTATTACATACAGCGAAAGACAATGAAATTTTGTCAGAGAAACATTTATTATATTTCCAACAATGAAAATGACAGATCTGTGCCCCAAGGAATTTAACAGGTTGTAGCTTCCCTGTGTGGGGGTGTACAAAATGCTGAGAAAGAAAAATTATCCTCTCTACACTGAGCTTCACAAGACCTATAGTCAGTCACAGGCCTGAAGTCCTTTTTGTCTCTTTTACTCTTAATATAAGAAAAGTAATACAAATATACCTCTAGTGTATCTTTGATTGCAGTGACTGTGCCTCTTCAATATGAAGAAGCAGGCTTAGTGCACGTCTTTGTGCAGACTCTCCTGATACGAGTGGATAATGGCATTTTCAAGAATGCAGAACACATAGAGCAGCACCAAAATAATAGGTTTATAACCTATTAAATGTTATCCAGACCTTTCTATAAGTGACGCCTTGGTGGTGTTAAAAAAAATAAAAATCTCCTAGAAGTCTAAAGAGGGGGTAAAAAAGATGGGAAAAACCAAGGCTTTGATGTACTTGTTAATGCTTATCCTCCTAGACTCTTTTTAGACACAGGCGCTTCCAGGATCTCTGAGAATGAGAGTTGAGTTCGGTTCTAGGGAGCAACAGAAGGTGGCTTAACAAAAAGGACTATCTTGGACAAAAACAAGCTGTAGGAAACAGAAGACATTAGAAGCACTATTTGAAGATATATTTTACAGTCAAAATAAGGCTGGTGATGAACAGTGAGAGTTAACACAGGATACACCACCACAACCAAGTTCAATTTGGTACCTCATGGATTAGTCACTGCACATAAAATCATATGGAAACTATTCCAAATTATGAATATGTTCAATAAGATAGTGAAACAAGGTGATGTGTCCGAGGTCAGACAGCAAACTATAGCAGAATTGAAAACACCAAAACCCCACTTCTCCCACACATCCTTCTGTCCTAGTCTGAGTCTCATCCATGGACCTTCATTGTGGGAGAGTTCTGCCTTGCAAAAAGCCTTGCAGAATCCTACTGAAAACCTCAATCCACCTCCCCTTCAGGTCAATCACTTGTCCAAAAATCCTTTGATTTCAACAGGATCTGAAGTGGATCCTTTACAAGTGCAAAATCAAGCAACCAGAGTTTTTTCCTTCAGTTTTCTCTGATAGACACGGACCTACTATATATTGATGCAAAAATATTAGTCATATGGTAAAAGCAGCATATGCTAAACTGCTGTGGGGGTCTTATTAATGCACTCTTATAACATGCTTAATGTTTTCTATACTGAGAGATCGAAGAATCTCAAAGCACCTGAAAGAATAAGAAATGCACAAAGCTTCAGGGAATACACTTCAGAGAACAGTCATTATGTAAGTAACAGCAATTATATTTTAGCATAAGTCTAGTTGTTTGTAAACAAAAAAAAATGAGTTTTGTTTATAGAGTAGAAATAAATCTTTACACTGGAGAAAAATAGGTTTTTATGGCAACTGAAAAATTTGATGGTCTTGCAAAAATACAGTACACATATTTAAATTCAGACCTATATATACAGTTAACACTGGGGGAGGTTTGCATTATCTTCCTCTATTTTTGAATAGTGTTTGACGCATTGTTAACATAGAATAGGATGCAAATATTTGTTCTCTTTCTCCCTTGTTTTCCTTCCTTCTCTTCCATTTATTCCTTGGATCAGAACTTGCATCTTCAGCTGAAGTTAACTGCACATAGTTTACTAATTTCACCTATGCAGGATGAGGGGAACCTCTTACACTTTTGTCCACAGAATTCTCTTCTCAGCTAGTTTTCTAAGTGTAAAAGGAGTAACACTGCTCACTAGATACAGCAAAGTTACCTGAGCACCATTTGATTCTCTTTCCACAATAGTCTTTTGCTCTGTAATTTCAAAGAAAATGTGAACAAAGTTGTTCTTAAGTGAATTTGTGAATATCTAGGCTAAGTCTGTAGCAAAGTTCTTTTACATTTTCCTTTGTATACTTTACTGAAAGAGGATCACTTCATGAAAAAATAAACAAGATGCACATTGCTGTTTAGGTTAGTCAAACATATACTCTCAATTCTGAAGATACCTTTAGACTTCTGTGTTTTGATACCGTGCTGTTTGATATGGGATTATTGATCAGACTATACCTACCCATAACTCATTCAAGGGACAGTACATGTTACAAGCCTATGCCCCAAGCTGGGCCCACTCTGAGGAGAGGTTAGTCCACAAGATTTACATAAGTCATTTAGTACTTATGCTACTCTGTGATTCTCTGCTGCAGATTGACATGAGAGCCATTTTTAGCAATTAATTTTCTTTTTTTTTTTTTTTTTAGGTATCAGTGTTTGGGAGCAGGCAATAAAAAAATAAAATCAACATTTGTGACTGTGGTCATACTTTGAAGAAGTCAGTGTAGAACTATTTATATTATCCACTCTATATACTTGCATCAGTAATGAACTCTTTAATCCTATGATCTTGAGATCTTACCATTCTACAAAAAAAAAAAAATTAATTTAGAAAGTGAGTGCTGGGTTTTTACTTAGAGAAGAATAACAGTATTCATATATTCAGAAGTGAGATCTTGTAATTTCCTTGGAAATAATATTTTTCAGCATGTGTGCTTTCAGTATTAATTCTTTCAGTATTTAATTATCTTTCATTAAAATAATATAAAGGGAATGTTCTTGAAAAAAACCTTACAAATTCCTAATCGACTGATATTTGCACAGGGATGTGCTTAAATAACATAAAGTGGTTTTCCCCTGAAACACAGTATGACAGTGCTCCCAATATAGCTTTTGGGCTAGAAAATAATTACTCTAAAAAGATATCATTGGACTTGAATAATACAATGTGCTAAATTTTTTGTGTTTATGCTTAAAGCATTTAATACAATTAAGAATAAATTAGTAAAATATTTTTTAAAATGTCTTTGTCACCAATAATGATTTCTTATTACAAAAAGGATCCAGCAATTACTTCAATTTTATATTACATATTAGTCTACTCCTTGATTCAATAAAAAATCAGTAATGATAAACTTTTAATGAGCTAATTACTTATAGGAGTGTTGACCGACAACACTTCCAAATTAATTCCCATAGTTACAAACCAAAGGAAAACTATCTGTCTAGTTCCACTACCTCAGACACATTTCTCTTTGTTCTGAAGGGCATACCGTTCCTCCTCCTGGTCATTCTTCCATTCCTGACATGTATTGCAGATAGGAAACCAGGCAGCACCTGCCTCTCGGGGTGTAAATGTTTGCCTCATTCTTGCCTGCACTCCTATGAAAGCAGCTGTTCAGTGACCACCTTGAGCCAGGCGTGTATGGTATGGCTGAATAACTTAAATTAGAAGAGATCTGTGGGGTTATGTCATCCAACATCCTGCACAAAGTAGGTTTGACTTAGACGTTAGATGAGGTTGTTCAGAGTCCAATTCAATTGAGGTTCAGGTGACAGAGATTCCACAGCTTCTCTGTGCAAGCTGGTGTGATCTTACATCATACTCACTGTGAAGAATTTTTCCCTTTTTTCATTTGTTGCATCTTGTCCTCTCATTGAGCATTTTTGAGAAGAGTGGCTCTATCTTCTCTACAGCTACTCATTAAAGGAAGAGAGTACTTAAGTATCCCATATAACTGTTTATGTATCTTGATTTTACACAACTTGATTTTAGTCAGCTGGATAGTTTATCACTTCCTCAGTGATGTACCACTGAGCAAGTGATGGCACTACTGTGCCACTTGGCAGAGTAACTTGTAAGCAGACCTCACCAGGAAAGAGCTCAGTGAGAAGCACTTTATCATCCACACTTGCCTTCCACCACGCTCACTTGATTTCCTGCATGTTGGAAAGGACCCCTCTTGTGCTTTGAGGAGCTTGATCTGGAGTTTTCCTCCTCTGACTTTGGCATTCCCTTTGCTGTTCCTCACTCTTCGTCCACCACCTCCACCCATTTGTCTATGAGTGATGATTTCTTCCTTATCTTAAATATGTTTTCTCAGAGACACCATCAACTTCAGCGAGGGGCTCAGCAGTGTCCCGCAGAGGGCCTGTGTGATCTAGAGCCAGCTTGTGTCCAGCACACAGCAGTCTCTGACGTCCCCTCACACAGGCCACCCCTTCAGTCCTCCCACTCCCAAAACCTTGCTGCCTACACCAATGCATTATTATATTTCTTTATTTCTGAGAGAATATAGAAATCGTAGTGCTTATGCCTGAAGATACCCTGAGACTCTGGGGAAGCACACACCTGCATTTTTCTAAACTATGATAACTGCTTTAAAATGCTTTGCAGCTTACAGTGGTGTCACCACGGATACCTGCCATTAACAACTGGACTCAAACCACAATTTGCAGCATGGGACTCACAGGAAAGTTATACCTGCTGTGTGAAATGAAAATGGTGACTATTTCTGTTAACTTTGTTCTAAATTTGCAATCTGTAACATAAGATCTTAGTCATTGCTCACTTGCATCAGAGTGAATTGGTTTAATTTGATTTACTTAAGTATAATTGCTTGCAATTTATACTAATTTAGTATCAGCTTCAGTTTACTTCCAACTCTATATATCACTTTCATTCAAATCTGTAGAGATCATCACTTAAACTGGTAAGGACATTTCCACTTGAAACAACACATTTATTTTAAATGTACTAGTTCAGGATTTTGTAAAGTAAAAAATGTGTGGAATTTCAAAATAGTGGCTGAAAAGACCTGCATTATTTATTTAGTGTAAAATATAGAATATATGTTGATAAAGGGGTGATCCTGCTGTGTGAGTGGGTGAGCTGTTCAGGATTTTTTTACTGGTACTCCAAACACAATAAAGGTAATCTAAAGGTAGCTACAGAAAAAATATTTTCTTTTGTATAAGAAGAGTTCTGATTTTCTAGGTATTTACAGTGCATAACTGTTAATTTTGATTTCTTTATGTCCTGCTGTGGCATAAAATTATGGGAGCAAAAGGACAACAATGGTTAACTACACTTCTATTTCTTACTAAATGATTGTTCCATTGTGTTTCGCTTTTATTTATTTATGTTCTATTTCTTCAAATACAAGCTATTATTTGGACCAACCAAACCGGTTTAGGTTGCACAACAATATTGAAACTGTGAGTTCTTAGCCTTCAAAATAATCCCAAAATACTTCTTTACTGTTCCAACATTTTATTATTATTCGCCCTCTGGGGCCAAGGAGCCAGGTCTACACAAATCCTGGCTCCTCTGTGCTGCAGAGCTACTGCAATCCAGCTGTAAAGGGAGGATGATTGAATGTGAGATTCCATCTCTGGAGCAGTGCAAAGATACAGACTGGCTGTGAGAATCTGATCCAGAACACTTCTCCTTTGATTTAGTTTTTTTTCTACATAAATGCCTGCACTTATTTTTCTACAGTATCTGTATTTATATCCCCAAGTCACATTTTGAGATATGTGCTTTATCCTTTCAATCCTTTAACTTATTTGTATGCCTCTGAGTTTTTACCCTGCCTTGCTCGCAGTTCTTATGAACACAATCCACAATCTCATTTCTGACACATTAGTTTCATTTTCCTTTCCCCACTACCTTATCCAAACAACAGACCACAAACAGCACAGCTCAGAAGGCAAATTTGATTGTCCCCACCACCACAAAATGCTGACAAATAAGGAAGCGAATGCATTGCATTTTCATCTTCATTTGTTTAACAGTATAATGTCTGTTTAACCTAAGCAGCCCAAAATGGAAAGAAGATTCTTTCTGTAAAAACAAGGCTTCAGCAATGAAATGTGTTCACACTGTGACTTAATGGAAAAAATAACAAATATAATGACAAGGTGGTTACTCCACCTCAGGAAAGGTGACCTAATACTTTACTTCCTTAGTCTCCTTTTGTGGCTCTAGGCAGTAAAAAGGATTTAGCAGTGAGCACAGAAGCAAGAAAACAGGTCATTCCTTGCTTAAAAGTTGTGAACAGCAGTTCTTGTCCTCAAAAGCAGTTTTGTTTCAGAAAAACAACAGGCTGAATGCAACACACTGTGCAAAACTTATGTACAGTCTTTTGGGGGTTAAAAAAAAAAAATCATAACAACTCAAACTACAAAAGACCAAAATACAGAATAATTGCCATAGTAGAAAAAAGAACCTATGTTTTGCTAGAACAAAGTCAACATTGTATAATGCAGTTCTGATCAATTCTTTCTTTTTATATATAGAGAGAGGTTTGGTCTCAAGGGAATAATTTAAATGATTTATACAGATTCGCAGATTTTTGTCTTGATTTGACTTAGACAGTAGAGCTACTCTCTGGAACATATAGACTTTCACAGACTCAGTGGTTATGCACACTAACTATCCTCTGACCTCTGGTACCTGCTCGCAGATATTGCTGGCAGATATTGCTGACAAATGTTGAACATTTCTCCTTGTCTATGACACTTACATAGTAAAGGTGTGGCTGTCATTGGCCATGAAAAGAATAACAAACATTTAAAATAATTTCCTAGGGTTCTTCTCAATAATTTTTATGGTGGTTGGCACTGCACTTCCCCTTTCAGTACAGTGGAAGTATTTATATCAGGATACTTAGCCAGTTACAAAGCCTTCCCAAGCAAAGCTCTAAAGTACTGTCTCTGTCTGCATTACATCTCCCTCCTTGGAAATTTGATGCTGTTAACCAGTCTCTTTCTTAAGTGCAATACCTGACTTCTATACATCTTCTCTCTTCAACCTTTTGGGGTCAGAGTCAGATAGAGGAGACCTAATAGAGCTCTGTAACAAAACTTCCATTTGCTGATAGCTGTATTTAACCCTGGGGTACACCAATTTTAGTAATTCACCTGTTGCTATTCATGTTTCAGCAATAAAGTTACCTGATAAACAGGCTGATTCACTTCAAAGAAGTACTTACCATTCAATCTTCCTCTTTTATGCAGAGAGGCTTTTGTCTAGTGATGAGAACAAGCACAGCAGTGCAGTTAACGTGTCCATGAGAATCAATCACATCCATTGAATGGGACACGACAGGGAAAAAGGAAAAATATCAATAGGTAATAGGGATGCAATGTGAATCTAAAATATAAATGCATTGCTATGGATTTGGATGAGTTCCAGACTAAGCAGAAGTAATGGCTACACAAAGGTGCACAACGTGCATCCAGACACAGCTCTGAGGTCACCATGATACAAATAGAGTCTCTCTCATCAACTGCTGAACACTCCATGGCCTATGCTGCATGTAGTGTTCATACAGAGTAATAAACACGATGCGACTGTCACCCTTCACTTATCAGATAAGATCTTGTTAAATTTTAAGAAAAGACTAAGATCAATAAGCAGCTGTAAGTTGCGCCCATACGTTAAGAATCATACACATGTCTTAAATTGTATAAAAAGACAGGGACTGAGGCAGGTATCAGAGAGATAAAAATAGACAGACGGAACAAAAGGTGGCAGCAGATGCAGATATCAGTATTACCAACTCTTAATAAGTATTTTTAGTTCAGCTCTCAACATCAGTGGAGATTACTTTTGAACACCAAGGACAAGCAGCATGAGTAACATGGGGGAACTGTCTATTGCATAGAAATAGAGCAGATGCTACTAGTGGCAACCTAAACTGAGGAAAAGAATCCTACATCCTATCCCACTGCTGTCAAAAATATGGTAAGTTTTCTTGTCATGTTTCTGTAGTTTCTTTGGTGATCTTACTGTAACAGCAGGAAGGAAAATTGTCTTTTCTATTTGCAGTATTTTCAACTAAGGGGTCAGACAATTTGGACAAAAGTTAGATTGAAAATCAGGTCCTAGAGTAAAGTCTCATGAAAGATCATTAATATTGTATAGAAACGAACAAGTCTGAAAATGCCCTCCAGTCTGGCAGTCCTGTTAGCTCTCAGAATCCTCTTCAGCTCCACATTTTTCACAATGCATATCAAGAAACAGGTCTAATTTGTGTATATCATGTCTTCATTCATTCACGTTCCTCCACACACAACTCATGGTCCGTTAACTTCATGTGCCAGTTTTCCTTTTGTTCTGCACTTCCCTTCATATGATCCCATTTTCTTTCTCATTACTATGCCTAAAATTGGAGCACCTTTTCAGGCATTTTAACCTCTTCCAATTTTCTACTTAACCAAATCCACCCCCAATCCATCAATCCTACCCTTTTATTGGATGCTCCAATCAACATAGTATGGCTCAGACAGAATGCAAGAAGATCTTAAAAATGCACATGCATATTAAAAAATATAATGACATACTAAGAAAGACTGAAGTTTTCATGCTCTACATAAGAAAATTTATAAAGATTGGGAGGAAAATGAAAGTAATCTCACCACTTAGAGAAAGCAAGTATACTAAAACAAATCCCACCTAAACCAGAATGGGGAGAGTCAGCACCTAATAAAATTATTCCAGAAGTAAGAGTGCAAGTTTTACCTATGACTGTACAGCCCTGTTTTGAAATTTCAGCCTGACAATTAAGACAAAGGCAATTTCAAGGATCAAGAAAAGCATAATGATCCTAGAGTTTGATGAATATGATTAAAAGTCTCTTAATTAATTTGAGATAATGATGGAATCAAGACTTGTATCTTCATGGAGGATGATAATCTAATTGCAAAGCTGCTCCAGATGTGAATATATCTGAGGGAGATACAAGAGAATGTCAGAGTTCAGGTTGGTTTTGCTGTAAGAAACATAAGGACTTTTCTTGGAATTATATAAGAGTAAATATATTCAATTTGCATGGTGAAGTGCAAAGCTCCCTATTACATTGCTATTGGAAAAATTCAGAGACCCTAATAATACCTAAGATAAAAAGCACTTATGGAAGAAAGTCCTCTCAAGAATTTTCCTGAAAGCCCTGCCCATGCCACACAGCAGTTTTCTTCTCCTATCCATCAGCCCAAATATATCAGGTTATGGGAAAATCCTTACTCCCTTAGGACTACTTCAGATTTGTGACATACATCCTGTGCTGCATATTACAGCAGATGAGAGAATCTTTTGGCTTGCATTCCACTAGAGAACAAATAAAGATTAACAAAATAAAAATGTGTCTCAATACAAGTCATCCTTCCACACAATGGAGCTCAAGTATCAAATTCTCATCAGACTTATCATTACATTAATAAGAAGCATAAGTCTTGCACAGCTTTTGTCTTTGTAAGACATTTACTGAAGTATTTCACTGCAAAGTTTTCCACAGAGATTTATCTTCAAAAGGAAATTATAAGACTCCTGATTCCAGGGTCACAAATGTTCAGGCTCCCCAACACTCCATGTCTTTCTCTCTCAGGAGTTACTGGAGAACTAGGGAAGGCTCCTGGCAGGACCTATGGCCCTGTGGAGAGAGGAGCCCACACTGGAGCAGGTTTGCTGGCAGGACTTGTGACCGTACGGGGGAATCATGTTGGAACAACCTGTTCCTGAAAGACTGCACCCCACAGGAGGGACCCACACTGGAGCAGTTAATGAATAAATGCAGCCCACAGGAAGGACCCACATTTGAGAAGTTCATAGAGAGACTGACTCCCATGGGAGACCATGCTTGGACAGGGGAAGACTGTGAGGAGTCCTCCCACTGAGGAGTGCTCCCACTGAGCAGAAAGGAACAGCAGAGACATTGTGTGATGAACTGACCTCAGCCCCAGTTCCGTGTCCCCCTGTGCCCGCTGCAGAGGAAGAGGTAAAGAATCTGGGGGTAAAGATGGACTTTGGGAACATGGGAGGGGTGTGGGGAAGGTGGTTTTGAGATATTTTCTTTTAATATCTCATTATCGTGCTCTGATTTAATTGGTAATAAATGAAATTTTTTTTCCTGAGTTGAAATTGTTTTGCCCATGACAATAATTGGTGAATGATCTCCCCCTGTCCTCATTTCGACTCATGAGCTTTCCACAACCTTTTTGTCTCCCCTGGCCAGCTGATGGGGCAGTGATAGAGTGGCTTTGTGGGCATGTGGTGTCCAGCTAACATCAACCCACCACAGCACTTTTTCATATAATACTTTCTTTTAAATGTTGAACTTCTTTATATATTGAGATAGTATTTAAGTTTTATTTTGAAAAGTGTTTAGAATGCTCACACCTTTCCCTTCTATTTTCATCTTGAAACATATTGTTTTGCTGGCATATATTTAGTAAAATGTATTTTTAGTTAGATTTTAACACATTTTTGATGGAAGCAAATGTATTTTCCCACTTTCTTTCCAGCATAAAAGAACAGGACTAATGTCCTTCAAAAAAAAAAAATGAAAATACCTAATTAATTCTTCCCTAGGAGTTTTGATTCTTGATGTTATAAAAAAGAAGCTAAATCCCATCTGATTAAAAGTTTTCAAAATGGGACACAGTAGGTCAACGTAAGTAGTTTTTCTAAATTGGAGATCTTGCAAAGAACGATTAAAAACCCAACCAGAACACTGCAGCAAACTACATCAAATGAGAATTAATCTACAGAGTAAATGTCCCAGTTTTTGCCAAAACTCACATTCACTTGCTTTTGTATTTGTCAGTTTTGTTGACTCCAGTGAATAAAACTACATACAAATCTTTCCAGAGTAAAGATCTACTTTATGACTGGAGAAATAGTCAAAACACAAATGACTTAAACTATCTAAACTTCATTTTGACTTCTGTTTGCAACAAAAAGATGGCAGACTGACTCTAGGACAGCAGTATTTGATTAAAATAAAATAAACTGATTAAAAAACCATAATAGACAAGTTTTTCAGGATATGCAAGGTATACCACAGAAATAAATCTGCTTTTCAAACCACAATTTGTGCTATAACACTATTTTCCATCACAATTTACAAAGATCAATTCCAGGTGTTCTCTAATTAGCAGAGTAGCAGACTTCCATTGCCATTCACATTATCTGTATTCACAGATTCACATTGCATTCAGCAGCTTCTTAATCCCTCAAGGATTAAGGAAGGAAAACGTAAAACGTAAAGGAAAAAGCAGATTATGAACTCCGAGTGATCACTGTAAGCTGTGTCAACTCAGCCCTTCTCATAGAAGTTTTATCCTTTTCTCCCTTAGAAACATCAAAATTCACTTGGTTTCAGCAGTACACAAAAATTCCTCTCTAACAAATTTTTGTCACATGCATCTGTTTCTCCTGCCAAAATCTTCCACTGCTTCCTTTCCTTGTGGAAACCATCAACATGTTAGATCAGTTCTGACATATTCAGAAAATGGTAAGTCATTTCTTTCCTCATAATTCCTTTTTTTAATCCAAAGATTCCGTGAACTTAGGTAAACAAGGATGAGTTAAATTCAAGGTCATAAACCATAGGAAAAAAAATACTTTCTATGATAGCAGGACACAACATAACACTAACAGTAGGCTCTTTCTAATGTATTTAATCACCTGTGTATATTAGGAAGCTCTTCTGTCACATTCAGGCATGTCACTCTTGTACAGAATCAGTATTCTGGGTTTTTTGACCTCTACTACATTAACTTAGCTAATCCTCTCACAGTGGTGCTCATCTGGGGTTGGACTAGGAGCGGTAAAATAATCTGTTATTAATTTACTGTGAACATATTCCCCTATATATATTTCATTTACTTATTGTTGCAGCTTGTGGGGAGCACGGGACTCGGTCCACTCTGGGGAGTGTGATTCCAGCCAGGCTAGCTGAGCTGCGGCAGTATGAAAGCCTTTGATGCTATGACGCAGTGAGGGAATGAACCACACACACACGCAGCACCAAGGGTGAGAGGAGTGAACCTTTATTAATATGGTAACAGCCCCTTTTATAGGGTCCGTCAGGGAACAGTTTAGAAGAGTGGAGGTGCCTGCTCTATAAGGTAGTAAGGGGTGGTACCGGGGACATATAGGGATTGTATGGGCAGAGACAAGGGAGGAGTTTTCTATAGAAGGTAATGAAGGCAGGAACATTGGACAAATATGGTAAGGAGGAGGGATTATAACTATATATAGAATATGAACTGGGGTACAAACATTAAGAATAAATTGGATTGTAATAAAACATATAAGAAATCTTAATAACAGTAGTGGAAAAGTCCTTAGAGGTGTCAAATCCCATATTTAGTTACATGTAGTTGTCTTCTTGTCAAGCTTCATCCAGGGTATCCTTAAATTTAGCGTAGAGATCTTTTTCAATGAAGCCATCCCCCACAACTTATGTCATCTTCAACCAGAAAACAAGCTCTGATAACAAAATATTAATATTACTTTTTTTTAACCACCAGTTTTTATACAGAGTTTTCAAGTGCCATTCTCAAGAAAGTCTTTAAAATAAGTTAGCTTTAATTGTCACCATTTTTTCTCTAGACAATCTATTAAATACAATTTTTATGAGCTGGTAACCAGTGGGTATATCTGAGTTTTATAAACATTAACATGTACTTATATATTGCTAACTGGGCAACTCCTGTGATAGAAAACCAAAGGTGTAGGTGTGCAGATTTACTATTCCTTTTCTATAGACTGAGTACACAGGAAATTTTGGAGAGAAGGTGAGGTACAATGCCATTTTCTTCCCCTTATTGACTCAGTGTTAGTACCCAAAATCAGTGCAGTTATCATCATTTTGGTATTTCCTTTCCCATGGATGAACTCAGAATTTGGTCTTCATAAGCCAAAAATAGGACTTTCAAGGTCAATGCAGTTACATTGCTATAAAGTCTAGGTTAGTTCTCATTTTTAAATGTTTCCAGATCATTAGCCATGCAGAGGCTGACTTTTCAGCATGCAAATACAGGTTGGGAATTCATTGGGCCACATGCAAATGGCACTTGGCATGATACACAATTTCTACTACTGCTTCAGAGGTTCTGTGGTGACTTCCTAAAATGCTTGCCACATGTTACTTTTTCTTCTGCTATGAAGAAGAATATTTTTTCCCTATCTTATGCAGACTTCACTGATTTGCTGAGATTTTCTCTAGAGCTATGATTCATCAAAGTGAAAGCCAAATAAATACCATGCTGATGTGTATATAATAACAAGTATTACCTAGCTAGGCTTGTGTCACTACAAATCACCTCACCAGACATTGGCATTATCCTGTTTCTCAGCCTCAGTCGGTCATTTGTACCTCCAGGAGAACACAACGTTTGCAGGTAATGTTTGCACCCAGTTGATTGATTTGGAGTTCTTGCGCTGTGCAAAGGCCAGAGTTCAAATTGCAGCTGAGGGCTTTCACCAAAGGCAAAGGGAGCTGCGAGAAAAGGCCCTGGCTTTTGAGAGGCAAGGGGTGCCCCTGAGTTAGTAGGGTAGTACAGGGGTTCAGTAAGCTAAAATCCTTACAAGGAAAACAGGATTGTTTTCATCATCTTACTGTTATTTTATCATTCACACACAATAACAACCTAGAAGACAAATGAAACTAGATGTTAAAGCCAGGTGGTGACATAAAAGAATAAAGAGGTAAATGCATCATCTAAAAGCAATTCTTTCTCTCCAGAGCTTTTTTTTCATGATAGGCTTTAAAGAAGCAATAATAACAAGAGCATGTAGCATATTGAAATTTGAGGTGATAGTGAAAGAACCAATTATTCATTTCAGAGGTAAAGCTTAGGAGAACAAAAGTATAAGAATTTATTTACTGTACTGCACTAATAATTCAACCTGTCAAGGAAATGAGTGAGTAAATTAAATTTGCTCTTTAAGTTGTACTTACTAGTCAAAATATTTATGGAATGGAGAACATATTATAGATATATTTAAAGAGGTAAAAAATATTCAGAAAATGTAGAAGTTTGGAGATTGTTGACTACAGTAACACTTCCTCAACAAAGTTAGTTCCATGCTGATACATAGCCACTGTCTATCCAGCACTATAACTTCTAAAGAAAACATTGGACCCAAACAATGTGATACCAGTTTGCATGCAACTGGAACCATATATTGTACAATATGTTCTTTGCTCTAGATCTTTTTACAAGAAAGAACTACAAAGGATTTAATTAGTATTAGTAAAAAAGGCAATTCTTTTTAATTGAACTATTCAGCTACTTCAACATTTGTACAAAAGGCTGGAGCCTTAAAGTAGTATATTGGCTGGTTTCAAGTTTGAATTCCAAATTATTTAAAACTTTAAATAATCTAAATAATTTTAAATTGCTGGGAATATTCAGGATATTCTGGAATTTCTCTTTCTCAGATGAATCTGACAACAGATTTTAGTGGCCATATGCCCCAGGCTCTTAGAGAACAAGAGTGCTCAGGTATCTTTGTTCCATAAAACCTAAACAGATCACCAAAACTACTTATTCCAGTTGCTGTGCTATATGACTTCTTTGCTGTTGTTATTTGCCTCTAGGAAGCTAAAAATTCTAAACCACTTTGTTGTTTAGATTCTTTTAGGAACAAGATTGGAAAAGTCCAGAGAAAGATTTCAGCTACATTAATTGGGAAAAGAAACTCGGCCTTGGTCATCAGTGGATTAAAAAATACAAGTTCCTGATGCTGTCAAACGAAGCCCTGAAGAAGAACTAAAGCCTCTTAAAAATTCTATATGTCTTTGATACTGTTAATGCTTCAGTGTGAGGATATAATCATATGTGACACTATAATTATTAACATGGCTATATATTTCAAATGATTGATAAGTTTAGCACAGTTTATTAGAAGGCTAATAATGTTTAACCATATTCAAACAGGTGCAGAATGCATATTCTTGTGAAGAAAAAAGTATTTACAGCTGCTGTGAGTGAGCCCAAAATAATTAATCATTAATCAGACTCAATTGAACAAACTGTTTAAATTATATGCAACTGTGGGCTCTTGGCTTAAAACAAAATTATGTGTTTTCTTTGCTTCTCCCACACTTTCCTTGCTATTCTCTCTTCTTTTAAATCATTAATCCCTTTATATTCTTGCATTCTTTCAGGCAGAGAGAGGTATTTATCATTCAGCTTACTTCGACTAAGCAGGACATCTGTTCATGTTTATTTAACCAGTTTCAAGATTGGATCCACAGTTTCATTCTTGGTATGGTTATTCCTACTGTCTCCAGTGCATATGTCTCCATAACAATTTGCAGGTATTGTGTCCAAAGCCTGTTTCTTTCTTGAGAGTTCACAGAATTCAGAATATGTATTTAGGTACACAAAAGAATTCCTTGCTTCAAAACATCCAGAAGGATTATAGGTATAGAAAAGATATCTCAGGTGGCAGGATAGAAGTAAGATATTTGAGTCCTTATCTTAAACATATGCTTTGCCAAGTGGCTTATTTCCTCACATATTTCAAGTGGACCTAAAAAAGGAAAGCTAATGAATGTGACATGAGGTTCCACTGATTAAGACAGTGGGATAGTCAGACTTCTATTGCCAGCCTCACTTTTTCTTTCTGCATTAGCAGCCATTGGCGAACTGTTGGAATAGTCTTACAAAGAGGAACTATAAACATTAAACCCCTTGTTACCTAATAGCCTGACCCCAGACGAGGGATGGGGTGGTCCTTGCCCAGCGGTTGGTTGAAAGGCAGCCTTGTAGAATTTGAGGGTCTGAACTTTCTCAAGGGAGACAATAAATCCAAGGTTCTTGTTTTTATCTTATTAAGGCTGGGAAGCAGTAATCGCAGCAGGAGTTTTTGGGTTTTTTTAATAGGGTCTGCACTAATAGCGTTATGTGTATTCCAAGCAGAGCTGTCATTTTTAGGCCTTTCAAAGAATTTGGGCTCAGGGATGGCTGAGAAGTAAATTACAGACAGACATAGGATAGAGACAAGTAACAAGCACACAACTGCTGCAAGGAGAGCAGTTCACTTGCAAAGAAATGAAAGCACCTAGGAATTTGGTTTTGTAAAACTGAGTCTACTGTGCAGTTTTACATGTATAAATTAGAAAGGAGTTCTGTGGATTTGTTAGCCACTTAAATTTGGCTGGTCTGATACACAGTGACAGCTGCTTATGAATATCATCAACAATTAACTCTTGGTCTATAGATAATTTGGGGGGAAAATGCTTCTTGCATAGTTCTCTATCTGTAGATAAACTGGAAAAGCTCAACCTTTTCTCTGATGCTAATTCACATACTTTGAGGCAGCACTTAATCCCATATGAATGTCTCTAGAATAATTTGTGAAAAAAAAATAGATGCAATATGTAAACTAATGCATTCCTATCTGTAAAAAGTCTTCCAGGCAAAATATTTGTACACTCTACAGTTTTCCCAGGTCACTTCACTCATTTACAAGACAGTACTTAACTATATAATAATGAAGTGCACATTACAATTCTACTACTTTAATATCCTAAACCCTCTCTTCCACTAAACATAGACCTATGTATGACTAGGTAACTGGGTGGGTAATGTAAGTGTCTTACAAGCATTTTCCTATATCATGGCAATTAATCTTAGCATATTTCTTAGGAACAACGTTCCTAGAAGAGAAATATTATTTAAAATAAAAACTTGGTGTTAAAATGTGTTTATTTTGCTTTTACTTGAATTCTGTATTTATTTAACAAATAAAATTGATTTTCTTATTAGCAGTTATCAAACACAAATTGTTAATTAAATGAATGACCTTAGAATCAGCTAGGTTCTTTCCTACGTATGGTAAGTGGTACCAAAAATGAAACCGACACCTACATTAATTTTATTTTTTTTTGTAAGATATTCATAGTTTTAAGTGATCATAGACTTTTATCCTATGCTGTATAAAAATAAAAGAACAGACATTCAAATGAAAACATGCAGGTATTTATCTCATCTCCAACAACAGCAAAAAACCAAACCCTTAGGAAAAGAGTGTAAAACCAGAATTATTATCCAGGTTATACTTGTATATAGTCCCTTGAAATAGTTTCCAAACATAAAATTCTCGTATGTTTCAGATTCATTAAGGAAGATAAGGAATAATTGTCTAGTTTAGGGGTAAATAAATTACTCTAGATTTTCTGGGCCCAAGATCTGACTAATTGACATTAGCAAATGTGACTTATTTTGGTGACATCTGATAATCCATAAAACTCATTTATTCCTTCTTCAAGTATATTCCCTGTAGGGATATGGAAAGAGAATGTCTTCATTCTTCTTGCTTGAGTACAAGAGGCTCACTACTTGAGCTGGTAACATATCCCAGTCCAGCTTTTTGGAGTTTGCTCACTTCAGACTCGAAATTTTGTGTGAATCAGGCTCTTTGATACACTTTTGAAAGTCATAAGTTTCATTTTCAAATGAACAGTCTCATGAACTTTTGAACTTCTTCTGTTTCACCTTTAAATTCTCTTATAAAGTGATAAAAATTGCACTAATTAAATTGGATGTGTTACAATGTGTTATAGACCTCTTAAACCACTGTAGAGATAGGAAAGGAATACTAACAGGCCAGCAGTTGGATTCTCAATAAATACTCAGAATATACCAGCACACAAGAAAAACCAATATTTTTACAGAAAGTAGAATATAAGATGAAAAATTATGAATCACATGAAACCTCATAATCTTATGAGTGTCATATCAGCCTAGCAGGCATTCAGTTTGGATAAGTAATCTTAATATCACAGGAAAAAGATTATATAAAGGAATTGCCAATATTTTGTTATGGAAATGAGAAAATTCAGGGTTAAAATAGAGACGAGCGATTTCTTTTCATCACCAACTGAAAAGACCAGCAAAAGCTCACATGGAGCATCTTTCTGCATCTCTGTGGGAATTCTGCTTCTTGTGATCTGCTGCTGCCAGATTTAATGTGCTGAATTTATTATACACAAAGTTGTCTGACTCACAAGTCCTTTTTATTTCCTCAGCCCAGATACTGCCTTGTGTTGTTGTTCAACAGCATAAAATGGTTAAATAAAGCATGTTTTTGCACTATATATTCCACATCTTAATGAAAAAGGTACATGGGTTATCAAATACATTATCAAATATATTAAATATGTACTATTTTGTGCCACCTGCATGTTACTTGCAAAACAGCTTCTAATTCTTTCTTCAGGTTTCTCTTCCAAACATTCATCATACACGATGATTTTCATTCTCTGACCACGCCACCTGCCCTCCACGAGGAAGGTTGTAATCTGGTCAGGACAATAAGTCATTATCTTTCTAATTGTGAATAAAATACCGGAGCAATTAATAACATTAATATTTTTGCTCCATTTTCTTATTTGAAACACAGTGAAGCAGAGCTTAGAGCTGTGAACAGAGCCCTTCTCTTATTTGCATTGGTGGTATTGCTGCACTACTGCGTGTTATCAGTGAGGAAACAAGGGTGGGAATATGCATAGAGTCACTTTTATTTGGGCACCTTTCATCTTGCACACATAATGTACATGATTTCAGATTACTCAGACATCATTTATTGTCTAACATAGTAAATATTAAGGAGTAACATAAAGGTAACATAAGCATTAATTTATTTACCAATGCCATGGCAGGGACAGCTGATGAGCCTCTCCTAGGGAACTGTCAGGTCAGTGGGTTGGTCAGTGTGTCAGTCAAGGGTTGGATCTGTTACATTTTGGAACTGACTGACTTGACATTGCCAAGTTGCTGCTTTCTGATGCTCTGCTTTTTCTTATTTGTTTTGTGCTTTTTCATGTCAGTATTTTTCCTCTTGTATCCTTCAGCTGCTGACGACTACTATCTCAGCTACTACCCTTCTGTTTGTTTTTACTTTTCTTGTCTTGCATGGCTTTATTTTGCGTACTTTCTTATTTCTTAATAACAGTTTTCTCGGTAAAACCAAGCCTCACAGGGCTGTCATGCAGCAAACTAGGTCTGGATCACATTCAGCTGAACCCTTAGGCTTTGGGTTACAACAACAGCAGCATTCAGAGCTGAACAGATTTACTCAATATTAATGGTGATCCCATATATAGTCTGACCATCCCTGCTGAGCTCAACGTCTTATCTACAAGGCCACATTGCCAGCCTTCAGTAAGGGCACATATATAACAATATTGCCCAAAACACTAATGCTAAAAACACCATTAAAATTGCAAAGTATTATTTAACACTTACAGATGCTGTAATCAAGTTAGTGATATCACCTAATTCACTGCCTTTTCTATTTATACATTCTGATAAAGACTAACGATATGACCGCCTACTCTTTTAAATAGAGTCTGGCATTATTTAACCCTCATTTAGGAAGGTGCTATTCAATATTCTGTTGCCCTCGACTTATAATGCCTTATTTGTTACACATTATTAATGACAATTATTAATTCCATATTGCACTCCCTATAAAGTTCATCTCTGCAGTTACCTACCAAGTTTAACCACAAATTTTGGCTTTGCCATTCCGGTTAGTTGGGACCTCACCTTTAGACCAAACAACATTTATCCAACCCTTAATTGTCATTTCCACTCATGCTATTAAAATGCAAACCTTTAAAATCAAACAATCTTCAAAATTACCATGGTTTATTCTTGTACCAATAGTAGGTGATAGTCCAATATCAACAATCTACTACCCCTTTTCCTTCAAATTTTTGTTATCGTGAAAAGTAAAGGCAGTCAAGGTCAGTAACACCTAAGGGTTGTGGGAAGTCATTTAAAATAATAAGCCGATAAAAACAGGACCTGAGCACTTGTGTCAAGATTTAACTGTTGTGCATTCTTCTGTTTGCAGGAATTCTTGGTCTCTCTCTATGACTGTCAAAGGATTCAGGAGGAAAGTCAGATGACTTTAGAAATATTGAGGGAAATTTATCTGCAAACATTTTAATTCACTGTTTGTGAATAAAAATCAGGCTTTTAGGTAACAGCTATTTCCATTGCTGACTAATCTTGGGATTTCTGGTCAGAACTATTTTAGACCCTGATTACTCTTTTTTCCATCTCTACAACTAGGTCCAATCCCAATTTCAGTCTCTGAGTTCTTAAAAGGTGAACCAAAGCACTGAATATATATTTTATATAAAAAGAGATGCTTACCAAATAGATAATTACCTGTTTTCTAGTTTGAGAAAAAAGCCTTTATTGTGCAGATCACTAAGGCAATGTAAGCAGTGTGGATTAAAGAGGAAGACCTTGTGTCTGAACCAATGCAATAAGAAGGAGGTGTCCAAATCTCGCATGTAACTACAGTTCCAATAAGTGCTCGCTTCCTAATGTCTTCTTTGTTGTCTTCAGGTCTCCCCATAAATCTGGGAATTCTGGGAAACAAAATTCTTATTTTACAGGAGGAGAATGAATAGGTATCAGGTGTCTGCAGAAAGTTTATTTTTGCTCTATTCCTTTAGCCAAAATCATGTGTTTCCTTAAATATAATTTCTATTGTGTATGTGATTGGCATATCAGTTGTCTAGCAGCCTTGACTAGTAATTCTGTTATATTTTGGTATTTCCAAAATCCTTACTCTTATTCCTGTCAGCCTACAAAAATCGTATTGTTATAATGTACCAATGCAACTATATCCATAGAAACTCTAAGAATGGATACTGTTCTAGCAAAAAAAAAAGGCGTGCATTTTATTTTCTTTCTCTTATGAAAAGATCTGCACAAATAAAAATAAGCTCACAGAACAGAGGGCCATATTATTTCAGTAGGTAATCAAGCCCTCTGTTAGCTCACAATCTCACTTGATCTGACTTTCCCATTTATAGTAAAATTTCCTTTCTCTGATTTAATTGAGAATTTAGAAAGTAAGCTTTTTGGACTACAGCCTGTCAATTAATTGGTTGAAATTAATAATGGTATAATTTGGGGTTCTATTAACTAATAATGAAAGGTTTTACTTTCCACAAATATACTAACAATTTTTCGTTTTAAAGATTATGGAGTTTTCACAGCTTTTTTCAGCAAAAGGGACATGCAAAAGAGATTTTGCTTTCTATTCAAAGAAATTCACTGTAGTTGCATATGACTTAAAAATAAGTGTGCCCAATGCTTCTTGAAGCAAGGACTATTGATTATTTTTTTCTCTCCTGTGCAACTAAAGTTCAGTGTCATTCATCTGCTGTACTGCATGCATGAGGTATTGTCTGATACAAGGTCCTCATTTTTTAATAAGAATTTTGCATTTTGGCAGTCAATGAGACTGTCTCAGATAATTTATGAACTCCTTTGCTCACAAATTAAGCTGATTCAGTTCTGGAGAAATCCAGGGACAATTCTTTGTGTGTGACAGCATGATGCATGTTTTCCATGATGAAGTGATACTCTCCTAACCCCTCATCTTTCTGCAGATATTAAGCACTAATAGTCTTCACTTTTTGGAAAAGGACCTCTCTGATTTATAACACTCATGCTTACTAATTTATCTATAAAGTCCAATTAGCTGGCTGAAATGCTCAAATGAGTCAGTAGAAAAATAGCCATTGCAGCAAGGACTTACCCACTATCAGTGTAAATCATTTCTCCCTTCTAATAAAACCCCAAAAAATAATTTCAGTATTCCATTGCCTATGTCTTGTTCACTGTTTCAGGTTCAGTTTTCTGCGGGGCAATTTAAGTTGTGTTTGCTGGAATGTATTTCAATACACTTTAGCAGGAAGCAGTAGGTGAAGAAAGTGGGAAGAGTAAGCCAGAGGTCTGGATTAACTGAACATAATTTTTGCAGTGGACTCAGAGCTTAGTAAGGAATAAATTGTTTTTAAGTAGCAGGCCAGCAAAAGGCAAAATACAAATATAATCTCATAATAAAATTGAACATATAAAGGATGATTGCCCTGCTGATTTTTTTACCTCAACAGAGGTAAGGTATTGAGTTGCCATAAAGCTGGGGCTTTGTTTGATATTTTTTTTTTTTTGGTGCTACTTTACTCTGCCTTTTGTTTAGTAGGTTAGGCATTTTGCAGATTTGAAGAGTTCACCAACAACAATGCTGGGTGTGCTACCATTTGCCATTGATGCAATTCTCTACTTAAAAGACACTTGATATCCTATAGTCTGTTCCTTCCTGTGCCCTCTGCAGTTCTACTGATCTTAATAAATCAAGGTCCCTTTACAGCAACATGTCGATGTGGGAGTGACGCAGAGCTGCTACCCAGCTTGTCAGAGCTTACATCTTCTCATATGTTTTTAACTTGCAGTTATAGGGTGAGTTTGAAGGAGATGAGGGAATTATCTGCAAATTGCATACACATATTTTGTTAGGTAGCCAAATTTATATGGATATATTATTTTTCTGAGTCTTTCCACATCCATCTTGAGAATATATGCTCTCTTTAAAGTACTGTAAATCTAAGTGTTCCCTAAATCACCTTGGAGACTTCTGTCAAACAGAATAGGATTAAAGCTATCAAGAGTTTTCCAAAGCATATGTCTTTCTAAAAATCATAGTACTGGTTTTGTTTTATGTTTATGACAATGCAAAAGAATTATTGATTTATCCAAAAGCAGCAAGGAATCTTTCTGAAAGTACTGGAAACAATTCTGAATTAGAATGGTGAACTGCCTAATGGCCAATATTCTACAGCAGAAAGCAGCTTTCTGTCACTGAATTATATGCAACTGTCAGGCTTTTGCTAAAATGTGTTTAGGTTTAGAATATATTATTTTTTAAATAAACTTGACTTTCATTTGCCTCTTTCATTATCTACTTCCTTTTCTATTGTTCTAGGATATTTTATAGCCATTTGTATTCAAAACAGAATGTTAAAATTGTAGAGTGTTTCCTGCTAGATGAGTGGTTAAAAAAATCCAAAGAAATTTATGTAAATGGCAGCATATATCTGATGAAGACTTACTGGTTGCTTTCTCTAGCAAAGTTGTATGGCTTTGTAAGCCTGGTGCTTCATTAAGTAAATGTCTTCAATTTTAAGATGCAGTTTCCTCACTCTTTAATTTGGGTAGTTCTAATGTTACAGTAAAGATTTTTATGTTGCAGCTACTGAAAATAGCTTAGCTATCTAGTATCTGAATCATTATTTTAATGCATTGAAATATAACCATAATAGAATCACTTCATCCTCCTGTAAAAATCCAGGAGTGAAGCTGAAAGAAAGCAATAGGATCATCCAGGATCATTAATAATGATAAAGAGTGACCATAATGAGAACAGGACAAAGAGCATCTCAGGATATAACTGCAGAAGGAAATGGTAAGGAAAAAAGGAAACACCATGGAGCACTGGGAAAGCTAGGGGAAAGTTTTATAATGAAGGTCAAAATTCCATTTCCAACACTAAACAGCGTACTTAATCTTGCTTGAACAAAAATCTTTGCCTTTGAGCTAGAGAGACTCAGAGACAAAAACATTTGCTTGACACTTTGAAAGCCAACTAGAGTATTTATCTATCCAGCTCCCAGTAACTGATTACATAGCTAAGGTTGTTTCTTTTCTCGGGGGGTTGGATTTTGGGGTGGCAGTTCGAGGGTTCTTTTGTCAACTTTCAACAGCTTAACCACATGCTTGTCTCAGTCCGTCTTAAAGCCACAAAAAAAAATCAAAGCCATTCCTAGATGCTTCTTCATAGGTCTAAAAGATAATTAAGTTCTTTTTCTTCAGTATCTCCAGCTTGCTGAGTGCCATTCAAAGTGGAAATGAAGGAAACAGTCTGATAATGTACACACTGAAGTGTGCTTAGCTATTCATAGCTCATAATATCTTTCATAGAAGACAGGTTTAGTAGCCCAAAATACTAGGCCAACTTCAAAATATCTTCCTTTCCTCTCACACACAAAGAGCAACACATGTGCAGACATGTACACACACACAGTGGTTGGGGAAGGCTGTTCTTTGCACTGGAAAGAAGTTGTACAAAATATAACAAAATTAGAAAAATAATGCCTAAGGGATGAGTGTGGCTTCCTGGTTTCAAAAAGTGAATCAGGTGAATGTCTTTATGAGCACATAAACTCATCTATCACATGGTCTTCCACTTACTGATAGAAAGATGAGCAAATTAACTGAATGGACTCACAGCTGCACTAGTACACAAAAACCAAGGTAGTTTTCTACACCAAAGACTTAATTCAGCATGTATTCAATCAGGATTGTATTCTTCTATCTTGGTAATTATACTGAAGACAAAATGTACTTTCTTCTCTCATTTCTGTTCTTTTGTGCAAAGAAAAATGCTATCCTCTGCTACACTTTATCTTCAGTTCTAAGTTAGTTTTAAAAAACTTAATAAACAATTTATTATAGCATATATTACTCTGATGCATTCCATGGAAAAATGTTAGCATAGAAGCTGAATGTTACTGTATTATTTTGCAGACTTTATTTTTTCTCCAAATTAGGAAACTATGGGAAATGAAATTGATTGCAAAACATGTCAAAAATAACCAATTTAAAAAAAAAATACAAACCCACACACAAAAGCAACCCCACAAGTACAGAACCCAAGTTTCTGAAGATGGAAGTTGCTGCCATAAGCACACCTAGCATAGATTCCCAGTTCCTCCGTGCCAGTGCATAGCTGTGGTCTAGTCCCACATTTGCACATCAGTGTCACCATTCCTCCCCCTCAATATTACAATTTCATGTGCATGACCCTCTTTACACCTCCTTCTTCTGAAAGCAGGGCCCAATCCTGTCCCTGTCTACCTTCACTCCCCCAATACTCTGCCTGGTTTCTCCCAGTTCAGGATCTCTCTCCTTGCTCTGTCACATCAGCTTAACTACACCTTCATATTCAGCATGGAAAGTAAAAGTCTTCTGCAAGCGCAGTAAGCTGGGGAAAAAGTTACATACATGCAGCAGCAACTTGTAGCAAAAGTAGTTGATTGTACAGAAATTTGTCTTACAGACTGAATGAGGACTTCCTTACATATGCCACTGCTATCAGATTAAAGTGATTACATTCCCTCGCTAGTATATGCAACACAGATTCATAACAGCTACTAGAGTCATACTGAGATCTCCTGAATAAAGCATAAGATAAAAAAATACAGCCAGCAGTCTGAAACACCCTATATTGATAGGGTGTTTCACACCCTAGTGACACACCTAGGAAAGATTACTGCTAAGGATGTAGCACCTAAATCTTTCAAAGCCATTTGCATCATAGTTAAAGTCAGCATTTAAGACCATGTGCCTATTTTGCACACGATAAGAGGAGGTTTTGTACTGGTGGCTTCAGGGGGAAGGGGTGGGTAACAAAACCAACCTGGTTTAGGGTACCAAGAGTAGTTTCAACAAAACCTGAGGATCACCGAAAGCCTCCTGAGGTTATTGGGCTTCAGTGACCACTGGGAGTCCCCAGATTAGTTTTAAGAGAGTAGTGAATTTATCTTTAAAAAACTGTCTTTTCAGTAGCTTCCAGTGTGGCAGAAAGAGTTTAGATGTTCATGGAAAAAAGAACTCAGACCACATAAAATACAGACTGGAAGAGCTTCTCTAATGGAAATGATTAGCCAGTCTGCAGCAACAGAAGCCCCAGCTCATCAAGATGCTGTTCTGGTTTTGACTAGGATAAGAGTTTATTTTCTTCTTAGTAGCTGGTACAGTGCTTTGTTTTGGATTCAGTGGGAGAATAATGCTGATAACACATTGATGTTTTGGTTGTTGCTCAGTGATGCTTACCCTAAGGCAAGGAGTTTTCAGTGTCTCATGCTCTGCTGGCAAGGAGGTGCACAAAAAGCTGTGAGGGATCATGGCCAAGACAGATGACCCAAACTAGCCAAATGGATGCTCCATACCATAGAACATCATCTCCAGTACATAAACTGAGGGGAGTTACTTTGGAGGGGGATGAGTGCTGCTCAGGGACAGGGTGGGCATCAGTCAGAGGGAAGGTGAACAATTGTAGTGTGAATCAGTTGTTTCTCTTGGGTTTTGTCTCCTTTATCTCTCCCTCTTTTTTATGAAAATTACCATTAACATTATTATCATTATTATATTTGATTTTTCTTTAATTCTTAAACTTCAGTTTTGTTTTCTTTTCTTTCCTGATTTTCCCCCCCATCCCACCACGGGGGCATGAGAGAAGTGAGTGAGCAGCTGGGTGGGACTTGGCTGCTGGCTGGGCTTAAACCATGACAGATGCACAACCAAAAGCCTGAACATAAGCAGGCAATTTGCATCTTTTTTGATGAGATATTAACTCCAGTTCTCAAGTGATAGAAACAACAGTTAAGGTTTCAGGGAGGGGTAGCACATTAACACCCTTCTCTTAAATTATTTTGCATGTGCAACAAGGAAGAGAATACTCTGTTGGAATGAGCATGTTTGCTAAGGTATGCTGAGGTGTTATGCTTCATCACTGTGTGTTACAGAAGAGGATTTCAGCTGCAGAGAGAAACTAGCACTGTCAAGCTAAATAGCCCTGAAATTTTTTGTTTATGGGCAGCCTTTGACTCTGAAACTCCACAAGAGCACCAACTGTCAGCTAACACTCACATTCCCTTGAAACAAAAACAGTAGCAAAAGACCCATTTTCCTTTTTTTTCTTTTTTTTTTTGTGGTTAATAGTAGAATTTGCACTTCAGCCAGCTGGATGAGGTCTTTAAAACTCTTAAAATTTACATAGAAATTCAGTGTAACTGAAAGGTATCTGAGATCAAAAAGCCTACCAATACCATTTCTTCAAAACCAAGGTTCCCCCCACACATCCATCTGCATTTCTTGCTACTTCCATTATGTTAATTTCAAATGTTTTCAACAAAGAAGATAGAATTTTGAGCCTAGTGAAAAGCATTCCCTGTGAAACAATGCAGACATCACATATATCCAATAGCAAAGCTTAGTTGTAAAGGAAAAGGTTATTGAATTGGAGGAAGCTTCATATCTTATTCCCATAGAATTAGATAAAAGGGATAATTTGAAGCGTATTGTTGTAGAATGCTGAGATTTTGATTTCATGGACATTCTTTGTTTTTTCTGTGTAACATATTTCACTTCAGATAACGGGATTAGCATAAGAAAGCTATCTTAGTAATGGAAAGGGAAAGAGGAAAGACATCTGTCATTATTTGTAGGGGCAGAGCTGATGACAATGTTTACCAAAAAGGTTGTCCAAATTTCCCAAGCAAAGAACTATTTTTTACTTGCTTATGCTGCCACGAACTTTGAAGTCATTTAGGCTGAAACTCTTCTGCTCCGGATGCCTACGTCAAGTGAGCTGTGTGTGCACGTGCAAGGAAAGCTTCAGTCCAGTCAATATCAAAGAGCTTGTTTTGACAAACTGACCAAAAGCAAAGAATTGTCTGTTTGAGGCTTACAAACTGTCCTTTGACGTAAAGCTTATCTTGCATATACTTTCACCTCACTCTGAGAGCATTTGATCAGATTCATTGAATCTCTCTTAACCATGTTAGCACTTCACAATGAATCATAGAATGATTTGGGTTGGAAGGGATCTTAAAGATGATCTAATTCCAAACCCCCTGCCATGGATAGGGACACCTTTCACTAGACCAGGTTGCTCAAAGCCTCATGCAACCTGGCCTTGAACACTACTACAAAAAGTGTCAGAAATTTCATCTACTTGCCATGTCTAAGTTACCAGGACTGGAAAAAAAAAAAGACCAAACACCCCCCAATCACCAAAAAAACCCAAATAACCAACCCCCACCACCTAAAAAAAAAAAACCAAAAAAAACCCACAAAAACCAAAAAACCCAAAACCATCAACCAACCAATCAAAAAAAAAAAATACAACCCACACAGAAAACTTGCACAAGATGAATAGAATCCTGCTGGATTTGGGTAGCTTAATCATGTCAAATTGTGGCTGCATCTGTCAAAGGATTTCTGTGAATTTTCATCTTCTTACTTCTCTAGACCATGCTGTGTGCAGGCTCTGGATTGAAGAGGAACACAGAAATAAGATCTGACCAGTATTTGCCATGTCACTGTCTCAGTCCAAGAGCAGATGGCTTCCCTCATCAGCTGTAAAGAAACATAGCATATCAGAGGTGAAAAAAATGGGGACAAGGATTCTGGGTGAAGATTGGGACTGAAGTTATGGAAAGTACTAGTGAGGGAGAAGACCTGATACACACGAATGCCAGTGACCGAAGCCAAAACAGAAGACAGAAGAGTATAACATCCTAGAATGATAACTATACACCCATAAAACACAGGAAGTCACATAAGCATATAAACATTCTGTTAGCCCAAACAGAAAATTGCTGCAATTTTCTGATTTTGGGGTTTTATTTTTAGTGCTGGTTTTGACTGGAGAACAGTTAATTTCCTTCGCATTATCTAGCATGGGCTGTGTTCTGGATTTCCTCTGAAAACAGTGTCAATAATAGAGGGATGTTTTAGCTATTGCTGGGCAGTGCTTGCACAGAATCAAGGCCTTTTTTGCTCCTTACCCCACCTCACCAGTGAGGAGGCTGAGGTTGCACAGGCAATTGGGAGAGGACACATCCAGGACAGCTGACAACAGGGATATTTAATATCATATGACATCATGCTTAGCAATAAAACTGGAAGAAGAATCACAGAATGACAGAATCAATTAGATTGAAAAGACCAGAGGTCATTGAGTCCAACCTATGATCGAACACCACCATATCACCTAGACCTAGTGCCACATACAGTCTTCCCTTAAACACCTCCAGGGACAGTGACTTCACCACCCCCTGGGCAGTCCATTCCAATATTTAGTCACCTTCTCTGTGAAGGAATTCCTAATGTCCAACCTAAACCTTCCCTGCCACAGCCTAAGACTGTGCCCTCTCATCCTTTTGCTGGTTGCCTGGGAGAAGAGGCCAAACCCCACCTGGCTCCAACCTCCTTTCAGGGAGTTTTAGAGAGTGATAAGGTCTCCCTGAGTCTCCTCTTCTCCAGGCTAAACACCCTGCTCAGCTGCTCCTCATAAGACTTGTGCTCCAGACCCTTCACCAGCTTCATTGCCCTTCTCTGTCCTTCCTGAACTGAGGCAGGAAGGAGAGGATATTTGGAGTTATGGCATGTGTCTTCCCCAGTCACTGTTATACATGATGGAGCCCTGCTTTTCTGGGCATGGGCTGAACACCTGCCTGCCCGTGGGAAGTCTAGAATGAATTCCTTATTTTGCTTTGTTTGCACTGGTCATTTTTGCTTCACTTATTAAACTGTCTTGATATCAACCCATGAGTTCTCACTTTTACCCCTCTGATTCTCTCTCCCATCCCACAAGGGATCAAATGGTGCGTGGGAACTGGTTGGAGTTAAACCACATCATCTTCAGTTTTAGTATCATTTTTCCTGTTTCTCTTTTTTCTAATCCAGGAATACACTGTGCATATGCATGTACCTACCTGAAAAAGGCAATTAAATGAGTAACACTGACACTTGGTATAACTGAGTTATAGTCTCTACTCAAAGTAGTGATTCAGCCCTTCTGTTAGACTACCTCCCCAAAATATTTAGCTTTCATTTTCAGGATCAGAATGAGTTGGTGAAATTAATTATTAGCTCTATCTTTTGACTAATTTTAGGAAAAAGTCCTGTCTCAGTTTCATCTCAGTGATATTATTAACAACCACAGATTTAACTCTTAATGAAAAATCTTATGTTCAGGTTTAATTGATGACTTCAGACTATAATTAGGGTGTTAAGAATTTATTACTCATATTATAACACTATGAACAGGCTCACAATCATTTTTGAAAGGACATCCAGACACTCACCATCTTTCTTCTACCCATGGTTTGCACAAGCAAGTTTGTTTGTTGTAATAATTCAGTAATATGTCAGAGACTGAGACATGTCAAGAGTTCTTATCAATCCTTTCCTTCTCCTTTTTGCCAATCCAGGCTTTGGGCTGCATGTTACCATGAAAGCTGTTTTTCAGAGCTGGTAATTATGCTTCTATAGCTGATGCAATTCAAACAAACAGCAGCACCAAGAACACAAGAAGGGCTTTGGAAGATATATTTAATCTTGCAATAAAAAAGGTTGGTTTTTTGCTTTTGAGAAGGATTTAAGGAAGTTATTTCATTAAAAATAACTCAAGCTAACATTTTCATGGGATTTAATTCAGGATTAGTGCTTATTTATGAAATCCACTGTTTTGTAGGAAATAATTTCCCAAAAAAAGTACTATATTTGCATAGAATTAAAGCTGATAACATATAAGTAACATAATTAAAAGAGTAATTTTCCCATAGTCAAGTTATGTTAGTCCTAGGAATTCAAACTAACATATAAAATGTAGAGCAACCATGAAGTCCAGAAAAAAAACTTAATCAGAAGCTGTGTTAAAAAAACCCGAGAAATGAATGGGTTTTGCATGTCCTAATGATCTACATCTACACTAAGAGTTTCTTATATCTCTCACATGATTCTAACTATTATAACAATAAATATCCCTGAATTGCATGTATAAACTTGGAAAAACTAACATATTCAACCACAATTTTATCTTAAATTAATGCTAATGTGGGTTGAGCTAAACTGAAGTATTTCTAACTCAAAATAGATAGCACCATTTAACTATGCTTTAGGACTATGATTTTTAAAAAACTAATTTATAATTTCCTAATTGTTCTGACAGATATAAATAAACTCTTTAAAAAATTAAAGAATACATTTTTACAATCTCACAAACATCCACACTAAGAGTGAAGATAAGAGTTATCAAGAAAGCATTACAGAAGAAAAAATTTGACATAATTTGGTAAAAGTAACTCTTTATGCACATCTTAACATTTATGGTCCTTTTTCAGGTATTTTGTTTCACCTTATTTGGAATAGTCCATATCCTTATATTTTAGACACAGTTTTAAACAACTCAGTAAAAAAAATTGCAACATCTAGTAATACAAGGTTGCAGAAGAAATGAATTTCAGTTTGAAGTTCACAACCCTACAGAATAAAGAAAATTCTGCTCATCCTTGGAGTATTCAGAGCATTAATTAGGGAAACCTGAACTTTAATATCAATATTATTTTAATCTTTTTAATATTTTAATGGTAAGGGTTTCTCAACTAGAACTTTTACACTAAGAGCATTTATACTTTAAATACGAGTATTATTTAACATTGACTCTTCCCACACTACTTGCACAACTGAGAGGAACTGTTCTGTATGAAAACAAGAAAACACTCAAACTTATCAAAAAGCAAGTGTCATAACAACAAAGAAAAGACAAAGTTCTTCATGTAGAAAGATTCAGAAATTCTGGGCATAAAAAAAGTTAACACAGCCTCATATTTCCATCAGCTTATAAGAGATAGAGATAGCCTTAAAACAGCAACAAACTTAATGTACTGCACATCACAAACTACAACAGACCACACACAGGGCCCCCAAAAAACCCCTCAATGTTAGTTTTTTTTCTTCATATGTCAAGAACTGCCATCTGTCTTAAACGGCATGCATTCTCTCCTTTGGCAAAATCAAAACTGGGCAGCAAAATGTTAACCCAGAGACTCTCTCTCCACTGCTTTCTACAGCCACTCCCCAAGGACCTTTAAACTCAAGAGCTAGAAACCTATCAGATAAATTTATAAAATACTTGCCACTTCTTTGTCACACATGCAAGAAAACACTATTCTCTTCAGCTATGCAGAAAAAGAGCCAAGTAAACTACCTTCATCTACTATGCAAGGGCAGAGACTGTATATATTCCTTCCTCT
Organism: Cephalopterus ornatus; assembly: GCA_013396775.1. NCBI lineage: Eukaryota > Metazoa > Chordata > Aves > Passeriformes > Cotingidae > Cephalopterus > Cephalopterus ornatus. Next base: position 76,849 of record VZRE01015683.1, on the reverse strand, counting down.
TAATCTGAATTAATTGCCTCCAGGTGCCCCTCTGCAGGAGTGGTGCTGGGAAGAATCACTGGTTTAAGGGTTTTGACAGGTCCTGTATAGTCCCACAGCATTCAAGCATTTCTGTGTCTCAGTGTTAGCAGTTTATTCTTCAAAACGTTTTTGCCAGCTGAAGCACCGAAAGGCACTTGCTTGCACTTTTGAGGGGAAAGATGGGGCGACTCTTGACTTTGGGAAAAAATATAAGGTTAGTCAGAAATGTTAAATTTCAACAGGCACCAGCTTGCACAATCTGTGTAGGAAAGGTAACAGTGTGTTACAGGGATAAATAAGGCACAGGAAATAAATGTCTCTAGAGGTATTCAGTGAATTTACACTTCCAGTTACTACACCCTTGTTCCACCACATATACAAGCTTTAGAGGAGGAGTGCAGGTTGATTTTAGGTTATGGCAATGCAATAGCAAATTGCAATGTTTGAAAGTGACTCAGTGTCTTAAGACTTCCTTTGCACATACAGTCATTCAGTAGTTCAAGTTCTTTGGAGAGCCCTTTTGAATGTATGAAAAGGAATTGCTAATGTAAATAATGCATATATTTTTATATATATGCTTATATACATGGCAATTTAAATCACATTGAATTGGCCACATAATTATAAAAACTGACTCTGCATATTTTTGTAACTGCTATTCAAAAAACAGTAGAAGCAGTGCAGTATCAATATGCTACTTCTTACACTGCAAGGAGAGAAGAAAGCATTAAAATGTGTACACTCATTAGTAGTATGCAGATGTCTGACCTTAATACAGATACACTTTTTAATTGAGATATTAATAAAACTCAGAATTAACCTTGGGACAGTCTAGACCATACATATAAAAATTTTTAGTTTAGTCACTATTTGTAGTTTCAGACTGCAGCTTTGCTGATAGTCTAGAGCTCTAGAGATTCATGTCTGTCAGGGCACCTCCTTCTGTACAGAATTTACTCCACTTAATTTTAAACAACGGGAGATTAGAAAAAAAGCAATTATCACTCATAACCGTGGCTGGCAGAGAACAGATTGGGGTGACATGGTCAGATGATTATGCTACTTAGGGATGAGGGTAATATTTTTCCTGACTGCATCTCAAGAACCTGTTCAAATCTAAAGTTGTGAGAATATTATGCAAGTCAAACAAGTGTAAGCATCTCTCCATAAGCCTCATATCTCTGGTCCAGTTTTCCCATATCTCATTTACCTATAGCAAAGCCAAAAAAACCCAAAAAACAGGAAAAAAAAGATATAAAAACCACACAAAAACGAACAAACCCACAACAACAACAACAGCAAAACACAACAACCAAACACCAGACCACATCTTGACAATTTGTAGCTTCTACAGTTGTCCACGCTAAAGCATGTGATAGATTCCCTAGTCATTTATTTTGCATGCATTCAAGTGATGTATTTCAACCTGTTTTGCAGCAAAAACTCTCCCTAAGACAACTAAAGCAGAGTGGCAAATACAAACAGAATATAGATGTTTGGTCATTTCTTACCTCTTAAGCTCTCATACAGCCTATAAACACTTCCTATATTTTTGAAGAACTAATCTCAAATCTCATATATTTTATTATAGTAATGTAGAAACCATGAAGGAGAACTTTTGAACTTTGAAAATAGACTTGAGAAAACATCTTTAAAAAAATTGAAACTGATAATACTCAAAATATATTGTGAAAAGCCATAAATACATCGTTGCATGGTGAGTTTCAGGAGAAAATCTTCTGTATAAAGATAGTCTGATAACAGAAACCTGGAAAGCTAACCTTTAAAAAAAATTACCAATTTCCCCATGTCATGATGCCGTGCCGCAACACAAAAAGTAATAGAATAGTAAAACAATACCAATCTTTCTAAAACAGGTCCCAAAGTCTTTCAGTTACAAACCCCTGACTAATCCAAATAGATTAATTTTTTATTTAAAAGGAAAAGTAATAAATTGGATTTTATGCCAGGAGGGCAACCTAATCAAGGTGGTGTTGGATGCTGATAATGAGACTCTACCAGGAAATCTGGAGATTGGTTTATTACCTTCTCATATGTTATTTGAGTTCAGATCCTATTTATAAATGCAGGCACATTCTTTGCTAGGTCATTCCAATTACTTGGTATATAATTCAGCTCCTGAATCAATTCTATCAAGTCGAAGAAGATGCACTTGACAAGATCCTATTTGCTGAACAATGGTGGATAGAAGCTTCCTTAATAANNNAATTTAATAAAAAAAAAAAAAAAAAAAAAAGTGAGGAAGTAAGACAAAGTGGAAAGTCACTCTACAAATGCAGGTCTGTTTTCTCTGGCACAATGAGTCACAGCCCAGCATTCACATGGAGTGTTACTTACTTACAGATGGAACTGTCAAAATCAGATTTTCTTTGTACAGGATGACAAATGTAGTCCTCATGGGAGAAACTTCTCAGTGTAATGAAATCTAATCTCTCTAATTTCGACATTGGTGTCTGTACTTTTATAAACAGATCCAGAAGATTGGAAGGCAAAAGATTCAATCTCATTTCACCTCAACCTCCCTCTAACTACTATTTGTTTTGTAAGGGTTTCACGCCTTCTCACTACCTTTGTCAAACATGACCAAATAGCAAGGGGACAGAGGGGCAAGTGAGAGAAATGCCCACAACTTAAAATGTTTCTCCCTCTTATGCATGGCTGGTTTCTTCTATTTCTGCTCTGTGCCACCTGTAGTGCTCACCTGGTGGAACACAGCAAGGAGTACAAACAAGATCTGTCAGACCTCTACCAGCTAGACCTGGCTCATTTCTCTGATTTTTTTTTTCTACTGTGAATTCATGGATGTCTTCAGATTCTCCCATGCATTTGGAATATGTGACTAGAGGCACTGTATTGCAGTTACCTTTTCCACATTTCCTTGATCATTTGCTATGGAATCAGTTGTCTCCATGACTCTTTACTTATCCTACAACAAACATGTCAGATCAACAGCTTTCTTTATTTCTGGTTGATTGGTTGGTTGGTCGGTTTTGGTCAATCTCTGCACTATCTGTGCACTAGAAAGTTGTTTCAAGCACTCTGTGAGAAAGCAAACAATGAAATCTAATGGATTTATACAATTCCTCTTTTCTTATTTATTTCTTGCCACAAGCTACTTCTAATGATCCAACTTCAGAATTAGACAGTGAGTGAATGGCTCATGGAAGAACCATGGCCAATGAAAGGCAGTTCTTGTTTTGTATGCATAGAAACATATCCCCAGTGATGTATTTTTTTGGTTTAACACTTTGGGATTGAATCAGTGATCAATGGCAAAGAAATGCAGATTTGATCTTTTCCAGCTAGCATGGCTACACTGGGGGAATCAGCCCTGTCACTCGACAATAAGACCATGTATTTCAGGAGGAATCACTTTCTTATCACTGAGAACTCTATTAACTAAAATCAGTGTTCTCTTCAGACGTAATTACTGCCTTTCTTCTTCAACCCATAGCCTTTGTTCATGACCTGTCTTACAACTTTCCACCTTAGCTACCTGCTGCAATTTTAAGGAAAAAATATATATAGCTCACAAACTCCAGACACATAGGTAGCCACTTCCTTTGTGAGTCTTCTGCCATAAACATGAAGTTTGAATTTGCTGTGAAGGCTCCATATCTAGATGCCCTGCTGCCAGATGCTTCACAGCACTATACAGCCAAAGCATTGTGTTTCTTATCTTGTTCACCCTCTGTTTTCTACACCATGGCATTTCTGTTCTTGTGCATCTTACAACATCTGTGATGGTGAGAAATGAGCATAACATTCAAGATAACTAAAAGGCTGAAGGTCAGTGTAACCATACTGAAAAGATTCTAAATTAAGAAGGTGGAGTACAGACTCACTTTTATATCTGTAAGGAACAGTGAAGATTATACTGTGACCAGTAATTAATGCTATTTTCATTTGCTCTTGTTGAGACTGAGTTCATTTTTTAGGTGGCTCCTCTGTATCTGTGGGAGTGTGTGCAAACTTCAGTACTGGTATTTGTAGAAACAAACAGGTGTTTGCTTGTCAAGTCAGTTATAATATCCATGATAACTAGTTTGCACAAACCAACGTGCTTGTGTGAGGTAAACAGATGGCATTGCATTTTCCCACCTGGTGTAAAACACTTTTTACGAACTTTTACAAATATGGCTTCAGGATAGTTAACAGTGTCAAATACAAACATATTTAGCACCTCTCTTCTGTTCTAAATCATATTGATGCATTTGGTGTTTCTCTATATCCGTATGCCTCAAGACATGTACTATTCCTCTGATATGATGCTTGATTTTAATTGGGCAGTCTTCAACTCAGAGGGATTTTTGTCATTGATGGTAAGATTACGTCTTCCTTAAAACTTTTTGTTTTAACCACAAGCTTTCTTTATATTTCAAAATTCTACCACTGCAGCTTAGATCTTCCAAGCACACAGTAGATAATGGTTTCACCTCTGATATGGCTTATGTGCTTGAGAGGGAAGCATGTGCCTAAGTGTTTGTAGAATACTGTAAACAAAGCCTCAGAGTTTGTCAATGTTGTGCAAATTCCACGTGCTTAGATCTCAGATTGATGTTTCCTACAAGTCTTGGATTAAATTAAGACATTGAAAATCTAATTAATTAATTATTTCTCTGGACATGAAATTATTTCATGTAATTGCCTAAATGAAAGCTGAATTTTATATACTGACCTTGTCTCAGGACACAAGCCATGGTCATTTCCTTGACTTCTGCTACCTTAATTTGATTTTCTTCACACAAAAGGGACAAGTGCTTTCTGTTTAATCACTTCTAGAAGCCTCTGTCAGAACCAGTAGTTCAATGTGCAGGGCAAATGTGTACAACATCACACAAAATAACCAGCTGACAGATCTGGTAGGAATCACCTCACTTCTAACTTCCTTCATGTGAGTTAGCTTGATAGCCTTGTAGAGGCATTGCTGGATACACAGTGCTGATTCCTGACTCTGTATACATCGTATTTGTTTGGAAGTAAAAAAAAAAAAATAAACAAAAAAATTACCAGAACAATTTCTTCTAAGACCACATTAAGAAATACAGAGAAAGACTAAAGTACCATCAGGAAACAATGATTTTGTAATGCTACAACTTCTCAAGGTCTTTGATAGATGGAAAGACTTTACAGAAGAAACAGCATGATCCTTCCATCCGCTTTTTTCACAGCTCCATGAAGAAAAGCAGCACAGTCAATGAACAGTGTGAAGTAAAGCAGAAAAAGAACAAGCAGCCCAGGGCTGTGCAGCTGATGTCATGTCCTGACACAGTGTTCGTCTGCCAAGCACAGTGCTCCATTCGTTTTGTCACTTCCCCTGGCTTCCTTTAACAATAGAAATAAAATACAGGACAATGCAAGGCAGGAAAAAAAAGTATTTATAAGCAGAAATTATACATTTAGAGGAACACTAAGGTCTCTACTGTAGGAATCAAAATGCTCAGAGTTCAATAGATATACAGATTCAGTATCAAATGAAGAGTCTAAAATAAATGGTGTAATTAAAAAAAAAGGAAAACAAACACCTAGACTGCTGCTGAATCAATTTCTTTTTTAAAATGTGATTAAGATCTAATCTCTCTTTCATTTTGGCAGGAAAGCAAAAATGAAAAATCAAGACGTTCAGATGGCAGATTAAAAAAATTGTGAGAACAGTCTCAAAGCACTGTGACAATATTTACTCTCTTCAATAAATTTATAACTGAGCAGCCATTGACAATAATGCTGTATGTTCCTGTGAGCACATAGTGCAGTGCTGCTTAATTCTGTCAAATTGTTGAGTAATCAAAGTTTTAGACACTTCACTCTCATGGCACTACCGTGCAGGACAGTAATAAAAGAGAAGTCAGGAAGAAGAGCAGGGAAAAAATGAGTATTAGTAGAGAGTTATTGTGAAAGACAGGAGGACAACCTTGCTACAGAAGGAAACCTGTTTCAGTGCTCAGGGTTATACTGGAATGTCTTGGCATTGAGTCCTGTGCAACTGAACCTAGTATTGAACTGTGTCATGAATTTTTTGTTGTTCTATGTTTGCTGATAGACCGCAGACAGTAATAATAAATCAGTAAATAAATAAATGCAACCTTAACAATTTCCATTTCCAAGTTATGCCAATACACTTGCACGTTTTTATAGAAACCCCTTTTTATGATGTACTGTGAATACAAACTTTCATTTCAGCGAAGATCAAAGTCTCCTTTTATAAATACAGATCATTTAGATGTTTCTGAAATATAGGATACTTTTATTTATATTAGATCTACTTTTATTTAATTCTAGGCGCCCAAGTATAAGAGTAGATCTGTATCCCAGCTAGAATATATCTTTCCAGATCACATCAGAAAGCCCTGAAAAGCACTCCACAAGCTGATGACTGGTTATCTTGATTCAGTAAGCCGTGAATCCCATATGCTGAGCCTTAGGACACTGAAATAGAGCATCTGTTCTTCTGCACCACATTGCACATTTAGATGACTGACTTCTTCTATATGGTTCAAAGCAAGTGGGAAACCTACTTCAAATAAATCAACAAGCACAAAGACTCCTCAGACTTTTAAGTTTTTACTCCAAATTAAGTTACAATTTGACTTCTTGCTCAATTTTTCCAAAGCCATATGTTGCTTTTCCTTCTTATTGTTTACTATAATATTTAAATCTCTCATATTCTCCTGATCTTTCATGTGTTTCTTATTTCAACCTATTATTATGCCAAAGACCAAAATTCATGTAATACATGGAAGTAATTTTTGGTTTGTGCAATTACATATGCAGGAGAGCTAGGGTACTTCCTTCCATGTCCCACATTTCAGTCATGGGATAGCTGGAATGACCTTAAATGTCTTTCAAAGACATATGTAAACAGGAGGAGACAAATAAGTGTAACCACTGATGTCAAAGCTGTTCTACTTTGGACAGAGGGAACTGTAGACATTGATGTTTCCAAAAGCCTGAGTAGTTTCAAAAACTTAATTTTCACATCAAATATTTAACTACTCAAATTCATAGACTGCTAATTTGGTATTAGAAACAACATAGCAAATATAATACGAGTATCTCCTTTTTCTTCTAGCATATGCTTGATTGTTCCAAAAATTCATAATCTATGTAACAAAATAAGGAAATAACGATAAAATTGAATTCTCCAAAATACCTAAAGCCATCCATTTTTGCTTTCAAATTCTATTAAAGCTGAATTATCCTCAGTTCTTGATCAAAAAAAGGTGCAACAACAGTCCTTAGCCACCCTCCCAGAAGCGCCATGAAGGGCGCAGAATTAATGTACTGGGAAACGTGTGAAACCCTTAAACAATCAGGAGTACTGCCAATAGTTCGTATGTACCACTACTTGATTGATAGCTTTATACAATTACCTGTGATACAAAAATTGAAAATCATAATATTATTCACCATTCAAGAGATTTTTTTGAAAGTTCTGTGTCTTTATTTAAAAATACATTGATAAGCAATACTGAAAAACAAGTTCCTTTAAAATGGAATATAACTGAAGATCAGAGTGTAGTAGCAGACTTTATGCACCTCTCAGAAAACCGAAAGGGACAGCCACTCTCCTGTATATAACTCCACTTCTGATTGATGCATCTAGTTCTCAAAAGATATCCATGTAAATTATTGCTAATATGGTAACATATACAAACTCTCTGTAGTAAAACAGGTGGAACTGAAATACAGCGGGAAAATTCCCAGTTGATGTAACACTGATTCTGAAGAACAAGGAAAGTGTTAACAGAGATAAGACTACAAGATTGGACCCAAGAGAGGAAGGGACTATGCATATGTAACACTTTCTGATCATTTTAACATGGAGTTGAGAAACATCACCAACAATTGTTTATTTCAAACAGGACTAGAACAACCAATTTATCGCAGGGCTTGTGAATATTTTTGCTAGTACAAATTAATCAGGCCCTTGACTTTGTGATATTTGATGTACATATTTAGAGGATTATAAGTGTTACTAAGATCAGTTCCCAGAATAAAAGACAAATATACAAAGATAATATGAAATTATTTTGGAAAAATATTATGGGACTGTAAATATGATGTAAAGGAGAGGGGGGAAAATACTAGGTGGAAAGATTGCTTACTGACAAATAATTGCAGAATAATGACACAATATTAGTTTGATTTTCAGGCAAATATTAGCCAGAAAGCACAGCAACAAGAACTGCACAAAATCATAGATTCATAGAATAGGCTGGAAAGGACCTATTGAGATCCTCTAAGTCCAACTTCCCTACTCAAACAGGGCCACCTAGAGCTGGTTACCCAGAACCATTTCCAGTTTCTCTCTGGTCACCCTCAGAGAATAAAATTGTTTTATTGCATTAAGATGGAATATCATATTTTTTTCATTGGTGCCCTTTGTTTCTTGTCCTGTCAGTAGGCACTACTGAAAAGAACCTGGTTCTCTTGTCTTCGTTCTCTGCCATGAGGAGGGAATGCCCATGCACAAGGTCCCCTCCTGAGCCTTCTCTTTCCACGTTGAACAGTTACAGCTCTCTCAGCCTCTCCACACGCAAAAGATGCTTCAATCTCTTAATCATCATTCCAGACTCACTTCATTAAGTCTATATGACCATGTGCTGGTGATCCTAGACTGTTTTCTTGAATGTGTAGAAAAAAAGAAATTATATTAAATCTACAGCAAATTAGAAGAAAAATTACAAGAGGATTCCGCATATCACATAAGTTTATTTCTTTTATGATTTGTATTTGATTCTCTTTCAGATCAATTAAAGACTTATCAGACACCAAAAGCAGAGGGGAAACTTGCTGCAATATGCAAAAAGAGGACAAATCACTGAAGAAAAAGAAAACCAAATAAATCACATAGTTCATGATTTATTTGTTTCTTACAGATGTAAGGGCACACTGATACAAAGGAAAGCAGTGCTATAGGAGAAGTAGCTGTCAGCACAGTCCAAGACAGCTTGTAAAAAACCAGAAAATTAAGCAACTTACAGCAACAACAATCTGCGGACAATCTGTGGGAATATTCGTCAAAGCATGTTGAATAGATAATCTGGAGTGAGTATAACAAGGAAAAAATAGACTACAAAACAGTTCAAACCTTACCTGACTACTCATTTTACAGTTTTCTCACATAATATTTATTTCCTCATTGTTGCACTCTGGGTTTCTTCTGCAACTGAAATGAGCAAACGTACATGTTGAGGCTATCCCATATAGATATGCTCTGGCTCTTTTCTGTGACTACGTTGGATACTCTTCTGCCAATATAGCCTCCTAAGGCTGTTCCTTGGTGTACCTCGGCCTTATCTTGGCCTTCACAGTACGCTGACAGACCTACCCAGGGGTTTTAGCCAAATGTTGTCCTTAGGCCACCGTCCATTGTAGGCAACCTGCCACGAGCCCTGTCATTCTTCTGATTAGGTTTTGTGAGTAGCGTTTATACAGCCTGAAGGTCTCAAAATTCAGTCTCTTCTGACAACACACCTCTTTAAGCAAATGTACAACAGAATGGCTGAGATTTCAGCTCAACATATTTTCAATACCTCCCCTCTTACTCTAGCACAGACTGTAGAGGCTCAAAGGTGCTGCCATGGAGAATCTCATGCCTTTTGCAGTATATGAAGTAAAAGCTATGAAGCACACCTTCTTACCTAAGACACATAAAAAGCAAACACCTAAAGTAACTTCTTTACCATTTTTAGTTCAGGGATTTCTTTTCCTCTCACAATTTATGATAGATATAATATCATTATTTTCATGCTGGGGTTAGAGTTCAGGAAGGATAAATACAAAAATTGGTATGAATTGCATAAATAAGTCCACTGATTCTTGTGTTGATTCATGCCTATTAAAGATCAATGTCTTTCTTCTGCCTTCTCTCTCCCAGCTGCAATTATTTTAAGTTACACTTTCAGTTACAACTTTGTCTTCCCATACTTTTCTTCTTTTTCTGTCGTACACCCACAACACAAATCTTCTGCTCCTCTGCGCAAAATTTTGAGAACAGCAAAACTATGCTCTCAAGAAGCTCATCCACAAACTACCTTGCTCTGATGTTTACTACAATTTTCTATCTCATATGTTTGTTTATTCCCTCACTTGCAGGAATTTTGGATTTCTCAACCAGACACATTGGCACAATTATTTTTACCTTATTTTATGCACCCTGCTGTGTATGTCTACAGGCTCACAGTCAAACGTCTGCTTCCTCAGCAGCTGATAATCTTCTAGGCTCTGTGGGACTTGTTTACTAGTCTGTGCCGAAGGGGCACGGTGCTCTTTGAGTGGCTCTCATAGAGAGCTGTTGAATTTTTTACCAAGAGGAAAATTATCAGTGAGTAAAAGCAAGCATGAATTTTCTTTCACTTAATTAACTCAGAAAACTGTTTTTTTTTTTCTTTTCAAAAGAGTGCCCCATTTACTCAAGTCTACTAAAGAGATAAATTTCATTATTATTTTTGTTGTTGCTTTATCTAAAGCATAAACATCCAAAGAGACTTAAGAAAATTAAAATGAGATTTTACTTCTTTCTTAAAATGTGCACGTTAAAATACATCTACAAGATGATAGCAGATGCACAGCATAGGTACCTAAAACCACTATATAGTCTAGGTAAGTGCTTAATAATGTAAGATTTGCTGTTGCTCTGTATCCAATATTTGCTGTGTTATCAGACCATCACTTTTTTTTTAAGCAAGACCTACCCTATGACATAATTAACATTAAACAAATAGGATTTTCCCCTCTGCACTCTATTGTGCGTGGGAGACATCTTGTCCCACTAAACAGAACCTAATTTTATTTCATGCACTTACATGATTCACCCTCTGTATGCCTGACAATTCTCTTTACTTCTGCTTTTCCTGGGAAGCAGTGATAATAATACTGACCTCCATTGCAAATTGCTTTGGGATTTAATGATAGAAAGAAAATAGAGAAGACAGGAATTACCACAATAAGATGATAATCATTTAATTGTTCACACATCAGTAAAACTTAAATCAAAATGTAGTGCAATAACCTTAAAACTATGAAAATTCAGCTTTTGAAGACTGCTCTGCTGTGCATTTGCTAAACAGTATACAGTGCTTCCCAACATTCACTTTTCAATTATTACTTACCACCTAGAGGTATAGCAATTATCAGCAATGTTACAATAGATAATTGAAGTCCTTCTTTTGTGAAAATTGAGCACTTGTTTCAATATATTTGGTTGTTTTCAGCATGCTCAGATTTTTCTTTCCTGCCAAGTGAAACAGCTGTTAACTACTTCTGTTAAACTACCAACTGACTGGGTAAGCTCCATGAAAAATTCAACACAACCAAGTTTTAGTGAAAGGTAAAGCTGTAACAGCATCCCTCTGAGATGCATTCCCTCATGGGAGTAAATGGAGACATGACCTACCTCACTTTTCTTGCCTGAAAGTTCCCAGTCTCACATGATTTTTCTAGAGTCTTTCTATGAAAGTCTTCGTAAACATTAATCCTTAGAAAACCTGGGTTTGGCATCATCCTTTCAACAGCTTGCATTAATTGAGATAGAAAGATTAAAAATTATGTATGTTAAATAACATGAGTCAGCACCACATGCTAGTGTCATAATAGTTACAGTACACAGGACACTCATACCATGATACCAGGGTACCTTTCCCCCCCTAAAAAAAAAAATAAGCAAGCCCTTCACTGATATCCACCTGTTCAGTCTAGTACCTTTGGTGAGTACAATTTCAGGAACAAAGTGTATCTTAATTATTTGATTGAAATACATGCATTTTCTGATTAAAAGAAGCATTTTCTGTGTAATTTTTTAGTGTTGTTAATTGCCTTACTAGCCAAATCCTAAAATGAAATTAAATGGTCATGGTTATAACAACTGTATGACATACAGCTGTAATTTTATCTTCACAGTGTTACAGCATACAGCAAACTGGTATACCTGTCTAAGGAACAAATAGAATGTTTTTTCTTATATTTAACCAATGTTTTTTATACTAGTAGGAATCAGGGAAAATTAAAAAAATATAGGTACCAAGTGAAATTGTGTGACTGCTTTTCTCCTTGGGTCCTCACAATAACAAAGGCATGTATACGTGGGGGTAAACAGCCAGCCATCATTTGACGTGAAAAACACAATAAATGCATCAGCTTCAAGAAGGATGAAAGGAATTATGCCTGGAGTACTAGGCCAAAGTTCAGGTCTCTTACTGAGTTAACCATCAAATTTCTTCTGTCTTGTGTGATAGACTCCACAGATGAAACAAATTATTAAATAATGGTTGTAAAACCTTTCTAATATTCAATGATAGCTTTTTCATCTGTACATAGCGTAGAACTCAAGTATTAGAATGAACAGTGTAATACAGGAAGCTACATCGGAAGTGATAGATACAGTCATTAGATTAGAAACGGGGAAAGTTGTCTTCTGCAGAATGAATATCCAAGAGTTCACATAAATATACAAAGTAAAACAAATGTTTATAGTAGAACAAAGATAGAATGAGGCAAGAGGGATCCATTAATTAGTTTTGAAAATATTTATGTTGTTCTTTTCCATTTGACATATTCACTGGCTTTTTAAAATATTATTCCTATCATTGGATAGTATTGGTAAAAAGCTGCATGCTCTGGTTCGATCTGAATATATGATGCAATGGCCTAAAGAAATAAGAATAAATAATATTTTCAATTTTAAAGCATCTTGCATATGTAATATTACTATATTACAGTATGTTTTGTAAGCTCTCTATATATCTACATAAAGTACTATGCTTACATGGAATGCCGATAAATTCATTTAATTATAAAAATTACTAATTATTCTGTAGTTTCATAAGTTTGCCATATGGGAGATATTCAGATGTTTCACTTTAGGGAAAATATATTTCAGAAGAAAGATAGAAATACATTTGAGGGCACATTCTAATCTAGTGTACAAAACTTTCAAAAGCATACTAGAAATACTTCTATACAATTCAGAAATCCCATATTTTAAACAATCATATATTAAAAATTTGTGTAGAAAATTTATATTTATTAATGAACTTTTAGCATCCTTGACTGAGACACGGAGTTCCATACAGTGAGAATAGGAACCGTTTTTCCACTGGTTTGTCATTTCTTTGAGATATCTAAACCTAAGTTCTTGCAGGAATTCTCTCCACTAACAAATCAATACTGGTTGTTCACACAGACCTTGTCCCTTCAATTATTTAGGGGCTGTTAACTTGCCTTTCTTTACATTCACAAACAACACTACTGTTGTCACATATGGTAACATAAATAAATACATCACTACTTATAAAGTTCCATGCCAAAAATACATATCATAACCAATATCACAACTTATAAAATTAAGCAGTGGTTCCAGAAAAGCTGAACACAGTTCACTGGCTCACAAAAACATTTTAGTGATCGGGAAGTTTAGCCTGCACAAGGCAGAGACAGTGCAGTGGCCTTCAGATTTCCAAAGAGGATGGCAGTGCTCATTACTTCAGTTACAAACTCAAGGTAAGCAATAGATGAATTCATCTGTGGGTTCTGATGGGCATGTTATCTAAGTCCTGTAGAGATGAATTTCTGGAACACTAAACTACTTTTAGTATGATTCTTAAAATCATGATGAAAATCACCTACACACTTAACATTTGTATCATTAGTAAGGACACACACCCCCCTAAGCAACCTAAACCACTCATTCACAGCACCTGCGAGCAACAATTGTTAGAATGATCAGTGGTTTAGCTTCATTTTTCTTTTCTTTGTTCTTCAAGTCCAGATTCATTTGGGAAAAATAAAACCTCCAATACCATGTTTAAAAATTGTAAGCAAAACAGTTACACATGTAATATTTTATTTCTTGACAACTTTTCTGTAAAATGTTAATATATTTTTGCGATTCTGCTACAAATAACTAAATTAAAGGAAAAAAAAAAACAGCAGTAGGCCAATGTTTTGTGCCAAGACAGCACATTCATGTCTCTAAGAAGCTAAATGAGTTTAGGTAAATTCTTTTCATCTCTGAACTGGAACCTTTTCCTACTGTGTTTGAATCAAATGCATTACCACACTGAGGCCCAGAGAACTGTATGTCTGTGTTTGGAAACTTCTGTTACATCCAGTTTAATGGATCTTTGAGGGTGGGATGCCAATTGCAACTGCACTTTACTGTGAAACAAGAGGTGTAACTCACAAAAAGTTCCCTTCTCAATATGAAAGAGAAGATTTCACTTTTGTCTCCGGTGTGCTTGTAAATTAGGATGGTTGAATTTTCTCGACATTGTTAACCTTCTTAGTTGATTTCAGATCCAAACAACGTTCCACATCCCTGCTCAATTCAGTTGCAAGCATGTGAATTGGAAATAAAGCACAAATAAAAACTTCTGTCTCAAGATCAAACAGATCTGCATATTATATGTTATTAAACCCAAAGATTTCCTTTAACAGGAAAAAAAAGAAATGTAACAAAACTTCCGCATTCTACATTCAGTGTTATGACCCAAACCCTGATCTTGGCAGTATAGGGCATGGAAAAGCCTACACTCCAAGTACCAAGTGGTTCCCAGTCAAATGAGGATAGGCACAATTCACTCAGCATTCCCAATCTGACTAGACAAAGCCCTGGTCTCAAGCTCTGACCATAGACTGGGGTCCTTGTTCAGCTCATAAACCTTTACAGTGCATTTGGTTTAGATCCTATAATCAACGCCCAGCCAGCCTGAGCCCACACTTACATTTGCATATTCTTCATCAAAGGTTCATGTAGTCTTTTAGTAGTTCTTCCTTGGCTTTATGGATTCCCCATTAAGCCTTCTTTTAGACGAATAGACTAGAAAACAAGAGAGCACACACTTAGACACGCTAAACCAGGCTTAACCAAGGAATATGCTTTCAAAAGCATCACGGAATTGGGGTGATAATCTGTTCCCCTGTTGGGAAAAGCATTCCTTTCTTTCTGCCATGCAGGAAAGCTGAATATTTACAGCAGTTCAAGCTACTGCTGAGGAGACAATCCACTGTTAGGAGGTGCAGGACCAACAATTCTGAAGCAGAAAAAGATGATGGTCCTTAAGTGCTCTATTATCTTTCTCAGTCACAAACCCTGCAGGATTTGTCACAAACCTTCTGTGGAATACACTACAGCAGATTTGCCTGGGCAAGCTTAGACACGCACTGAGCACTTACCACAAATTCAGGTCAAGCTGAAACAAGTGCATCCCATTCACCCTTCAGTTTAGAAATAAAACTGATCATTAGCAGCCACTGAAGTCACCATGTAATTTTTCTTCATTACTTTATTACTGGTATCCTAGCCTGATTCTGGACAAGTTATTGTATTCTACCTGTCTCATGCTCCTTTTTATCCTTAAATTGGATTTGATATTCTATCTCACATCCCATTCTAAACTGATAAATATTTGTAAACAAGTTTCCATTTTACTACTTTTAACAAAGTATTTCCTACAATTATTTGACCTACTCTCAATTTTTATACCAAAACTGTTCCATTTAGTGCCGCTGTTCTTTCCTAATATTCACTCTATCCACCAGTATTTGTAAAAGCTAGAATCGGTATATCACATGTCTACACTTACTATAACTAAAGAAACAGCTTTCTAAAAAATCTGTCCCAAATGAAAGTGCATTAAATGACATTGCAAAGCAAAGGCATGTAATACTAATTGGATAATGCAATCTTAATCTTACTTAATTCATAGCAGTCTTGGCATTGATGATTTAGGATAAGGGACACAGCATGAGGTAGTTTCATAAAGCTGTAAGGATTATAACTGAATGTAATCAAAACAATATATGGAACTGGAAATAACCTTGAGATCATCTTTTTTTCCATAAATATGTATGAACTAGTCGAAGAAAGGAAAGGCTTGGTTATTTTATCTCATTGGCTTCTTATCACTTGTCACAAATGGTAAGTACTTTACACTATTTCACCATATTACCCCTTCACTCTCAATCTGTGACCTTTCAGTACAACAGGATTCTGTTTTCAGCTAAACACACTGGAACAAAGCAGTGGAAGGATATACATTATTTGTGCACCATCAGCTGGGATGCTAAAAGCCAGCTTTCAAAAATTTATCAATGGCACCTGCCCAAGTTCCATAGCCTGCTTTCTCATCTGATATGTTCTGAGAAAGAAAGTTCAGAAAATCCATGGATAAAATAATGCATCTCTACCACCAACACATCTCCTGACACTATTGGATTTTTACCAGAATTAAAGGAAAACAAATGATAGAACTAAAATGATGTCATTTACATAGTTCTCTATGACCACAGACTTTTATCATAATTATAAATAAATTCAAGTTTTTAAATGGCTCCCAGACCCTGAAAGCTTTAAGTCTAAAAATTTTCCTTTTCCTTCCACAGCTCAGTCTCCTCAAATCCCCACTTTCTGTCCTTCAGATGTCTGTCTTTCCAATGGTTTTTCTTCTAAAGAGACAAGTATTCAGCCTTATATGCCTTTTAAGAAGTGGCCCCAGTCTAGAAGGCAATTTCTTTGAGAGATGAAGAAGGATTCACAGTTCCTTTACAACTTTTGCATTCTGGAGGATTCAGCAAGCTTTAATTCCTTAGTTCACATTTTAAGAATAAAATATAATCTAATGGAAATTTATGGTCTACAGATACTTTCACCAGATCAGCACCCTCATGATTTAAAGCACTGTATCTGGGAGTCCTTTCTCAAATTTCATCAAGAGGGAATTAAAATGATGGAGTATCTTTCAGTTCCAAGCATATAATCAAAACAAAAATGGTTATCCACTAAATCTATTTTCTGATTTGACTAATGGGAATCATTGATCTAGTAAGTTAATTACAGCTTTGATTTGACCATATTTTTGTTCTATTTGTAATAGATGTACTAGTTAAAAAAAAATAAATTATACATAGGAATAACTTTGATTTCATTAGAAATTTAAGCAAGCAATTTAAAATAAAAAAAAAGAAGTACACAACTGGAAAAGGGATGGATCCCCAATCATCTGCACCATGTCACTGTTAGACAGTTTTGGCTTTGCTTTGGTTCACTCCAACTAGCTCTTTTCTAGATAGCTTTTTATAGAGGAGACAAATCCTAAGATATTCAGACATGATCCAGTTATTTATACTGAGTACTGATGGTCTCTTCTTGACCCTCCTTTACTTAGTAATATGGACACAGCCCAAAGCTGTGTCAGCTCCAGGGATTTCTAGAAAGCCAGACAGACCACAAAACTCTATTTTCAAATTAAACCCAGTCCTTTCTATGATGTAAGACTACATCATAGACTAACATGACAACTAAAAAGCTGTAACTATATTCTGCCCAACATTTTAATAAGTTGTTTTAAACAGGCTTATGAGTCTTTCTGAAAAGAGAATAAGAACATGGTCTGAGTGCATTCCTGTAACATGCAAGGTTTAAACAACTACGGAAAGTCATTTATATTTGAGATGCTTCCATGCAAGGTGAGAACTGAAATTATGAAGAGTCATAATGTAAATTGTACAGAATGTACAGTGCTCAGTAGTAGAAATAATGACCTTTTAAAACTGACAGAGTGAATTTGAGAATCCATGGCACTACCATTTCCCTAAAACTGTAAATCTTACATGATGGAAATTGATGCAACAAGATATGTCATCACCTTAATCTAACAGCATTCTTCACCTAACAGGGTTCTGATTTCAGTAAACAGCAGGTCTCTCCCTGGACTTTATCTTTCATGTGCTATAATGAAAACTTGGTTGAGGATCCCAGGCTACCAGGAACAGATGAGATTAATGACAGGAGTCAAATTCCTCTAAGCCAAATACTGATGTTCAATACTAGAGTTGAAGAGCCATTCAGCTCCTATTAGCCCCAGACTTTTGAGCAGCACTTGACCAAAATCACTGCTAGCTTCATCACTGCTTAAAAAATAACACTTACTTTGAAATTTACATTGTTCCTCCTTTTGCTTCTACATCCATTTCTCTCTCTCTCTCTTATGCCTTTTGTGACATCATTCATCCTAATGAGCAAACTATATCCCTTATGTTTCAGTATATATGGGATCATGACATCTTCTAGTGGCTCAGTAAGTGCACCATAAACAGGATTATGACAAATTCTACAACTTTACTGTCACAGCAGTTGCATTTACTGTATTAGTTACCAATGTGAGTAACGCAGCTGTGAGCTGTGACACACTCAGTACAGCTACAACAGCTATATGTCATCAAATATAAATCCTGAAAGTTTTCAGGGCTTTACACTACTATTATTTTACCTTATGAGTGTCCCAGAGAGATAACAGGAGGAATTTAAAAATCCTAAATTCCATACATTCCTCCATTCTATCTTTTTAAGTTAGAGTGTCCCAGAAACTTTTGTGTCATACTTAGTCTGGACAAGGCCAAATAACTCAGTACCTATTTCACATAAAATTCTTACCCATACTGTCAATCTAGGCCTTTCTTCCATCAGCTTGAAATGGTCACTGACCATAAATTCCTCTTAAGGAGATACTGATTACACGTTTCTACTGTTTCTACTCTTTCTGTTACAACACCATGATGCCATATCATGCCTTTTTCCCCTCTGTGCAAACAGTCTTTTAAATATATATTTTGCTTATGTGGGAGATTTTTTCCCAACAGCAGTTTTTCCAACACAGTTTTGGATTTGTAATTTGAGTACTTAAATATACTTTACATAATAAAGCATGGATTGAATGGATGGATTAGACAATATACAGGCAAACCAAAAAAGAAGAATACAAACCAAGAAAGGAAGACCCTAACCAAGCAGTACTGCAATGTACCTATGATTCCTGGGTGCATTTTCCACCTTATTTTTACTGGAGTTCGTGAAATGTAAATGCTAGCAAAGAGGTGTTGCACACATTGAAGATCTTTCTGTCTCTGTTTCAGTGATTTATGATAAGGGTCCATTGTGCTCTCCAAGAACATAAGAAGAAATTATTCCCTTTGATGACTATTATCTCCAAGCTAAAGGTAGAATTAGTCTTAAAACACCAGAAAGCAGATTTCTTTTCACAATACTATATCAAAAAATCATATTCTTTTTTATTATTATTATTTTTAACAGTCGTATTGCACATCAAGAGCTTTGAAGGGAGAGAAAAAATAAACAACAAAAAAAATGGGTAAATGGAGTGAATAAAATCACATAAATGAACATGAAATAAAATATATTTATAGAATGAAAAAAAAAAGAAGGAATAAAACCAGCTTTAAAACTAGCTCTTAAAACTCTCAGGTGCTAAATCAAGAACTCCCAAAGAAGAGTTATAAAACCTCTTGAGGTCATAGAAATTATCAGTAAAGTCATGAAGCTGATGAAAATACTATTGTAGAATTGGTGCTTGCAACCAGAAGCGTTAATACCCAATACAAGCTGGGAAACATCAGCTGTCAAAGAGGCCTGGTTCTCAGGCTAACAAAGAACTTCACTTAAAATCATAAACTCAAATACAGTGATAAATAAAGATTAGTGCATTGCAGTTAAAACACAGACAGTTTACATACAAAAGTGGTATGAAATCTGAGCATCTGAATCTCAAACAAAAAAGAAATGTTTGTACTCAAAACTTCAAATATTAACTTGAATATCATTCATGAGTCACTATTTCATTGAAACTTCAGTTTAGAGGCACAGTTTCAGAGACCCAGGGGACTGAATTCAATTGAAACTGGAGCCTCTTCCTGAATGTAAGTTTAGTGTAAGGTAAATATCATTTTAAAGCACAGCACCTCCTTATAATCCTGTTTCTAATGCAGAATTATTTTCTTACTCTGAATGAGTTAAGTGAATATTACTATATATGATGCTCAACCATAGTAGACAAATATGTACACATGCTTTAAATTTTAATGATTTTAAATTATTTCATGTTTTAATACAAAACTGTGGTCTATTTTGAATCAAAATGCCTTTTGAATTTTGCCCATGTAAAGCCCTGAATCCCCATTATTTCTGATTCTCCTTCCTGACAATAATTTCTAGTCATCTTATTTCCTATTCAAAAGCCTAACTGGGTCTAAGGCCAAACTGGTTCTCTATTATCTGTGATTTTCACTTATGCTTTGCTAATCTTTTACCTATATTTATTAAAGCTTTTTTAAGGACTATCAAATGAATAAAGGCTCGATGACACACCTCAGAAATAAGGTCAAGAGACTGCAAATAAGGTCACCTGGGAATGTGTTTAGAAAACTGCTGTGGAGAATGAGGAGCTCTTCAGACAGAAAGGTGAAGTCTTGCATACATGGGTTATTTAACTCAGATACTAATAGCAACTCCAAAAATGGAGGAACTTTCTATCCCTGTCTAGATGAACAAAGAGAAAGATAGCTTCACTGGCACAAGATTTCTGCTCAGTTGTCACACCTTTTGAACCACCACAACTCAGCATGAACTCAGTACTAGTTAGTGCTTAAACTTACTAAGACAAGAATAACTTCTGTCTTAAAACCAAGATTTTAGCTTTAGCAATTAAAATTTTGCTTTAGGGTCTCAGATACGTTAAGTCACCGATCAAATGTTATACGGACTATATCGTTCAGCACATGAACTAATAACAGGGGATGGTACAGAGATGATTTTCTGGAACAATGCAATGCAAAGAAAATCTTTGTTGAAGTCCCAGAGGACAACAGCACAAACTAGATTTCCTAGTCAGCTGATATATAATTTTGAAACCACTGAATCTAAATGAGATGAGGGAAGTATGAGGACTGGGCCTGACATCATTTACTGAGGTAATTTTCCTTGTGGACATATCAAAATTGCAGAGTTGTCATACTTGTTGAAACCAAATTATGAGTGGGTTTCAGGGGACAAGAGAGGGGAAGTGATAACAGAAAGGATAGTTTGTCTCTCATAGATGTATGTGTCTAGGTGAAGAATCAACTAACATCTTCCTGACAACCCTGTTATGCTCCCTTTTTTCTCTTGCTATAGAACTGTCATATTCTATACCCAATGTATATGTTATTTGTTTTCCTTCTCTCCCCTCTTCCTTCCAACTACCTCAATTCTCTCTACTTCGATTTTCAGCTTGTACGATCAACAATCCAAGCAGCCAAAGTAAGAACTTCCATGCTCATTCAGAAAAAAAATGCCCATCCACAGCGTGTGTTGTCTCTGCCTGTGCCCCAGTTACTAATGCACACAGAACACCTTAATCCCTGAAGCATAATGTTGGACATCTTTTCAAAATAAGGGTTATAACACTCTTTTATAGTGATGGTACACCTTCTGCCTACCAATATGCCCCTTCCTTTAAAAAAATTTTTAGTATCTTGATGTGTGGTACTGAGTTTGAATCTTGCATTCATGAGGGAAAAGGGTGGGGAAGGGGAGAATTTAATCATTTTACATAGAGAATCTTTTGATTTATTTCAGTCTCAGTTTGCTTTTGTGTTGTCATGTTTGCCCTATCAGCACAATATGCCAGATTTCGTCGACTGCATTTGTGCTTCACTGTCGTTTTTATTTAAATGCTATTAAAGCACTGATACTTAGAAATTTCAATTTAGTTAAAGATGAAGGTTTGGGGTTTTTAAGTATCCTCACATGCTTAAGCACAAATATTAAGGTATCAAAGTGCCACTGAATCTCAATTTTTGGATTACCAGTCTCACTTTTGACATCTGGAATTTCACTTGACTCCCTAAAGAACGTGCTTCCTAAGCGATATTGCTGTGGAGAACACGACACAAGCTAATTAACACTAACAGATGAAGTGTTGATTTCTCACCAGAAATGAAACCTGCTATAAGAAGAAAAAGAAAATAATTGGTAAGTGTAAATAAAGGCTGGTGATTAGCATTTATAATTTTGTTTTCATGGAACACACCAAAATATGGAGGGAAGTTTGCATAGACAGCCCATATGAAAATATCTGCACCTGTACTGTGGGGGAGGGAGGAAACAGGAGGTAGCAGAAGGACTAGCCACATGGACTCTTCACCTTCTTTGCATTCAACTAAGTGCTTTCTGTCAGCAGTTCCATAGCCCAAATCAGAAGGTATGGCAGGTACAGGCTGTTCAATAGTCCAGAAGAATATACGGATTTCTAATGACAAGAACCCAGTCAATCTCTATAGGGATTTGCCTGTGTTTTGAGTGCAATGGTTTGAATAGAAGCCACAGAGGAAGTTGTTATACAATTATCAGATAAACCGTGCTGATGGGTGCCATATTGATACCTGCAGAGATGCTCACAATGAAATCCTCATTGGGTTGCCTTCTAGAGTCAAAAAAATTTAAAAAGCCTTGAATTATTGTAACCTAATCCTTACACTAGACATCTGTATTTTGGAGAACAAAGGTCTGGGGAAATAAATCCCATTCTTAGTCTAAATTAGCCACCTTCACTCCTCTGTAGTCAATGAAGAGAGATGGACACTGAAAAAAGTAATTAATCTTGTCTATCTTAAGACAGAAAGAATAGCTATCTGGAGATAGCTATTTCTCTCCACGGACTACAGAGTGAGTCTTGATGACTACCTTAGATTAGAGCTGTATCTTTTTTGATGGCTGAAATAAAGTAAGATGAATCTAGGCAAAAATTACTAGAACTTCTAGAAAATCATTTATTTTGCTTTCATTTCAGGTTGCCTGCAATCACTGGGAACAGTACAGATCAGTACATTTTCTCTGTTCATTAATTTTAATTCAATAGCATTCCTTACATAGCATAATATAAATTTTTTCAACGATACCATATTCTGTTCAACTCTAATAAATTTCTACTAACCCTTCAACTCTGTTTAATTTTTGAAATCGATTATTTTAACCCCGCATCATAAATTATGCAGTATTTCAGTTTATTTTAATAGTCTGAACAGTGGTCTGTGAGATGTAAAATCTCTGTTCGCTAATTCTCTGTCACTTTTCTATTTTATCTTTTTATGGCTAATGGCTATTTAAAAGATAAATCTATAGGCACTATCATATTTTAGAGCTAGCATTAAGTAATTAGTAAAAAAATGTTATTTCAATTCAACAGAAAGACTTTAGCAGCTTGCTTTTCATTGCTGGAATAACTTTCGAGTTTAGTTTGATATATATTCTGCCTGGGCCTCTGCTTCTTTCTTTGACCTAAGATGTAAAAATCTCCCCTCTAACTTGCAGAGGGTAACTTTGCATTCAAAGGCACATGGATAAGAATTACTCCACATTCTTTCTAGCTAATTATCTCTCTCCCCCTCCAAACCAAATCCAAAGGAGAGGCGAAGAATGACTTGGACTTGGGTTGTGCCCTTAGCAGAGCACTCTGAACTGAACTGATGTCAGCCAGAAGCTGGCAGTCCCTGGAATCCCTGGAACTGGACAGAATCCTTCTGCTTAGAGGACACACAGTGTCAGCTAGGTAATGACACAGTGGTAATAAATAGTGTAACACCAGGCAAATTGAAAGAACTTTTAATCCAGAGAAAGTCAATGACGCTGATGAAGGGGCTGAGGCTCCTTTTATGAGGAGCAGCTGACAGAGCTGAGGTTATTTAGCCTGGAGAAAAGGAGGATCAAGGAAGACCTTATCACTCCCTATACTACCTGAAAGGAGGTTTGTAGTGGGTTGACCCTGGCTGGACACCAGATACCCACTAAAGCTGCTCTCTCCCTCCCCTCTGCAACCGGACAGAGAAGAGAAAAAAACAGTGAAGGATTCATAAGTTGAGATAACAGCTGGGAGAGGTCAGTTACTGGTTACCTTCACGGGCAAAACAGACTCACAGTGGGGATATTAATTAAATTTATTACTAACAGGATCAGAGCAAAAGAGTGAGAAGAAAAAAATCTTAAAAACCCCTTCTCCCCGCCCCTCCTTCCTTCCATGTTCTCCCTTCTTCCCCCCAGCAGTGCAGGGGGATGGGGAATGGGTGTTGTGGTCAGTTGTTGTCTCTGCTGCTGTCAGGGAGAGGAGTTCTTCCTCTGCTCCTGTGGGGTCCCTCCTGCGGAAGACAGTCCTTCATGAACCTCTCCAGCGTGAGTCTGTCCCACAGGCAACAGTTCATGAAACTGCTGTCCCATGGGTCACTCCTCCATGGGGTGCAGTCCCTCATGAATGAGCTGTACCGATGTGGGTCCCCCACGGGGCCACGAGTCCTTCCGGGGAAAAACCTTCTCCAGCGTGGGCTCCTTTCTCCATGGGCTGCAGGTCCCTGGCAACACCCGGCTCCATCTTGGGCCTCCCACGAGGTCACAGATATCCATCTTCTCCACCATGGTCTTCACCGCGGGCTGCAGGGGCCTCTACTAGACAGGGGAAGTTTCTAGAAGCTTCCAACAGAAGCCACCTCTGTAGCCTCCCTGCTACCAAAACCTAGCCAAAGAGACCCATTACAAGGTTGTAACCAGGTACTCTATCATATTAGAGGTCTTTTCCAACCTTAATAATACTGTGATTCTATGAACCGTTCGTCATGTGTTGTTTAAACTCCTCTTTGAGTACAAAGTAAAGGTGGTTATTTCTCATCTGACATGCCACAGGTTGTGGTTTTCCCAAGCACGATCAGTGGCAACTGGAGGGCACAGAGGAAGACTGGGCATGAACTGGTTTGCCTAATGATGCTCCACTATCTTCCCAGCTCGTGCTACTTTAGTCAGAACAAGATTTAGTCAGGACTAATTTCTTGTCTGCTTTGCCACATGAGCACTGGCTGGCACACACCCTGTGGGCTGCAGTGGGATCCTCTCCCCTTAGGGTACCCTGGGGTGGGGCGGGGGAGGGCATTTGGGGGCTGCTCCTGAGAGCCTTGTGAGTGGGGTGGTCATTGGCAGGGCAGGGTGTCCGGCTGCTGTGTGTGGTCAGCACACACAGTGAGCGCAGCAGCTCAGGACTGAACTGGACATGGCTCAGAGCAACCCAGCCTGTCTGGGTCTAGCTGAGCAGGGGGTGGGTTAAGATGGCCTCTGGGGGTCCCTTTTCATCCAAATTATGGTTCAGTAGCATTATGGTCACTGAGTGCTGATAGAGTCTAGGGTACTATGCAGCAATAACGCAGTAGAAGTGGAGCTACAGTGTTAACGTGATCCTTGGACACTAGATCAGACAAAGCTTGTGGCATGAGTGATGAGGTAATAACACACACCTGATATATATAATACTTAGATGCAAGTCTAAGAGAGCCTAATTCACATGTTAAGCTGCTTAGAAGAGTCTCCTTAAGCTTATACCTGAATGCAGAACACAACAGATAGATGAGTAGGTGGGAAGCACTGTTTTGGCTTTATATTCACTGTGCTTTTCAACACTCAGTGACACCTCTGCATGAGCAGGGAATTGGGCAAGAAAAAGTACATGAGAGGCAGTGTGAATGGGAAGGTCAAAGGACCTGTAAAAGAAGAAAATATTTGATACTTTAAAGCAGAATTTAATGCTTTATAATTAGTTTTATAATAAATTCAAGCATAAATCTATTAATAAGCTATCAGTGGAACTTCAATGAATATGGATCATTACTTCACCACTTAAGATTTGAAAGGCATTTCATTGACTTTAAATTACTGTATTTTTTTCTATTTACTGTTGAGAATTTGCCTCTCAGAAGGGTCAGAAGTGGTCTTTGGAGTAAGGCTCCTGCCACCCACTGCATGCAGGGGTCTGCTAGAACCTCTCAGAAGGGTCGTCATGTTCCCACTAGCTAGCTCATGCATTTGGGGACTTACCTAGCATGTGTACAAACAGAAAGCTGCAAGGCCTTTCACACTAAGTCTAATTTTTCTCATTGAACCCTACAAACTAGGTCAGACCCCAGATGCTTTCACAGGAAGCTGTCAGATACACATATATGATTTCTGACTTCCTGCGGGCCACTTTGGCAGTTAAAATATGTAAATACTGGTGGTTTGGGTAGTTAACATCTCCCCCATAATTCTGGCAAATGCTACACTAACAGTCTCACTATCTCAAGCCCCCTGTTTTCTTTCCCTTTTTTTTTTCCCTGATAGAGTGGTTGCCCATAAGTTTTATAGTATCGTGGCTGGTTCTACAGTGGTGTTTATCTAGGAATCACCCTTTCCAAGTCTCAGATGGCATCAGTGGTGAAGCAGGTGCATTACATGAGCAAATACACTTTGGCAAGTTAAAGCATCATTTCAGCTAAAGTTGTGATTCTGTGACAAAATCAACAATATTAACTCCAGTTTCACTGGGGAGAAAATCAACAAGGTTTGCCAAAGCAATGACAATTTTCAGTCCTCTTGAAGATTGTTGCAGATGAGAAAAATATCTTACTTCATTCTCCAGTTTTACTTAACTAGTAGAATGCTTGTCTTCCTCATAATGGATTATAGGTGAAGAGGCCTTAGCACTCTGATCTGTATACATTGTTTTACTGTATTTTTGTTTTACAAATTCTATGCAATATCTGGCTTCACCATCTAGTTTGATAACTTCTCAACAGAAGAAAAAAAGGTTAATTTTAAATCTTTTAAGGCCAGCTCCTAAAACAGAACGTATTTTTCAGAAAAGAAACTTGACAATGATAACTACATAACCTAGTGAATGTGTATTTGTTTAGCCCTGACTTCAGAATGGGCTTCCTTCAGTCCTGCTTGTCAACAATTGGCACAAATTTCACAGACTTCCATTAGCACTAACTAGAATTCATTCGCTTTGTAGTATGTGACAATTTTGTCACCTCTTCAAATTTTCTAGAGTTTTGCAGAGTTATCAGAAGAAAAAATATGAAACTATGTGACCTCAAATGTTCAACAATTACTTGATGCCAGCAAATGTCTATTCCAAACATCATCTGTTTCCCTTTGAGATTAAAAAGGAAGTATCACTTCCAAAAATACTTTTTTATTTATATTTCCCATTCCATCCATGCATATAAGCCTAAAGAAAACCTATTATAACATAGAAGTAAATCAGATGAATTTAGATGTGCCTGTACTCTCATAATTATATAATTAAGTCTGAAACTTCTGCATGGTTTCCATAGCTGTATTAACTCAGCTTTGTTTCACTAGAAATGGATTAAATTATATCAGATGAATAGTCTGCTTCTTATTTTGATATGTTGCAGAGATAAAGCACAAATCAATGAGCTTACTGTGATTCCATTAAGAAGGTAGTTCCATTCTGAGGGGTCTGCAATAGCCATTGACTCAGAGTTAAGTTTTTCAATGCTCAAATCCCCTACCCCTAGTGGAAATACCTCCTGCATGGCTAAAAGGCAATTTTAAATATTTAAAAAATGGAAGATATGAATGAACAAATGCTTATTCCATTGGGACAACATTTAAAGATCCAAGTGCTCTGGACACGCATTAAAAACATGGGTCTTCACAGTTCATTACTTTGTTCAATTAAATTACCCATAAAATGTTTTAACTAATTTCCAAAGGCATTGCAAATGCTATTAATTTTTCCCTGTAGACATACCCATCTATCCTGATTGTTTTGAAATCTATGAGTAAATAGAAATACTTTTAATCCTGCATGAATAGCTGAATTTCAGATTCTCTTTGCTGAAGAATGACTCATCACAATCAAATCCTACTAATAATTAAAATTAACATACGATTAAAAATAGGAAGAAATTAATATACATTTTAGAAAGTGATTATATTCCCTCTAAGGACATACTTGTCCCAGGATCTATCCGCATAATGGCTCCAGAAGCTTCTTGGGCAGCATTAAGTAGTGCAAGGCAGTGCAGATAATTGAGGCCCCGCTTTGTAAGTAATGAATGTCAAGTTACAATTACTTGTAGCTCCACAACAGATCAGCAATGCAACAGGGTGAGTAATGAAGGAAGGAAGGAGATGAAAAGAGAAGTTTTGAGATGATACATAGTAACTAAACCCAGAATATCAAAGGTATCAAGTGGCAGAGCTCAGACTTTTTACTGCCCCTTTCTCGGAGGAAAATCATCCTTCGAGCTGAACTGTTCATGTAATAGCATCTGATATTTTAATTCAGTTTTTCTTATGAAAATGAAGCTTTTAGTTTTCCAGTTTGCCCTGTTGCAACCTTTTCAGATGAAAATTTTATTAAGACTTCCTCTAGACGTTCATTGTAATGTAGCTATAGCACATCTATATGATATAATGTAGTCAAGGATTTACTATGTATCTCCAGGGTACATTGCTCTAGCCTTTAGCAAAGTATAAGAACAACTATGAATGTGTTTTGTTTCATACATGCCAATAATTTCAGAGTCTCCCACAAACATGGCAAGCAGGAAGTGTTTCCTTCTTCCCCCACCTCCCACCTCTGATTGCCTTGACGAATAGGTTGATGTTAATTCACTGTTAATTCAGGTCTATTATTGATACGTAGCTCTTACTAAATATGTTTCCTACTTAACCATTTTTCAGTTTTGCCACAAGCTGTGTTGGGAACGTGCTATCACTTATCTGAAGAGGTTCTGTAAGTTTGTTTTGAAAAATGAGTGTGCATTGTTTTATTGTTTAATTCAAATATGAACCACTCTCCTACAAAGTATTAGTAGAATAGAATAATTTAGGAACTACGTGGCCAAACATGGCATTGATCATTGGAATGCTACCGGCCTTGTCCAAAAATACTGTGAGGAAATTTGTTAGGGTATTCTTGGAAACATTTCTTCCTGATGAATATCCAAGGCATTTTGGAAAGGGATACTAGTTAGTGTTTCACATACAAACCCTTCAGTAGACCGAAATGCTTATCAGCAGTGAATTTGAGGCATGGAATTTTCATGCAGAGAGTTAAATATCTACCCCCAAAAAAACAATATTAAATGCCATATGATAACCTGATCTTAGGTTGATCTATGTGCACCTTATCCCTCTAAGATAGGGCTAGCCTATACCTACACCTGGATCCAGACCAGTTTATTTTTATCAGTCACTAAAACTGGTATTTTCAGTATTTTTAGTAGCTGTTTACTGTGACAGTGTTTGTTTTCCACCAACACCTACTTTCTAATGGAAATAATTTAAGCTTTAAGCTTTTTGTAATTCTGTTTTTCAACACATGAAAACACTGTCAATTGTCAGCTTTCTTAATAGTTTTCTATTTTAATAGAAAATAGCCAAATAGCCAAGCACCACAATATTTCTTCATAAGTAAAGGGAAGTTTATGTCTAAGTCTTTGTTTCCTCTCCAAGTCTGGTCCATCACCTTTGACAAATATCACTGAAAATTATGTAGCAGGATCAAAGAGTCCTGCATAGGTAGAGTCAAGGTTATGTACTCTAAGAACCCAGTCTTCCAACTCTAAAGTCAGTGATTAAGTAGCAAATACAGCTTCTGAAAGACTGAAACCAACTGCCACTACTTACTATAAGGTATGTTTTCTGAAGAAAATGATGGTAGGAAGGAATGTCCTCATGAGAACGTTGTGTCACCATGATGTAAGAAGTACGAAATTCCTTTTCTTCCCAGATACAAAAGCCAAAGTGAAAAGACAACCTTTAAGAATTTCTTCTAATTAC
The DNA here is from genome assembly GCA_013396775.1 of Cephalopterus ornatus. Lineage (NCBI taxonomy): Eukaryota > Metazoa > Chordata > Aves > Passeriformes > Cotingidae > Cephalopterus > Cephalopterus ornatus. The sequence continues at coordinate 47,364 of VZRE01015683.1, read as the reverse complement.
TCTGATCAAGAGAAGAGTTTTCCTTCTGGATTTATGATTTCCAGATGTTTCAGGATTATAATGCTAGCCTAAATTCTGATTTGACATCAAAAGGGAAAAAAAGGATGGATAACAAGGGGAAGCAAAGGACAAAACATGTTTGTTGGAAACTTCTTCATACATTTTTAAAAGGAATTATTGCTTTTAAATGTCACACGGATCTCCCTGCAAAAGCAACTTCTCCCAAAGCACTGGTACTTCATGCTCACAGTCTAGACTCTGAGCAAATCTCTCAGCTATTTTACGTCTTCATTTACCCAGCTTTAAGGATCAGGAGAATAGGAGGTTTTCCACCCTCACATCCTTTCAGTTTCAGATTGTGAAATTTTTTTATTTGTTTATTCACAATTACTATGAGTTTACATGGGTTTGATCCTGTACAAAGTTATATGTGAATGGGGCTGCATCCAGCTGGCGGACGGTCACTAGCGGTGTCCCCCAGGGATCAATGTTGGGCCCAGTTTTGTTCAATATCTTTACTGATGATTTAGATCAAAGGATTGTCTACCATTAGCAAATTTGCAGACAACATCAAGCTGGGAGGGAGTGTTGATCAGTTGGAAGGCAGGAGGACTCTGCAAAGGGACCTGGACAGACTGGAGAGATGGGCTGATTCCAGTGGGATGAGGTTCAACAAGGCCAAGTGCCAGGTCCTGCACTTTGGCTACAGCAACCCCCTGCAGCGCTCCAGGCTGGGCACAGAGTGGCTGGAGAGCAGCCAGGCAGAAAGGGACCTGGGGGTACTAATTGACAGGAAGCTCAACATGAGCCAGCAGTGTGCCCAGGTGGCCAAGAAGGCCAATGGCATCCTGGCCTGTATCAGGAACAGTGTGGCCAGNTTGAGGTGCTGGAGCAGGTCCAGAGAAGAGCAACCAGGATGGTGAAGGAACTCGAGCACAAGTCCTCTGAGGAGAGGCTGAGGGAGCTGGGTTTGTTTGGCCCAGAGAAGAGGAGGTTCAGGGGAGACCTCATCACTCTCTACAACCACCTGAAAGAAGGGTGTAGCCAGGTGGGGGTTGATCTCTTCTCCCAGGCAACCAGCAGTAAGACAAGGGGGCATGGTCTTAAGCCATGCCAGGGGAGGTTTAGGTTAAATATTAGGAAGAAATTCTTTACAGAGAGGGTAATCAGGCATTGGAATGGGCCCAGGGAAGGAGTGGATTCTCTGTCCCTGGAGGTTTTTAAGAAGAGACTGGATGTGGCACTTAGTGCCATGGTCCAGTAACCACGGCAGTGTTGGATCAAGGGTTGGACTTGATGATCTCAGAGGTCCTTTCCAACCCAGCTGATTCTATGATTCTATGATCTGGGCAACAAGTAGAAAAGTTTCTTCCTTTTCTTTGGCCCAGCAGGTACACTCTAAGTCAAGGAAACCTGGAAAAGTGGCAAGGTTACTCCTTCCTCAAGGGCAGCGGGGGGAGAAGCCAGTGCGAAGAAAGTGATACTCAGTACTCTGGTGGTATCAGATCACAGAATGATTTCTTGAAAGAAAAGCACTCTAAAAAATTCGTCAATATCTAACCAAGCTTGGCATACACTAACTTTAAATATACATACATACATACATATTACATACATACATATACATATATGGATAAATGAACACATTTTGGATCACTTAATCCAGTATTACCCGTTTTTACTTGGATAACTAGTATTTCACAAAAATAACAGAATTTGGGATCTTTGAGTACAAACATGTTTTTTTTACTAAGCCTTTCAGCGATAAAGAAATAACGATGTTTTTTTGTCTCAGAGCTACAAGGCACTTTTAGTCAGTACTCTGCCACAAATTCTCTCAAGGCTGATGTTTTTGTAGTCATAAAGTTTTGGCATCTTCAGTTTTTCCCTCTGTGCTCTGGCTTGCTTCTGCCTCTCTCCAAATACCTCCCAAATAAAAACAAAAAACATTCCACCTAAATAGTTTCAACCTTTAAGTGATTATACAAGTGCTTTTTTTCTATTTGGAAAATTTTATCTCATGGGTTCTGCAGTCAGAAGTTCAGGGCAGGGTTATACCCACACTCAGTTAAGCTTTTTTAAACTTTATTAGCTTTGTACTAATAAGTATTGAATTCATTTTCTGTTCTTTAAAATACGTTATTCTTTTATACACTTTGAGCTTCCCATTCAGATACTGGATTTTTAAATACCATTTTTACCTCAGCATACCAGGTGATCTTTAAGGTCCCTTCCGACCCAAACCTTTCTAGAATTCTCGAATTCTACAAACGTTATTGTCTTGATAAAACTTGCATATTTCAAACTTGCTTAATATTACACCAAATATAATACAGATAAATACCAAATAATATATACAATACAAAAAAAGTATTTATCAGAGCTATTTGTTGGTATTAAGACATATTTATTGCAGTGCCAATATACCCCTCATCTTTCTCTGTGACAAAGAGATATTCTTTCATTCCTCTGCTGTGAAGAGGTCCTCAGGGGAGCTTAAAGAGTAAAGAAGTGGTAAAGACTAGTGGTCTCCCACCTATGAAGTACAATATATGACTTTACTTTTTCTGCTTTACAGGATGGATTTCAGTCTCCAACTTCTGTGTGTCCCCAGCTCCTAAATACTTCATAACACTTCTCTTTTTTTTTTTTTTTTCCCCTCTCAGAAGCAGGTAACTGATTCTTGTGAAACAGGATTTTTTCCCCAATTTAAAAGAAGGTGGATTCTCCCTCCAGCAACTCTTTTCTTTGAAAGTGTTACACAAATTCTTTTCATTGATTTATATTACCTTCTAAAGTTAGTCAAATATATATACTATGCACACTTGTTCCAGTGACACCTTTGTTTAGTTTAAATAATTCTTCCCTCCCTGTTACTTTCACTCCTAGTACAGAGAACCTGCTCCCAGACTTCGTTGTATGAGTGGTTCCTGTTTATTTTCATCAAATACCTGTGCTGTTCCCACTCTCCTTATATTCTGCATTTCAATTTCTTATTTCCAGATAAGGTACTAGGAATCATTCTTGCTCCACACTAACCTGAAACAAGATTTACTCTAAGGACTTGTGTTGGGAAACAATTTAATGAGAAGGAAGAAGTCGTGCATTGTAATTCTCTTTTTTTGAATTTCTGAGGAAAAACAGAGTTAAGATCATTCAAAAAGCAAGCAGATAAAAATGGCAACAACAAACACATTCACATCCAAATTTTTGCAAAGAACTGTCAATGATGGAGGAAAGTAATGAAAAGTTAAATCCTGTGGACATTATGATAAAAATGTGTTCCCTAGAATTATAATTATCCTCTGTTTTCCATAGGAAGATGAGAATTTTTTTAAAATCTTCTAGCCATAACCATGTAATATATTTTAAATAAACCTTCCAGATTTTTCTTCCAAATTATGAAGACATCTCCTACCAGATCTTTTTATGCCCAGTTTCACATCTGTTCTCCTGTTTCACAAGCATCAAGTTATCTGCTTCACAGTACCAGTTAAGCAGGTACTTAACTTTTCTGCTGAATGAGCAGCTATCAGAAAAAATAAATTGTTATCGTATACCCCACAGTTTGGAGGATAAAATAATATGCCTAAAACTTTTCAGTCATTGTACAGCACTGCATTCAAAGCCGATGAAATTTCATGCAAACACAAGACATATTTGTGTCAGAGTGATCTAAGACCAGGACCACAAACTTCAGGACTCTGAATCTATTCTATAATAATGTTCAAAAGTAGTTAATTTTCCCTGTGATGTTCACATAGGCTGAATGTGCAAGTAAACCTTGCTCAGCCTGAGCCCCACTCATGTGCAAGTAATAAGAATGTTAAAGTTGAACGTTTGTTTCCATACAATCTTCCTAGATGCTTCCGTCTCTCCTAGAGAGAAATAATAGTATAATCTTCCTGGATGCTTCTGCAGGATATAGGTTATTTCTATCCCTACTATTCACTTAATATAAACTTGAGTAATATGGCAGCTTTTTGGGTGAAGTCATATCCTGATATTTAAAATACTAGATGTTTCAATCTACAGCTCTTTGAATTTATTTTCTCTTAATTTATTCAATTAGTTGTTCCTTTAAATTCCATTTCCCAACAAGAAATTATTCCAGGGAGAATTTAGTACTGAAGTCTCAGCCACAGGAATACAAGATTATGTGGCTGGCTCAGAAGATCCTCATTATTTTCTGACAACTTCTTAAGAACACTTGTTTTGAAAACACTGTGAAATAGGTTGCATTTAAATAATGTAGAGGTGGCTGTAAATGCAGGCTGACTCAAAGCAAAAGCAACAAAATGTCAAGGCTGGCTAATTTTAGTATGGGTAAAACGGAATAGTTTGAAACGTCTTTTCAGTTTTTCAGGTTCCAGGTCTGCCTAGATCCGTCTTTCATCCTCTTTTTCCTTCTCCAAACCTTTACTCCTGCTTATCCCTGCCCTTCTATTTAAAAAACACCAACATAAAACACTTGCTAACCTCAGCTCCTCAGTTCTGGCACTACTCTCAAGCCCCCACGCCTTTCCTCACTTTCTTGATGACTACAAATCCCATATGGGATCATACACTCTGGATCTGTACCCCTGTAGGCAGCCTACTGATCCTCAAATTTGGACATTCAAAGCACTGTTGTTAAATGAGGACATTCAAGAGCTGAAGAATTTGGAAGGATTTTGGATGGAGGGGGCAAAAAAAACGCACCCTGGTTATTTTTTCCAGGAGAGTTTGAAATTTTTTTAAAAGTATAGGCTGTATATATTCAAGCTTTTCCTCTGAGGGTTGGAAACATAATTCCCATTTAAAGGAAAGCTGAATCTCACATAATCGTGTGGCTCTGGGACTATGGTTTGTTAGAGAAAAATATAATGTATTTATTACAAGACTCTCCCATGAGAATTGGCAGCAATGAGTGCAATGCTGGCATTTCAATCATCATAACAGAGTGTTTGGAATCAAATATATAAAATCAGAATAAAATGCAACAAATATTTCTGTCAGTCTCAATGGTATAAAAGTCTGTTTATACAGTCTACAAGTCAAATATAAGTTGGCATAGTCCCTGTAAATCAGAATGAAGAAAAAAGCTGTAGACAAATATGAATAATACTTTTTTAAGAATAAAAGCTTCTCTTAATCTCAATAAAAGTAATTCTGTTGAAGACAAGATAAACATTATTTATTTTAGTTTCCTTATGTCATGTATCTCTAGTGACTCTTTAGCTGTAGAAATGGATTTTTAAAGACAGAGGCATTAACATGTAAAATGAATAAGAAATGTGAAGCTTTGTTATACTTCTTTTCATAGTAGAAAACATAGTCACACCATAAATTAATAATCACAAGCAATAACCTCTAAGAAATTGAGAAGCACACTCTATTTATTTGTCTATAAGATGTTGTTTTTTTCGCAGTACTTAACACCATGATGCCTTATTGTGGCATGCAGTTAAGGAGTTTACCTTTCAGTGACTTCAGTGTGCTTTGTGCTAGGCTCTAAATTGAGAATCTCAAGAAAATATATTGCGTTATGTGAAACAGATGTATCTGTTATTTTAAAAATTCCAGACACTCGTAAAAGTGATTATTTGAGTGCCCAGAAGCAATAATCACAGTCTGGGAAAAATACACTGAAAAAATTGGTATAATTCAAATTGGTCTCTTGCATACACACAGCAGTAGTGGAACAAAGTATTCACTGGAAAATAGCTTGTGATCAGTCTTCCTCCAGCAACACTGTTCATTTCTGTAAGTCAGTTCTCATTCTGCAGACTGCTACTTCCAAGAAATCTTCATGGAGCCATCTCTCTTAAAACACCTGCTCTTCTCTATCACTATTTCAGTCATGAACTTTTAGGAATCATTTTATATGCTATTTGAAGTAACCATCTGCATTTACACTATATATGTAGTGATAAAGTACAGTACTGCTCATTGGTGTACACCCAGGACACATACATAAACACACTGCCCAATTAGTTGACACAATCATTCAATTCAAAGCATCAGACATCAAAGTCCTAGAATACACTTTCAGTAAATTGTCTCCTCAGTCACCTCATGAGGTGACTAAAATCGCCGTTTAGTTTGGAAGGTTTGGCTTTTGGTGGAGGACACTGTTGGATTACACCCAGTCAGCAGGATGGACCATGTATATGCTGAGAAGCACATGCCGAGATGAAAACTACTGTAGTAGTTGCACAGAGGTGTCTTGAGGGACTAAACCTATAAAAGCAGTACGAACAACAAAATAAAAAGCTGAAACCACATATGTGACCACAGTGTAAGAAGACACACTCCTTTTTCTGGTTTACACTGAGGAAATTGTTCTCATTTGGTTTGCTAAATTCTTTTGATCTCATTTGATATCATGCTACGTATTTTAAGCTTTTGTACTCGCATGTTAGAAAAATTACTTTTCTTGTAGTATACAGGTTGGAATTATACACTGGAGATTAAAATAATTTACAGATGCATTCTAACATATTAAATATATAAAGAAAATGCAAAGAAATAATAAACATACAAAGTTCACCTGTAGATTGTCTTGCAAAATCATGAATACATTGTAATACAGCTAGAGCCCTAGAGGGGTATTTCCTCTGTATATTATAGGAATATTATAGAAAAGTTGACTTGGACATGATTGTATGTAGCACTAACAGTATATAATAGACTCTGGCAACAGTGACAGGCTAATTAGAGGCTCTGTCAGTGGACAATTACAGACCAACATCCATAAGCCACCTGTGCTAGCAACGTTGTATCTTCTCTGTTGTCCAACGATGAAAGATGTAAAAATGCAAAGGCAGTTCAAAGGAGGGCCAAAATAATGAACTAAGGTATAGGAAAAATAAACCCCATTATAAGAGACTTATAGATCTCAACTTATAAAATAAGTGCTTGATCATGAACACATGAAATAGCTTCTTGATAGTGGGAGGCCTTTGAACCTTGCTGACAATGACATAACAAGATCCAATGACTAGAAATGGAAATTAGGCAACTTGACTTCAAAGTAACTGAAATTTCACAAAAGATGAAATTTCAGAGAAATGACACTGACTAAATACTCAACAACTTGGCTTTACTAACACCTTGAGCCTGTAAAGTGAGATTAGATACATTTTTCCAGAACAGAATTAATCTATCTTTTGGAAGAAATTCCTTGACTTGTGATCATGGTATGAAAGGAAGAGTAAGGCTGGAGGATCTTTCTGGGTTTGAACTCCTTGGATTGGATTAGTATCAGTCATGTCACTTATTTCTGAGTCCCAGGGAGACCAGGACTTGCATACGCATCCCCGACATACTCTGTAGTTCTGCATTAAGATCAGGATTATAAACTTCATGCTTTTGGATTTGTCAAAATGTCCGTAAACAATTGAAAATAACAGTTTTACCATGACATGTTTTTTGGTGCATAATGGGGCAAGGGTTCTTACCTCCCTCAGAGCAATAAAGTTTAGCTTATAGGGAAGGGTAAGGCATGGAGGACTATCACCTTCTTACTTTATAAATTAATTAATTAATTAATAATTTAAGTTGATGTAGGGAAATAAATTCGTCTCCACTGAGGATGACAGAAGCCTTAACTTTTCACAATTTATTACTTCAGAAGAATAATTCTACTCTGTCTATGTCCTTTTCAAAGAAGAAAACTCAATTCATTGTTATATGTGGTAAGCATCTATTTTCCAAGTACTGAATTCCTTAGTCTGTAATATAAACAAGATCTAACAAGTCTTTGACTTAAATTAAATTAATTTAAATTAACGTAAAAATCTTAAAAACCTACATTTAACATTTGGCCAGTCAGTGTAAGCAAAAGGTGATACATAATACCTACATACATATGCATACAAATATGATTAATGTGTCTAAATAGAGCAATTTGACAAACAGAATCTTCCTTTTTCTTGTGCTACTAATATGATTTCTGTATGAGCTGTTACTAACCCATTTGTTTTAATTTTTATATTCCTATTGCACTTAGAAACTCAAAATCCAAATCGAAAAAAACATTTTTATCATTTTCTACCTCAGACCAAATGACTCAGTTATTTCCAAGATGGATACTAAGGATTATTATAATATTTTTCCTATGTAAAAACACCTTTAAATATATTTTAACCATATGAAAATTATTTTCACCTTTTTATGTAGAAATCTAGTATTCCAGCACTCAGACTTTAAAAAAAGCCTGTGACAGAGAAATTATATTTTGTTACAGATTTTTTTTCTACTAGGAAAAAATATCTTTATTTCAAAATTTTGTGCAAACTGAGTAGTCTGACAAATCTATAGGTGCTTAGAAAAACTGATCTGCAAGTTTTCTGTGACTCTGAGAATTTCCCTCCTTGCAGCTTGTTCCGGAGTCCTCCGATGTCCCAAGGCCCAGCTTCACAGCAAAGAATCTACAAACAGGGAAATGTGATTTACACTGAGTGGGCTCCAAAAACTAGTGGAAGTTTTTACCTGAATCCCTCATTTTCTCATCAGTCAACTGGATAATATCAATTTGGATAATACTGTACCATCACCCTCCAAGTGTGCTGTGAAGATTTATTGGCTAATGTGTATGAAGTGCTCAGATACCACAGTGATCATGCCACAGGACGGTTTGTCAAGTAAATACTCTCTTGTCAAAGCAGGTTTCCAATGATATGAAGTAAAAAGATGAGGTACAAACTGAACAGTGAAGAAAAAATTAACTGTTTCTGTGCAAATACCACTCACTGATTGTACTTAGTGTATTTACCTTAATGCTTTTGTCTTTTTTTTTTTAATCTAAATAAGAAATTAAGTTGGGGAAAAAAGAATCTGAATAGGATATTACGGCATTTCTTAATTCTGAGTGCGGACTGTGCAACTTCCAGAAAGCTCTTCTAAAGCTGAATTTTTGTTTAATCTCTCAGAGATTAAAACACATCGTTAGATGTGGTTTGCCCCATACGGTTAATGTCTTTATCACACATGCAGAGATATATTTTGCTCTGTACTTTTTATTTAAAAGAGAATATATCTACTGAGCTCTACAGTGAACGTCTGTTCAGCAGGTAGTTTTATTAACGGAAGTCTTAGTTCTAGTAACCTGTCCCAGGAAATATGGCCAACCACAAAAAGTTTAAATTCAAAAAAAGTACCTACAAAAAGCATGAGCATATGTAGAGTTCTTCAAGTATTGTAACTCAGTGTAATTTTTTACTGACTTCTCTGTTTCTAAAATTGGCCTACTCTCATTTGAATTCATGAAATTCAAAGTAAAATTTTAAGTACTCAGTCTTGGTCAGACATAGGCATGGGATCTGTAAATGAAAAAAACTCTAAAATCATGGTGTAGTCAAACAACACAAAATTACAGTGTAGTCATAAAACAGAAATTCACTGTCTCAGACATTGACTTATTTTCTGAACAGAAACTCACGGTTCTGAACAGAACCTCAGCTAAGTGCCACTTCTGGTAGAAAACAGCTGAACTGGGGTATGTGGGTGAAACCAAATGAGAGAGACTGAATTCTCATCTAGACAGGTCAGGTCAAGTCAGCTCACCAAGCATGACATTTCACAGTGGCAAAGATGAGTGATAACCTTGTCAACAGTATCTTCTCTTGTGGTTCCTGACTGGTGCTTCCTGCTGAGCTTTGTGCTCAGCATCAGCTGAAGGTCTGTTATGCTGGGGGTGTACACAGGCTTTTGGACAGGCAGCAAGTCCTACCTAACCTTTTTTTCCAACTGCATGTCAGGACAGAAGCCCACGCTCTTCAGGGTGGTAAAAAGTCCTTAGCCAGCTACCACCACAGTGACCCTTTGCACTGCGCAGGTTAGTGCCTGATGAGAGCTGGGAATCTGGCTGAACAGGGTTAAATCGGTTGGTGAAACACTGTAGTATGTCTTCAGTACTTGATACTGAGGTAAGCAGCGTCCAGGTGGGCTAATTGTAACTGCTTGAAAATGCTCCATATGAAACCACCTCAGAGCTTGCATAAGAAGCAAAAACTTAAAAAAAAAACAAACAAACAAACAAACAAACAAAAAAAACCACCATGGTTCTTGTCTCTGGAATTTGGGGTCCAGGTTGACTGGTTGACTGCTTTAGAAAAAAATGAGAAGACATAATATGACATGTTACTTTAGTGCCTGGGGAGTGTAATTGTGACACTGAAACATAAATGAGGGAACAGATACAGAAAAGGACCTACTCCAATTCCTCAGTTGCTCCTTCGTGTCTCAATTAGACATGAGACACTGAATAAGTTATCTCATCACATCAGCTGAATTGGAAGAGACAGGAATAAAGTAGGCTTTTGCCTGTTTTTAAAGGCAGAGAAGTCAGTAACACTTTGCTGACCTTTTTGGCAATCCCACATTAACACCAGGCAGCCATGTGACAGGATGCTGCAAAAGCATGCTCACATTGATGGGGAATTTCAAAATATTTCACAAAGGTATCACTGGGTTTACTTGAAACTTACCACTGAACTCCTTTTCCCCAGCCTCAGCCTTGATCAGACTCATTGCAATTTACCTGAACTAACTCGAATGCTCCTCTTTTTTGCAAATGAATTCATTTCAGCAACTTTTATCCAAACCCATATTTGATAACTGCTAGCTGAGTACAAACAGCAACCTAAGTTGAAAGGAAATAAGCTGCTAATGATTTATGCTACATTTTTAATTAGTATATTCTATAGGAAGCTGAATTGGAATTAAATATTAATAGATACTATTTGCATTGTTCAGCAGGCTTGATATGTTTTTATTTCTTAAACAGTGCTAAAACTTTCATCTGATTCAAATCAGGTTTCCTGGCAGCACAGTGTGCTGATTTCAAAGACTGTGTCTCTGGAAAAAAAAAAACAAAAACAAAACAAAATAAAACAAAACCCACACAAACGAGCTAATCAGCATAATATCAATGAAAATTTGATTTGTTACCAGTCAAAACCTCTATAATTTTTTATAGTACATTTCTGTACCTCACAAACCAACATTTCTGCTATATGCAGTTACCACATTTCTAGTCAACTTGGAGAAAAAGAGGTTGCTGGAGTGCAAAGGAGGCCAAAAATATTGATAAATTTGATCAAAGTGTGAGGTCCTGGTCTAAAAATGGCAAAACTTATTTTGCCGAGAAAAATAATAGTGTACTGCAACCTCCCCTGACCAGTAACTAAGCAAAGGCTGCCATAAGGCTTCCCTGGCATTATGGTCTTTGAATTTAGCTTTGAAGAAGAATACATTTGAATTAAAAAATACGTGTTCTGACTTCATTTATATTGCCAGAGTTGATCTATGACTGCAGACTCTGTGACCTTGATAACACATAAACATTTTAATATGGAGATGGTCTCCAAAAAATTGCAGGGCACATTGTACACAGAGCTTCCCAACCAGATACACCAGCCTTGTTTTTATTAGCATAACACAGAGGAGGATTTGGCCTTGTAAGTGACGCTGATGAATGTATAAGAAAGAAAATTCAGAAGTCAGCAAAATTCCTTGTAAATAGAGGGAAATACTTTGCTTTTCAAAGCAGTGTTACAAGCAACAGTGGTGAGAAGAGTCTATAAGTGATTGAAGAATAACCTTCTTAGAAAGGTTTAAATCCAATTCTGTAATCATAGAATCATAGAATCATACGGGTTGGAAGGGACCTCTGAGATCATCAAGTCCAACCCTTGATCCACTACTACCAGTTACTAGACTGTGGCACTAAGTGCCACATCCAGTCTCTTCTTAAACACCTCCAGGGATGGAGAATCCACCACTTCCCTGGGCAGCCCATTCCAATG
>VZRE01015683.1:1251-34990 GCA_013396775.1 Cephalopterus ornatus | reverse complement strand
CCAGGTCCCTTTGCAGAGCCCTCCTGCCTTCCAACTGACCAACACTCCCCCCCAGCTTGGTGTCATCTGCAAATTTACTAATGCTGAACTTAATCCCCTCATCTAAATCATCGATAAAGCAACTTATTGCTTTGGGGAAGAGATGCAAAATAGACATGTTCCATGTACACTAGAAATTCCATTATAAAGATGATTTACCCATAAAACTATCCATCATCAAAGCATAAACTGGGGGGAAAAAAGGATAGGCATATTTTATGGGGGTTTTTTATTGACCAAAACACAAAGAAAATGTCTGTTTTACAGGACGTCACCTGTAGGGCACAAACATAAATGATGTATAAATAATAGGTTTTGCCCTGCCATTTACACATTCCTTTCCTCAGCACAGTGTTTGGATAAAGCCAGGTAAGACAGAAGGTTCCTGCTAAGCATCCATACTCCTAAAGATTTTTATAGCCCTTTCACTGAAATAGGAAAAGCAAAAGGTTTTTGTTCCATACACCTCAAACCTGAGTTTATTCATCATTCAAAATTGTGTTGCAAAAGCTGTCTTTCTGTGTTTACTTTCCCATCACAATTCATCAGCACTGACACACAGCAAAAATTATGTTAGAAAAAATGAGTTTGGTGATTCTGGCATTTCATCCTGCATTGATGGGTACCTATAGTATCTAAAAATGTGAGGGCTGTCATGACTAATAAGATAATTGACTAAACAGAAAAACAAAGGTGCAGAAATGAATGTGAAGCAAGATGGAGACCTGAATGTAGGGCCCTTAGTTCTTCATCCAAGAACCAAAGGGAAGAAACAGAAAAGGGAATGTCCTGCAACACAAAAAAGTCATCATCCCCCAAAACACAAAAGGCAATGTACAACGCATTCTTCTCTCTATCTCATGGAGAAAAATGCTCTATGTCCATATAATTCATTAAAGGGCACTTCTGCTGGCCCTATTAAGGCTCAGCTCTTCAACATGGGAGGCCTGCAAGATCGGCTTTGCCTTGGCTAGGAAGCCTCCTCCCCAGTACACGAGAACTTGCAGGTCCAGGGCTGCCCAGTGTGTTCGTCTGCACTGAGCCTGTCCCACGGGCAGTCTGCAGGCCAGCACCAAGGCAGCCATGCAGATGGAAAGCTTGCAGGGGGTGAACCATGCTGTGTTTACATCTGTCCTGGGATGCTGCTCTTTCAAAGGCACAAATACACGGCCATTGAGGGTCACCACTGTAAATGAGATATTTTCTCACAGTGAACAGCTTGGATATTAAAGTAGTAATGTACCATTTACTAAAGGCAAAGTACTACTGGTGTCAATTAAAATGTTAAAAGAATATTTTCTGAAAAAAAGAGACTTTGAGTGAATTTAGAAGCTAATCATTTCGAGACACTTAGAAGTTTTCTGAGGAAGTAAGATTTTTCAACTTCCCCTCATTGAAGTAGGAGCTCAGTGCTTACAGATTTAAGTTTTTTTCAATGTCTTTTGATGATGGTTACACAAAGAAATTGTGAGATGGGTCACTCCACAGCAGTAGCACGTACCTTTTGGTTCATTTGTCACAAACACTTTCATATGATCCACAAAGTCATTAAGGAAGATTTGTTCCCTTGGACTTTAATAGTGCTTTTATAAATGGTACCTCTGCAAACTTTCTGAACATAGTCTGAAAAATGTTTAAATACAGAAATATCAAAATAAAATGTATCAAAGATTTTTTTTTCCACTTTTCCTTCAGCTGAACTGTTACTGGGACCCAGTTGGTAACAGAGTCTGCAGGTAGATATGGGTAAGTTGAAATTATTTTTATAAGTCCAGGCAAAAAAATACCATAATCATAGAGTCATAAGTACGGCTCAAAAACACCATCTCTCAGAAACTGCCTCACAGCTCCAGAACTTTCTGTTCTGTAAAACATGAGCAAGGACAGACTTCTGGAACAAAACCAAAAATCACGTTATCATTGCTTTGGTTAGATGATACTCTGACTTGAACAGAAAGCAAGAGAGGTTGAGAAGCTGTGAAAGAACTTCTGCAATATACAACCACAAATGTCTATCCTGCAATGGACAATATTAGTGTCATCATGACACTGTTGTTCCTCCATCAAAACTCTTCCTAAGAATTCCTGTATTAATCCCCTCTCAGCAGGAAGACAAGGACTGCCCATAGCACAGCAATAAGAGAAAGATGAAAACTGAACTTGCACTGGTGTTTTACTAAGGAAGTCAGAGGGTTCTTATTTGTTTTCTAAAATAACAATTCAAGAGAACAGCAGGACTCATGTTGAATCCAGTTTAGGCTAAATTGGAACTCCGCAGTTTGATAGATAATAATAATAAATTTGTTCATCTGCCATAATTGTGGCTCCATGCAATATTTTAATTATAATGTTTTATTTATGCACACAGTAGTGGAAATTCTATGGCTTCAAATATTTGCATTAAAAATCCCAAATAAAAACATAGTATGATTTCTGAACACAGACAAAATACCAGTTGATTTGTGAGTCATTTGCTGATTTGATTGAGAATTGGAAATACCTGTCCTATTTTTGACTGATTTCTTGTATGAAAAGCGGATTTTCAGATAAAATACTCTTTTTTCCTGAGAAACACAACAAGCCTGCAGCAAAGCTGTTGTAAGGGGAGTCAGCTTACCATAGAAGTATTTCTTTTGGAAATTCTGTTAAAAAGTTTTATTGGGGCAACACTGTGAACGCCCCACACATGTTAGTTTCTGGACTTTCTCAAATGTTGCCATGCTCTTATGCTAGACACCATTCCTGTGTACTATGGACAGATGTTTTCAGGATGTACTGCTTTCTCCCACAGAAATATTGACTTTTTTTACAAAATGGTTTTTTTAATAGAAAAAAAAATTTACTAAATTATATGTTTTTAGAAATCTCATACATCTTTTCTATTTACATATAGGTCTGATGTTTTAAAATACAAAGAAAACCTTCTTCACATTCTACACAGTAGTCCTATACATAGGTACAAAAATCTACTGAAATCCCTTGAAACTATAGCGTAAGAATAAGAACAGCATTCCCAAATTATTAACTTTGTTCTGAGAAATAGATAATGAAAATAGTTAAACATATCTTGAAATAATTTATAAACTGTTTGAAAAGCTTTAGAAGATGAGAAAATTTAAAATCAGGAGGTATATTTTTGCCCATTAAAATTAATCAGCAGCCTATCAAAAGAAATTATTTTCTCTGTGCTAACATTTGAAATGGCTGCTGCCACAGAGACAGAGCCGTTGAATATGGGTCAAGGGAGGTGAGAGTGAGAGAGCATGTTGTCTGTCTTATCTTGCTTTGAGGCAGGTTCACAGAGCAGAAACGCCGAGTATCCACCGCTCGGGTCTGACAGTGCTGATTGGTGCCCAGACTGTGGTGGCCATGCACAGGAAATTCACCAAAAGCCCACAGAATATCTATCCACTTGCACTGTTTGTACCTATCAGTATCACTGGCCTTGAAACAGCTTTGTGAAGCATTTAGCAAGGCTGCAAAAATTTGCTTTACAGGGGAAACCCTCCTGGCATTGTGCTAGCTCTGAACCCACACACCGCAGAGGAAAGTGTTCGTGAGTTGCCCTTGATTCTTCCTATGCTCTTCTGCTTTTAAAAGGTTTCTGCTAAAGAAAGCTTTATCCAAGGGATTATCTTGGGTTCTGCAGTCTGCTTTTGCTCCAGCAGGTACCTGCTATGACTTGAAATATGTGAATTTCGTGGGATGAGGGTCCTAGAAATAGCCTGCCACCTTGGGCAGCCTCATGGTATAGACCAAAAGATTGTGCCTACCTTTTTTAACCGTGTTCTTCTCTTCCCCCGTAAGAAAATCAATAGAACTCCTACTAAGAAACTGGAACTTTTATGCCTAATACCACTGCATGTTTTTTCTGCGTTGATAATTTATGTTTCTGGGTAAAAGTTATGCATTAGAACTGCATT
Source organism: Cephalopterus ornatus (assembly GCA_013396775.1). NCBI lineage: Eukaryota > Metazoa > Chordata > Aves > Passeriformes > Cotingidae > Cephalopterus > Cephalopterus ornatus. Next base: position 31,028 of record VZRE01015683.1, on the reverse strand, counting down.
ATAAAGTTACACTTAATAAACTGATACAAATAGTTTCCTAAATAACTGTCTCTACAGAGAACTTCGGCAGCTCCTGTTAGAGATATATTTTCGTACTGTGAAGCTTCTGGTTGCGTTTCTGGCAAGAACAGGAATCAAATTAATGTGCTATTAAAATAAATAAATTAAAATAAATTGAGCAACATGCTAATTATTGCCAGAAACAAATCAGTGAAGCCAGATGGTATTCATTTAAATCAGATAAATAAGTATTTCCTTCTACATGTAATTGTTTGCTGTTGTTGTGAAGACAGTCTTTGAAAAAAATCTCGGCAATGCCATTTGATGACTGCTTTTCACTCGTTGGTGAAATGAGTTTTTCAGTTTCTACCACTGTTCCCTCTTCTACCAAATGCAATTTGCCCGAGACTACAAAGTACTTCAAAAAGGGATAGAGCAGGACACCGGCAGCATAAAAGTTAAGCTTCCCAACAATTCCTTCACCTTAACTCTAACTGCACAACTGATTTTCTAAACCAGGCATATAGTAGTGTCTACAGCAACTTCCACCCCTTTCCATCATGCTTTATTGTGAGAATACAGATGGCCACATGAGCAAGGATAACCAGCAAAAAGTTTACATAAGGCCTCTGTAGTGTCACAGTGTCTGCAGTCTCTGAAGACCTGGCTCCTCGTAGCCATTTTTAGCTATTTATAGGAATTTATATGAGACAGGTTGAGTTAATTATTTACAGAACTGAAAACCAAATTCTTCAATTCTTCCTTCGGTGGTACTTGACAAGGAGTCTGGCTATGTGGTCAGTTGGATTTTCAAATCTGCTTTTCAAGGGTGTCTAAATGATTTTAGAAGCTTATATTCCATTTTCAGAAGCAAATTATGTGTTTGTTAACTCACCTTTCATTGGGGAAAAAAGCTTTTTTTTTTCTGCACCAACTTTATGTATGCGGTTTTTTTTGTTATTTTCTGTTGAGTTTGGGGGTTTGGAGTGGGGAGTGGTTATTTAAGAAAAATTTAAATGTCCTGAAGAACTTGTATATTTTCTTCTATTTCAAATAATAATGGCAAAAAACCTTAAAGTACTAACTAGGATATACTGTCTAGCAAGTTATTAACAGAACAAACTAGCATTAAATATTCACATGAACAGACAGGGACCTCCTCAGTTAGAAAATGAAACATTTTTAAATGCTCAGCATTTTAATATACTGGTTCACCCCAAGGATAATGCAGGTTCCTATGATTTGCTCCAGTTTGATGTTTGGACAAACAACTAACGAAATTTCCTGCAGGGACCTGAAATCTGTTTGCATTGCACATCCTTCTTCTGAAAGTAAAAGCCCTGGGAAATCTGCTGCCTTTTGTGCAGCAGAGCTAAAATAAAAGCAAGACTACACGTTTTCACATTTTTCCCCGACTTTCATTTTGAAATTTCATTTAAGTAGTAATAATTGAAACTTTTTGAACATTTTTCACCGTTGTTGTCAAATAGTACTTGGCTGGCTTTTTAACCATGCTTCATGTGTCAACTAGTCATTTTTTTAGACAGCATATAAAAGCTAATTTTCATTTTCTCATTACATTTAGTTATGCTTTTTACAAACTCTTGATGGCTTAGGGCCTTTTATTTTTCTTGCTTCTTTTCAAGTTGAATAGAAGCACCCTATCTGAACCTAGCTTATGGGAGACTAGATTTTTTTGTTGTTGTTGTTAAAATAAGATGGTCCTTTTAGGACAGGGGCATGATTGGCATGTGTCCTGCATCAATTTGCTTGGCAAGGGCCCTCTGCACCACAGGGTTTTAGCCAAAAGAAACAGACCATCTCCTTGACTCCTGCAAAATGCACTGCATGTCTCCATGTTCCCATGTTTGATGGGCAGAGGGAGAAAGGCAGAGTAAAGCACATCATGAGGCCCCCACATTCTTGTCGTCTGCAAAAATATTTTGTGGTGTTGCTGAAAAGCAGACTCATAGCTATGGTTTGATGTTACTTACTCCTCCTTTCATCCATGGAACATCAACATCTACAGTTTGGGCCAAGTTTACCAGACTAAATGATTGCAAAACTTAATCAATAACACACATAGCTTGTAATTTTACTAGCTGTATTTATTCAAAGATTTTATTTCCAAGGGCCCCCCACACCCAGAGTAAAGGCAGCCACCCAAATTCAGTAGATGTAAACTGGCAGAAAAGTGGCTTATCACAACACTTGCGTAAGGGAATAGTGTTATTTCTGTACTCTGAGCAATTCCTAGCTAGGTTAAGTTACAAGAAATAAGGAGGTATTTCTGTGATTCATCTGATTTGGGTTTAGATGATCCTTCAGCTAAGTCCTACTCCTCGCATCTTTTTCAGTTGAATCTGCAAATGTGTTTGAATTTTTCTCCCTGTTTCATCTTACAACCCCACTAGTGACAACCTCAGTCTTTTTGTACTCTTAAAGAAAGCCTTAGAAAAGTAGTAAGGTCTCATTTTCTTCTTGTGAGTTTTTTCTTTTGTTGTCCCTCTAATTTAGACTTTGTACTTTTAATCTCCAATCTATACCAAAATGCCTATAACTATTTTTTAAAAATATTTTTACATAACTATGTAATTATTAAATTTGTAATAACTCACTCATTTGCAATACTGTGAGTTATTACTATTTGGTTCATGCCATCTTTGAACACTTTGAAACTAGTTTAACAAGTGCAAAAACCCAAAGAAAATGTGGATGGAACTGTTTCATAAATGATCTTTTGATCCTGTATCTCACATTTGATTTTCAGGTAGCTTTCTTCAGAATATTAAGGTCTTTTCAGATGTCTGAAGAATAATGTCTATTATTTAAGGCAGAAAAAAGAGCTTTTCATCCCTTAGTATGTGATAAGTGAAGTCAACACTCTTTAGTGACCCTTTTAAAAGGAGCCATTTAGAGGAAAGTGCTGTTTTTTGCACATCTTCTAAAATTTTAATCCTTTCTTACTTTTAAAAAGTAATTGAGGAACTCTTTGTCACAGATGTCCATCTGCTTCTACCAACACCCCTTACTGTAAATCACAAGCCCTCATTGGCCATTTCTACTGTCACAAACACTGTGTATATACACCTTATTACTGTGATTTCAGAGAAAGAGCAACCTGCCCTAGAAATCTACCAAGAACCCCGCAAACACTGAATAAATGAAATCAATACAGAAAAAACAGTAGGAGAAAATTAACTGTAGAAAAATAAAACATTTTGTTTCACTCCCAATACCATTCAGCAATAGCTAAAATTGGGTTAAGGCATTTTAAACTAAAATGAATGTGCACACACATGGGTAAATAGAAAGCTTAAGAATTCCTATCCATGAATTTGCAGACAATTAAAAAGAAAACGTAAAATAGGGTGAGGACAGTAGAAAGCTCAGAAACAGCTGATATACATAGGGTTGCAAGTCCCTGCCATTTGACAAGTAGTTGCACATTAGGAGAGCAAACAATAAGACTATTTTTTACTCTCACTACAGTTATTAAGCTGAGAGAAAGTAATGGCAGTGGACAGTGGCAGAGATAGAGTAAATGGAAAAGTTATAAATTCCACTTTTATGTCTAAATTACGTGACAATCGAGGCTTCTATTAGGAAATATCAGGCAGAGACAAGCAGACAATTGGAAAATTGATTGAGTCATCTGTTCAAAAGTCTTGGCAACACAATAGCTGAAAATTCTGAAAGAGCTTTTAGAACTTTAGATTTCTCCAACAAAATGGCAAAACCAAACTTTTAAAAACTGTGTGTGTGTGTGTATATATTCACACATATTTTAATTGCCTCTTTTGTGATCAAGGAGTTTCACAGACCCAAAATGTTTATATTTGGGGTTCAGAGAGACTTTCCATAATTTATGCTTGGTTTGTAAAACTTAAAATTCACTTTACAAATTCTCATATAAATACAGACCTGTATGTACAAATTCCATTACTGACTGCACAGGTGGTAATGGTAGAACAATGTGTAAATAAATGACAACTTTTTTGTGTACAAATGGAGATATCATTAAGGCCACCTTCAAAAACATGACCATGCTATACACTTTCTGATGCTGGTTATAGTCATCATCATACCTTCAGGCAGATTAACATCTGCCAAAATTGAAACATTTTCTCCTTAGAATAGAGGATAATTCAAATTAAGTTCTTTTCTAGTTTAGCAAAAAGTTTTCAGTAAAAAAAAAATTTTAAAAAATACTGCAAATTCATACATCTACATTTTTAAGACTCTAAATAAACAATATATTTACTTTTTCATCACACAGGCTCTTTTGAAGTTTTGCATTTCTCTCAGTCAGGAATCATGAACAAGGAGTAAGTACTGTCCCTGAATGTTTGCCAGCCTCTCTTTGACACTCAATACTTAGCTGTTATTGCATTTGATTATTGATGTTAATTTTACGCTTCACTCATGCTAAAGGTTACATGCAGTCTCACAGTCTTTCCATATCTTCTAACCTGTTACTGCCTTCTACTTTTGTCCTTTCTGAAACTGCCATCTCCCGACTTATCTCCTAGTTCTCAAATCACCCCTCCAGGATGATTTCTGAAGAGTAACCTTAATTTCACTACACTTACCTTTAGTATTCAGTATATAGATCTCATCTGTCTTTCTAGCAGAGCATTTCAGGGATTTAAAAAAAAGGTTTGAGAGCCATCAGCCTCATGCGAGCCATAAAACGCCACTGCCAGTGCTGAGGGGATGCAGGGAGACAGTGAAGTCATGAACAAATTACACACATACAACTAAGGATCTTCCAATACCTGGGAAAAACAGCTGCAGCAATCTAGGGTTAATCTGTAGGAAGTTCTAGTAGTAATTGAGGGCAACAAAGTTGAGACTTGATTTTGAAGCCAGCTAAAATACTTTGAATGCATGGCCAGAGACACTAACCCAAGGTCATGGGTTCAGTACCACGTGCTAGCAAGGAATGCAAGCTTTCCAAATCCCACTCAGATGTCCTTCACTACAAAATACTGTCTCCTGTGTTTCTTTTCAACTGGGACCTTTGAACATAAAGTTTTTCCAAGCAGTTCCAGAGTCATATATTAGTGGACAGAATATGTTTTAAATAACCTAGAGCCAATAGATTTTTTCCCATGGGTAATAGATGGACTTTAAAATTATTACCATGTCACAGATTATCCCTAAAAATACTTCCCTTGTGTAAGCATACAAAGCAAACAACTCATCTGGGAGTTGGATTCAATAACTTTTCACTTTATGTGTTTTTTTTCTCTTGCATACTTCTCCAAATTTATGTCTGCCTCTTGCAAAAAATATTAAGACAGAAGAGAGAAGCAAAGACAAAAAGGGACTTCTGTGTTTGCTGTTGAGATATTTTCCCCAAAGGAAATCTAATTCACTAATAAGGTGACCCATCTTTCTTCTACTATGAGATATCTTGCCTCTTAACCATAATAAGTATCTGAACTTCTGCTCAGGGTACCTCGCATACACCACTTACAGTGATGTTGCAACATTGTACCATCGATGCAATTCCTTTTGTCTTCCTTTTACTTCTGGGTAGCATCACAAAATCACTGTCCATTTGCTGCTCTTAACCACCCCCACCCTCTTCTCCTCTGAAGTAAACATCTAACAGCACACTGACTCATATCAATTGCCTGGAAGTGTATGTGTTATATCAGGATTCAGCAGCACACACAGAAAAGAAATATTCAGCACTGAAATGTATTCCCTTTGCTGCAGACCAATTCAGTTATAAGGAACAGAACAATTCATATGCTGCCAGGAATATGTTTTTTGTTTCAAAACATGTTTTAGGTAATTGAGAGAAATTACTAAATTGACAAAGGGTAACAACTCCCCAAATTAGTCCTTTGTTTTACATCTTTGTGTCTCAGACTGAAGCTTTACCTTCCTTCTCCTTTATATTTCTCCCTTTGGCTCACTTTTCACTGTTCTTCTTCCTCATAGTTTTTTCCGTGCTTCCTTCAGTGCTCCCAAATGATGACAGCCACTGCGTAGGGCCTTCCTCTAAAGACAATTTCATTTCTTTAACAGATCCTCTGACTACTAACATGAGAATGAATTTTTGACAGTTGAAAAGCTTTAATTGGCTGTGATATTTAAGTGAACGAATCACAGAATGGTTGAAGTTGGAAAGTATGTCTCAAGGTCATCTAGCCCAGCTTCAGGGAAGGACTCAAATTTGCAGGAAACATGAAGGAGGCTATGTAATTTCTTTTTTACAGGCTTGCATGTCACAATGGCTAAAAGAGAAGCTGTATTTCAGAAGATGTTACTTTCAACAGCAGTAAGAGATTGTAGTTTGGGGGGAGGAGGGTGGGGCAGGTTTTAAGCTATGGCACTCCTTTGTTCAGACTCGGGTCCATCAGTCAGGATCACCTCACAACCCTTCTACAAAGACCAGGGGACTTGCAGCTTCTGCCTATCACCACAACAGGAATTATAAGGATCTGTGAAAAATGTTTTTTCCATAGAAAACCTCAGCTTTCACTTCTTTTGTGGTTATTTTTAGGCACCCCAGACACAGTGAAAATGTTACTGCAGAAACACCCTGTAGCTACCAGAGCTTGTAAAGAAACAGCTAGCTCAGCTTAAACTTGTTAGCTCATTACTGATAGTAACATACCAACAGCTCAATGAAACGAACCACAGAGGATTTACCTCCATGATCAGGCAAGACTCTCAGTTAAATCCAGCTTTAGCAGATCCACCTTGACTGAAGTCCCTCTAATAATTAAATTAAAGATACAGAGGTAGGGTTTATGCATGGGATGTGGGGTTGAATTTGTGGTAGTGTAGGAGCACTGCCATAATAACCTAGTACAAATTTTCTGGCAGGTGATGCTGGTCAGCTCTTTACAGCAAAAGAAAAGTTTTGTGTATAATAGCCAATATTAGGTCATTCTGTCTGAAAAAATGATTCCTATGCTGCACTTGTGGATTTTTTTCTTGTTCAGATGAGTCCGGGGAGAGTTCTTCAACTATGAGTGCTCAGATTTAGCTAAATGAGAAGACTTCATAAATACCCGTTTACTCAGCTATCACAAAAAACACACTTTGTGTTTTAGGAAGTTGGACTTTCACAGGGCACTTGGCCTACAAACAAGAAGGCACAAACCCAAATTGGAAAATTAAGTAAATTACGAGTTCTTTATTTATAAACAGTTTTCTATATACTTTGCTACAGCTTTTATAGATGTCAAATATGTAGCTAGCCAGTTCTCCATCAGAACTTACCCTTCTTTTTGAGACTATGATCCTTGTGGGTCCCTTCCAACTCATGATATTCTATGATTGAGAGTAGCAAGACTTACCCAATGTGGGTCTATAATTTTGAAATCTCAAATTATGATAATGTATTAATTTAGACCATGACAGATAACATTCCATAAATTCATACTCTTCTCTCCTATCAGAAGAAAAACAAAGCCGGTTTTTTTCCATCTAACATGGAAAGCAATCGGAAACAACAGCTTTAAATATCTGGGTTTAAACTATGTTAAAGTCAACATTCTCCTTCATCCTTAAGCAAAAGACATTTCCAAAATCTCTTAAAACCTTGCCATAGTCAGTCCTCTAGCAAAAAATGTAAAGGCATAACCCTGTGTTCATGATATTTTTAACTAAGACCATCAATAAAAATGTCTCAAATGGTGCTGTCTTTGTACATCATAAAATAACATCAAAGAGCACAAACAATCTTTGTGGCTCACCCTTCCATACCCTCTCACTCTCAGGGTGCAGTACAGAAATGGGATTAACACAGAGTTTTTGGAACAGTGCACTCATCCTCCTTTCTGTTTTTTCTATTTCGTTTTCTCACAAAGCTGACCAGAGGGAAAGAACATGCGGCTACGATTACTCTCTTCAAGGTCTAATAACAGGCATGCAATATATCACTCTAAAATACATTTTTTAAATTAACAAGTTGCCCTCGAGGCTGAAGACTGGTGAAATCTCCCATGCTAGATCAAACCACCACTTTCGGCTTCAGCTACAGCTCCTGCTGTGACTGCTCCTTTGAAGTGCTCGAAGGTAGGGGCAGCTCAGTAGAGAAAGCCCTGCTGTGCTAAACCAAGGAGCTTGAACCCAGAAAGCTTATTTTCTGCTTGTTCTGGAAAAAAATCCTGCTGAGCTGCAGGCATAGGTATTCAAATAGGAGGGCTATAGGTACATCAGAAATATTGCAATTGATTAAATGACATTTAGCATGGGAAAGAAGCTCAAATTTAAGCCAAGGTATTTGTGCCTAAGTGTAAGACAGGTATAAACTGAATTTTAACCTGTGTTTTAAAGCTGGTGGCTTACCTTTGCTATGGGAGTGCATTTTAACTACACCTGAGATTGAAGATGTGGTATCACCTCCCTCTAAAGTAGATGCAGAGTTGTCTCTCTGCATTGAGAAACAACTCCTTAAGTCAAGTTCCAGCTAAGCTAGAGAAAATTTAAAGCCAATGTTTTAAGACAGTGGGGTTTCTTGTCTGCAGAGAGGAAGCTTCAAACTCAGCTGCGAGCACTTCAAAGGCATAGATTCCACAGCTGGTACTAGAGCTAGAATTAAGATGCCAGCTTCAACACATGCTAGTTTTTATGATCCAAAGTTTTTCATCATTGCTTTTATTAATGTACACATTTTAATAAATTGGAAATCATCTCTAACATTAATTTGCAATTTTAAACATAGCTACACTCTACAATATTACTTAGATGAAGGAGACATTTTAAAATTTGTGAATTATTTACATTTTTCAGAGGCCTTCCCTTCCAAAGGACCAGAAATATACCTCTGCGATATATTTCTGTGCAGGGTTTAAAGAAACGCCACAGACCTCCTGTAGTTTGGTAAGGTGCTGAAAGTATGATTTGCCTTTATTAGAATGTAAGGTAGAACTGTTCCTATGATCAGTCAAGGCCTCTGAAATATTTATACGGTATACTGAGGAATGACCCCATATCCTAGCCAAGTACAATGTTCAAGCTGCAAAAAGGCCAGTGCTACTATATGTAAAGACAGCATTATTTCCCAGACTTTGTTTGCCACTCTCTAAGTGTGGTAAGGCAAGTGAGAACAAACTCCTCATCACAGAGACACTTCATCCAGAGGGAACTTGGTTCATGCTGGGGAAAAGCACAGATTTCATAATATGGCTTTAAAAAAAAAATCCCACCAATATGTGTTTAAATAGTATTTCCTACATAATGCACACACCCCCTGTCTTATCTCTGTTCCACAGATATGTAGTTCTGCCCTTCTCCATCTCCTGAGTTTGGAGCCTAAACAGAGGATCTAGAGGTGGACAGCGGACACAGTAAGAAAACTCCTGCTGGTCCATTGTCTACAGAGGGTATTGAGCCACAGGAGTGGAAAAATCTCTTCAGAAAAGGCTTTTTGGGGGCAGTCAATTCCATTTTTAGTCATGGGTTTTATTTCCTCTGAAATGAAACCTACTTTTAAGAGTTTGCCCTTTTATTTTTAATGAAAAATCTAAGTCAATAATTTACAGCCATGCTGAGAAAAACATCTCTTAAAAACCTTCTTGAGATTTTCTTGGTGAAATAGCTTTATTTTACTTTGTCTGAATTATTTGATGAACAAATCATTTTAGTGTATTTGGCTTCGTTTATATGTTTCCGCTCCTTCAAAATAAAATGAAAAGAGACAAAATTGTAGAGAATGGGATGAAATCAGGAGGAAAAGCTAAATTAAATTGGAGACAGCTTGAAGCTTCCTGAGAGTCCTTCCTACGTACTCATCACAACTCCCATTTCCTCCCTCTCTTCTGTAGGCCAGAGACAACACTCTGTTTTATTAGCCCACGATAAGAAGCAATACAATGTTTGCTATCTCGCCAGGCTGGAATTGCAGACAATTAAGCTGCTCTCTGCAAGAGACATTAAAGGGTATCTCTTGTTCCGTACCAGGGTTTACATTTTGTCTACAGCTATGAAGCTTTTTCAGTCTTTTTAACAAGGGCAGTACAATGTCTTTAGAGGGATTATATGCTTACCCTTTTCTTACTGCAACTTAATATTTCTTACTCCAGTAAGAAATGTAACTATGGAGTAACTATAGTGCTGTAATTAACTGGAGTGGTTCTGCTGATGTTATTAACCACGAGCGCATAATTCAAGTGGCTTCTGGATAGCCACAAAGCCCCAGGAGTGAAATACAGCTCCATATTCACTTCATAGCCATCTGTTATCATCAAAATGTGTTGAATTTTCCAGTTTATGCTGAAAGACTTAAAGAAAAGCATCACTAAGAGATGTTAGAAAATGCATTTCTAGGTGGTCCATGACTGGGGGAGGAGGCAAAAATTATAATTCATTGGTACTAAAATTCATTTTATTTTACTATATCAGAGCAAAGATATGGTTGTAATGCTGACTGGCCCTTTTCTTCCCTCCCCAATGCAATATTCTTTTTCATTCTAGTTCTTCATTCTGAGAAATTTATATACATCCAAAATAACTGTAGCCTGCGTTAGGAAGGACTGAAAAACATACAGGTCAAAGCCATTGTGACTCTCCCTGCTCTGTGGTGCAGAGCTCAGCTTACGTGAGTTGTCATAGCTTTATTAAGGTCAACATTCCAGCAACTGGTAGAACATCTGATGTTCCTTTGGTTTTGATCTGAGCACACTCGTGATTTGCATCACATCTGTTTTCCCTTGAATGCTAAGCTTTCATATTTCAAAACTTGTGCGCTTAGAATTTCACCTTTCAGTTATCATGCAAACACTTAAAAGTTTAGAAGTTTTTAAGCTTATGCCATCTCTGGCTTCTGGAAAAGAAAGACAGGAACCATGGCTGGGAAAGCAAAGCTTTAGCAGGCATCAATACTTAAATTTTTGGCAGAGAACTGGTATTTCTTGGGGGTTTTTGCTGTTTCCCTTATTATATGCAAGATCACTCTAGTTCTATTTTTTAGAAATCAAATATTTCAGGATATTTCAGGACAAATGATTAAAAACATAAAATGGGTCACAACAGGGATCTAATCACTCAAAGGAATCCAGTAAGCTGGGAGAGGTGAACCGTACCACTTCCTTTTATCAGTGGTCTGGCCAAATGTCTCAAGTACAGCCAAGTATTCACAAATCTCTGCCAGGCCACTGTAGCTGTGTGAGAAGAACAGGAGGCTGAGTTGAAAACAGTCAACAGACATGTGAATCCAGTTGCTGATGGGTGGGGTGGGGAGATGGAATTATGAAGCATTGTTTAAATTCGGGGCACAATCAGATCTAGGACAGGAGTTTGAGATTAAGTAACTAGAACCTGTTTATTACAGGACTCTGAAAGGCATTTGGGGTTACATGAACGCAGCAGATGCTGCTGCTGCTATGGACAAAGAACTTCTGTTTGTTTGAGGCTATATTATAATTAGCACTAGAACTGGAGTTAGTGTAAACTTCTCAGAGTAAGCACTGAAAAGATGGTTGTGTTGCTGAATGACATGAGACCCACAGAGACAGCAAAAGCACATTATTGAAGGTGACTTTTACAGATGGATATGGTTTGTTGAGACACTGTAATATCTGGGGCAAGGTGACAGAATTAAATGAGCATGAACTGAATTTAGTATGCTGCTGGATTTGATCAGCTTGGAAGAGTTAGGATGAGAACTGTCCCAAGGGATGCAGAGCGAGGGGCCAAGGGAGTTGACAGGACCATTGGAGCAAGGGTCTTGCAAGGCAATGCCCATCATACCATCCCAGTGGGACAGGTGGGGGTGATAGCCAGGTTTAACTCAAGGATCCAGATAAGACAAGTTCATGGCAGTGAGGCAGGGACAAGGTTAAGCTGTGAAGTCAGTTTGCTGGTCAGGGTTCCAACCTTGTCTGATCACCGAATCATAGAACCACAGAATATGCTGGGTTGGAAGACACCTACAAGGATCATCAAGTTCAACTCTTGGCCCCGCACAGGACCATCCCAAGAGTCATACTGTGTTCCCAAGAGTATCGTCCAAATGCTTCTTGAACTCTTTCAGGCTTGGTGCTGGGACCACTGCCCTGGGGAGCCTGTTCCAGTGCCCAACCACCCTCTGGGTGAAGAACTTTCTAATATCCGACCTAAACCTCCCCTGACACAACTTCAGGCAAATGAAGGTAATCAGGGCCTGAAGACACAGCCACCTGGTTGCTGGTCAGGATCAAAGTCATGCTGAGAAGTCCTTTGTCAATTGGGATATCCATCAACTGGGTCCATGGACAGACATGGGCATGGCTGTGGCTGAGCTGGAGTCTGGAACTTCTGTGATGTCATTCATTGCGTAGGGTGTGACGGCCACCAATGACCTGAAATGGGGCTCCTGGGTTAGGGGTGGGGCTGAGCCAGAGACCCCAGGGGAGGCTGGTCAGAGCCATTAAAGACTATAAGTGTCCTCAGGACCCTGACAGTAGATGATGCATAGTGACAAGAGCCTCTGACCTACCTTAAAGGTTCAGAATAGGGATTGAGACTCAAGGCATAGATTTAGGAGATAGTTTTAAACTGTGTCAGATAAACCCCACAGAATGAGGAAGTGGGCTGACAACAGCAGCATGGTTAGGTCTATGGAAGGTTTTACTCAAGTACAGTTCAGGCTAAGTTCCACTCAGTGAATTAGTAAGTGATATAGTAAAAGGTACAGTTTACTGCTGGATCAGTATAGGCTAGGATAAGAGCTGTGGCTGGCTTAGTGAATGAGTTGTGTTTGGTTTTAGGATGAGAATAGGATAACTTGTAGTGTCTCTCTTTAGGATGAATTCATGTTTTTTGATGACTGGGAATGAAAATCCAGGTATTGGTTGAGCTTACTAAGAAGTTAAAATGGCTGTCCTGGTTTCAGCTGAGATAGAGCTAATTTTCGTCCCAGTAGCTCGTATGGTGCTGTGTTTTGGACTTAGGATGAGAATAATGTTGATAACACACTGATGTTTTAGTTGTTGCAGAACAGTGCTTACACTAAGTCAAGGACTCATCTGGTACTGCCCTGCCAGTGAGGAGGCTGGGGGAGTGCACGAGAAGCTGTGAGGGGGCACAAGCAGGACAGCTGACCTCAACCAATCACAGGATATTACACACCGCATGACGTCATGCTCAGCAAAAAAAAAATAGAGGAAGTTGCCCAGGAGGTGGTAACCACTGCTCAGAGACTGTTTGGGCATCAGTCAATGGGTAGTGAGCAATTGCATTGTGTATTGCCTGTTTTGTATGTTCTATTATTATTATTATCATCATCATCATTATTATCACTATTATTTTCCCGTTTTTTTCTGTCCTATAAAACTGCCTTTATTTACCTCAGCCCACAGATTTTACCTTTTTTCTGATTCTCTCCCCCATCCAATGTGGGTGGAACAAGCAAGCTGCTGTGTGGTTTTTAGCTGTGTGGTGGGTTTAACCACAGCAATGGCAAAAAAAAAAAAAATGAAGATAGCTTTCTGGTGTGGGTTGTTTTTTTTTTTTTTTCAGAGCATGAACAAGGAATAAGTTGCAGATTGACTTAAAGCAAGGATGAAGAGGTTAGCTAATCTTCTTCCTTCAGAAAAATAGATGTTTTTTTATGCATGTGTCAACGATCAATTTTGCATGGACAAATACTGAATGTTGATCCTCTTTTCAAAGAGGTTTTGGTTGTAATTGACATTGTTGAGTGTTACATCTTACTAATATTATGTTTGAAGCTGAAACCAAAGCATCTGGGCTTTAGTAGTTCCAGTGATTTGTTGACTAACATGGAAAATTGTCCAGTTTTTCACAGGACTTTTCTGAAGTCACCCCTTTGGGTATACCATGATAGTAAAGCTGTCTGGGTACAGCATTGCTGATCTTAGCCTTGAAAGTAATTCAGCTGGTATCATTTTGAACATCAGCAAGGGCAAGCAGTAAAGCCTGCACTAGCACTGCGGCAGTGGGTTAACTGAAAATATGGGGGCACAATATAGTCAGAATAGTCTGTCTGTGGTTCCTAGACTCTGCTTCTGCTTCTGCTGAATGGCCTCCTAGGAGAGAACTGAGACAAGGATTAAACATCAGGCTGCAGTTGAAAGTGAAGATTTAAGAAACCTTTTCTAAAAGCAACATTGCGCTTCTTGTGAAATGTGTCCTGTTTTCATCTTTGCAGCTATTAGAGTCAGGCACTTATTTGCAAGGCTTCAGAAACAGCAAGGTCTATTCCACTCCAGTCCCCCTCTTTTAGTAAGCTGTTCATGTAGACATCCAGCATTTCACCTAAGCATGTGTCTGCTGTCAGGCAGCGTGAACTGAAATCCCAGGAAGCCATGAGATTGGGTAGCTGAGCAGGAAACCAGCCATGACCTCTATAGAATTTGTACCCTCCAGAGTGGGTTGCAACTGTAGATGAGTGGTCAAGAGCGAGAAGAGGGTTAATCTGGGATTTGCCAGGAACAGACACAGGTTGCAATGTAGGACTAGTCAAGAATATGAGTTTTTACACGAAGCTGGATAATTGCAAGGGAGAGAGGACGGGAGAACTGTTCCTAAGTGGAGGGCTTTGGGTGGGTTTTTTATTTTCAGAGGCACGTAGCTACAGCTAGAGAAAAGTTACTTTTTTCAAACATGGATGCTGACACTGAGTCAATAGTAGGTTAATTCAGACATGTAATTTATATTTTAAGACCCCAATCTGAGTGATATGAATCTTTAAATAAGCAAATATAACCTATTCAGCAAAGCCCGTTCACCTTCTCCCAAATTCAACATTTCTTACATTTGATTTTTCAGTGTGAGTTCTACAGATTGCTAAATCAAGATACCAAAATATTCTGCTAAATTTACATGTAATTAATAAATACTGGTTTTGGTCAGACCCCTGCAGAAACCACTGATCTTCTATTTGCTCTTTTCCCTGAAGAACTTTGTGTTTAGGAAATGTCAATGTCTATTTTTCTAAAAAAAACACTATGAGGCTATAAAACAAAAAAATTTAAATAATAAAATTAATTATTTCTGTTTGTCTTTTGCTGATTATTCAAAAACTACATCAATATGCATATAAATGAAAGAACCTATAAATGAGAGTACTTGGAGCTATCATTTTCAACCTCTTATAAACTGGATTTCATTGGCAACCTGTAAATACAGTGTGATGCTTAGATTCACAGATACTAAGGATGTGGGTATGGGTTTATTGGGCAGTAGCTGTGAACTGGAGTGCTTCAGTGTACGCTGTTCTTTTCTCTAGATACATATTTCTCTCCAACCTTGGGCAGGGTATTTTTATTCTCCTTGAATACTAAGAGCCATATTTTAGGTTAGATTCTATGTCTGTGAGGGAGGAATCAAGGACTTACATTATTACATTTATATGCAGATTAGTCCACCTTGACTCAGATAGAGTGAAATTAAATTAAAAGCTGCTTACCTGTTAGCTCCTTCCTGACAGCAGGTAGCAAGGAAGAACAGAAATGACATTTTCTTTAAATTCTACCTTGTTACTTGCCTGTCATAGGCAATAGGTAGGCTCAAGTTGTTTTATGATTTGCTGTTGTAGAAAAGTAGCAAACCATCGGCATAACGGGAATAAGGAGGGAATTTTGATTCAGGCACTTAACTCTGAGTCAAATGTCTGCTGAAACAGCAGGTTTGCCTAGGGCTATGGGGAAGATTGCCAGACTCTGGTACATGCTAGAAAGAGCTGTACACGTAATGACAATACCCCAGGCAGTGCTGAGTCTCACAGCACTTCCAGAGATTCTCTGTCAAGTAGCTGTAGCCAACATCGCATCCTCTGAGATCCACTATCATCTGCCTGATGTCTGCTCCCAGGATGTTGCTCATCTGTGGAAGAGGAGGGAGATAAACCTTCAGCTCCTCTGACCACTGAGGCTGGGAGACCTAGGTATTCTCTAGGTGAGTGGAAATAGTGGAAAACTAGAAGGCTTTAACTTCCTTTTTCACATCGAACAGTCCCCAAAAGGTCTGGCAGATGGTTAACTCCAAGATTTCAAGGATTAGAATTAAGAAGTTAAATGTTTTTCTCTCTGACTTCCCCAGGCAAAGAGGGATTTGAACTCTTCATTACAAGATGCAGGGACAGAGATAAGCAATATATTCTGATGTGTGTACTTTAAAAAAGCAGTAAAAATAACTTCGTAGGTAACAACACGGAAAAAGTCTGAAAATTATACTGCTTAAGAGAGAGACAAAATAGAAAATAATTTAACATACATATCTGAACATTCAGAAAGACACATATTGTAGGCAGAATTATCTTTAGATGGCATGTTTTCAAATTCTGTGTCCTCTGAGAGTGTCTCTGTTACCAGGATCTTCATGAAAAAGTAAAACACATTTGTTTCCCACTCACATCTTTGCTCTTCATTCCAGACAAAATCCACTACTATTTAAATGTGAAAAATCCCAAGGGTTTGCACAGAAGCTAGGAAACGTAAAAAGGAAAGTAGTCACAGTGATGCAGCCCTAAGACTCTACAAAGTGCTAATATCATCCCAGGATCAAATTCAGATGAGGCATTGTAATTCAATGACTACCATTTCTAGGATCACAAACCACCGGTGCCTCAAAAGCATTTTTTTTACTGTTATTATGTTACTATAAACCATTTTACATGCATAAAGACATCTCTCAGTCATGTCTACTCAGTTTAGTATTTATCTGCTTGGACTGGAAAATGTGAAAACCCTGTCCACATAAGAGATTTGGTTCCTTTGTAGCCTTCTTCATCTTCTCATAGAATACCTGATTTTAGGTCAGTTTAGCAAAACTTACTTCTTAATAAGTACTTACTTCTATTTCAATCCACTGCTTGCCTAATCTCTCTGCTCTGCACTGTGCCATGGCAGAGGTGCTATTGTAGATAAGAAAGTGCTTGGCATAAGCAAGTGCAGTAATATGAACAGTAACTACAGGTACCAAAGCCTCCCACTAGCACTCTTCCAAGTGTCAAATGTCTGTGATTACCTTTCAGGTACCCACAGCCCCTGTCTCTTCCAACAGCATCTTTCAGCCCAAAAATTTATTAGTAGTCCAAACTCCAGGAACTTGGGGTTGTCCTGTGCAGGGCCAGGATCTGGACTCAATCATTCTTGTGGGTCTCTTCCAACTCAGCGTATCCTATGATTCTCTAAAAGCATGTTGGTCCCACGTCTGTGGACTTGAGGTGACAGATGCTATGCTCAAACAAGTACATATTACTAATGAAGTTCGTGGATCTGCCTTGTGCAATACTTACCATTAAGGAAACATACAGGAAGGGAAATGCAAGGAGGAGGGAGGCTCAGGGTTCATACCACTTTATTCAGAGGTGAAATTTTCATGACACAACTCCTCAAGGAATCGTTGAAACGTGGTTCAGATTATATTGCAGCATTTGGCTTGAAATATCCCACACCACTCCTTTGCTGTGGGAATGTGTTTTTTCTGAGTCAATACAAAAGTTGTGGGAAGAAAACCGTGCCAAACACTGAACTTTTCCAGGCATTGCTTTGCAAGGCATGGTGTCATGCGCAACAACAAAAACCAAATCTCAGTTTCAGAACAGCAATGGCTTAAAAGGGGCAGTCTCTGTCAGTATTTGCAATTAAAACTGAGTAAAATATTTTCTTCTCCTAAAAGATTGCAAACTTTTTGCTTGAAATATGCGTTAGTATAATGTCAACCTTTGCTTCAGCCACAGTGGCTCACCACTAGTTCTCTTTTTCTCTCTCTCATCCAGTGCAAAGTCACCTGGCCATGAATCATTACAGCAATTCCACATGAGTCTGTAATACAAATCAAAGTGCATTCTGCGTATCCTAATTTTTGGCCTGAATACCTGCATTAAACAGTACTAGAGAAGTGGGATTCATAACACGTTCACCAGAAAA
Source organism: Cephalopterus ornatus (assembly GCA_013396775.1). Lineage (NCBI taxonomy): Eukaryota > Metazoa > Chordata > Aves > Passeriformes > Cotingidae > Cephalopterus > Cephalopterus ornatus. Next base: position 13,185 of record VZRE01015683.1, on the reverse strand, counting down.
CCTGATTCCCTGATGAAGCTAGTTTCAATATCTTTGTATGTGGACCTAGAGTACTGTGTCTAGCTATAGAGTCCCCAGCACAGGAATGACACAGACCTATTAGAATGAGCCCAGAGGAGGGCCACCAAGATAATCAGAGGCATGGAGCACCTCTCCTATGAGGAAAATCTAAGTGAATCGGGATGTTCGGCCTGGAGAAGAGAAGGCTTCAGGGTAATCTCACTGTGGCCTTCCAGTACCCAAAGAAAGATGGAGACAGACAACAAGTGCGTGTAGTGATAGAACAAGGGGGAATGGCTTCAAACTGAAAGAGACCAGGTTTAGATTAGATATTAGGAAGAAATTTTTTACTGTGAGGGTGATGAGGCACTGGAACAAGCTGTCCAGAGAAGTTGTGGCTGCCTCGTTTCTAAAGTGTTCAAGCCAAGTTTGGATGGGGCTCTGAGCAACATGGTTTAGTGAAAGATGTCCCTGCCCATGGCAGGGAGTTGGAGCTGGATGAACTTTAAGGTCCCTTCCAACCCAGGTCATTCTATGATTCTATGGTTCTTGCAAAGAGCTGGGCAGCTTGTTAATGAAGTTTGGTACTACAGAAACATTTCTTTTTGACAATTTTAAAATCTGCATTTAACCAGTACAATAATTAATTACTGTTCATTGTATTTGTGTTTCTGTGGGGTTATATGGACTGATAGTGTGCTGATTAGATGCTGGTTTTTTACATATCATTTTAAAGGTTGCCAGGGAAACATAGAGCACTCTTTTTGGAAGAAAAGAATTCAAATTAATTGCACCAATCATAATTTCTAAGTAGTTTTGCAAGTGATCAGTTACATAATTTTGCTAAGATAATAGCCTTTAAGATTTATTATTATATTTCTAGCATTTCCTTTAGGTATTAAAAAAAAAAAAAAACAAACAGCACAAGTCTTCTTGATACATTTGGAGGATTATAGCAGTTTAAATGTGTTAATCATATGAGTATCTGTTTTATGGAGTTTTTTTCTTAAGTCACAACACAATGCTGCCATGGATGACCTTATTACTGATTCATAAAACTGACCTTCAAAAATTTAAAAAAAAAAATCTCCATTTTAGGGCACTAGCTGGGATGTATTTCAGAAAAGTGGTCAGGCCTTTGCCTTGGACACAGATGATATGCCCGTGTCAAAACTGTGATTCTGTAACCCCCTCCATCAGCTAAAGGTCAAATGATTCTTCCCTCCCTTCCCATTGGCTCTGCTCACTGGAGTGCCTATGGTGGGTTGCCCCATCCCAGGGGGAGATGGAAGAGCAAAAGTGAGAAAACTTGTAGGTTGAGATAGATTCAGTCTAGTAAGCAAAGGAAAGAAAAAGAAAAAAAAAAAAACAGACACTGGAACAAAACAAATGGTGGGAAGGCTATCACTGAGCAGTGGCTGTCTCCAAACCAACTCACTTGGTTTTTTGCTGAGCACATTCTTTGTAGCGTGGGTTATGCCTGTGGTGAACTGGGTCACCTGTCCCAGCTTTGTCCACTCCCAGCTTCTGCCCACCCTCAGCCTGCTCACTGGGAGGTCAGAACAGAAAAAAGAGAAAGCCTTGGTGCTGTGCAAGCACTGCTAATAGCAGCCAAAACATGTGTTGTCAACACTGTTCTGGTCACAGATCCAAAGCACAGCATCCTACAGACTACTCTCAGCACAATTAACTGCATCCCAGCCAGAGCCAGTACAGCAAAATTATCTCACATATGTAGGGACCCTACTCGGTTCCTCTCCAAAACTACCTCAGAAGGGCTTAAAATCTAAGCAAGCTTACCACAGGTAAGTCAGGGTATGGAGGCTGTGTCTCAGTCTGTTAAAGGCCCTTAACAGCCTTGCTCAGATGCTGACTCCCCATCTGGACTTCCCAACCACCAGCAGGATCGGTGTCAAAGTCACCTGGTATTGCTGCCCCAGAGGAGGGATAAGAGGAGCGGTGAAACACTCCCACTGTCCTTTTGCACATCTTTACAGCATTCAGGAAGGTTCAAGCTCACATCCTTGGAGATTCAAGTCCTCTTTTTGTATAGGACAAAGACTGCAGAGTATTCTGCCCATCACATGCCTCAGAAAACCTCCCCTCCTTTGTCAGGGGCATGAGCAAACTGTGAGGGAAGAGCCAAGGGGTGCAGGTGCTCAGCTAGGGTGCAGGAGCCCACACCAGGTTTTCTTTTCAGTGGAGAGCAAATATAAGCAAGACACAGTAATGCTCAAGGTACAAATCTTCTCTGAGCACTAGATTATTTCATACAAAGGATGGTGGATAGCCACCCCTCACTTTTGCTCAGAAGATGATATCTGCCTGATGCTCCCAGCTGTGTACTGCAAGCACTAAGCTGCACCTCGTCTGCAGCCTGAGCAGCCACCAGGAGTGATTTCAGGCAGCTGCTCTTTGCTAGCTCAAAACAGCTCCCTGTTCAGCAAGCTTGAGATTTTGGACTCTGCTTTGAGGTGTCTAACTCTACAGGCACCAGCCAAATAAGTCCAATCCAAGATCTGAAAAGCACCTAGATCCCTCCCAAGCAGCATCTCAAGGCCAGGCAAGATATACCCAGGTACCCAAAATGGCAAGGCACACCTGTGTTCAGGCAACTTTTTAAATCCAAGCTAATCTTGAATAGTGAATTAGCCCAATCAAGCCAGGTTTATAATCTGTCTTACTTGCAGGTGTCACTTTCAAAAAGTGAACTTTCTTCTACGCACTCCCATAGAGACTTTTGACAATGTTATCTGTTGCTTGATTTAAACTACTTCAAAATTACTTCTGCCCTCCTGACTTCAGTTTTGCTTAATTAGAGCCACAGCCGAAGTGGCTAACCCTCCTCCCAACCCAAACCCTGCTATTAAATAACACATCTACAGACACAGATGCTACCAGGAAGCAAATGAACAGTACAATGCACTTTCAAACCACCATGTAACCAAAGGACCTTGTGATTGCAAAGTCCCCTGAAGTCCAATCACACTGAAATACACAGTGCACATACCACCTTTCGTAGCCATTTCAGGAAACAGGACAGCTTCTAAATAATCTCCCTGGCAACAATTATTTACTCAGAAAATAGCTTTAAACCATGGACTGATATAATCAGAATGCTAAATAGTATGATCCTTTAGTTGTATTAAGTAGCCCATAAAATATAATACTGGCTTCTTTCAGTAGTAGTAATGATACAAAAATGTGATTTACTCTCTCCACAGGCCTGAGAGGTGCCTGCTTTTCAAACTGGGGGCTGATCCCCTTCAGATGTGTACAGTCAGCATGGAGTTGCATGCTTCACATTTTATTTCTTTACCTCCAGCAAAACTCTTATTACCTTCAGCTTGTTGTTTTACCCCCATTTGCCCGTTGCATCTGCCTGTTTTCTCTTGGTTTATGCGACTGACTTTACAGTTATGAGTCATCTGTCACAGGAGGATCTGTTCTGTGATAGGAGCTCTTAAACATTTCTGAAAAACCAAATAAATATGCAAATAACTGTAAAAATAAGTAACAACAAAACCAGATAATCACGATACTGTTTAAGCAATAAGGAATTGCTTCTGGATATTTTGGGCCAGATTATGCGATTAACAGTCTGTCATGAAGTAGGATTTGACACATGAATATGACAGGGCCTTTGGAATGTGGAAAACAATGGAATAACATCAGGCAATATTTAAGTGTTACATGTAAAATGTTGCAGTAAGAGGAGAGCTTGTTAATATGATTGCTACTTTTGTTCTTGTTTCACTGTTGAAACAGAAGAGAGACAATAAAGAACAAAATGGACTTTTTTCTGTTTTAACCACCTGTACTTAGCCACCTTTTATTCCTAGCAAGTAAAATTTACCCTAGTAACAATCCCCTTAAATGCTGTGAAATAAATAAACTTTCAAATGGAGTGTCTTACAATTTATCTAATATCTTCATGACTCTTAGAAATTTTAAGATCTTTGAAACAGACACTTTTATATAACCAGTTCATCATAAATTAATCATAATTTATTGCAACAGAATCCATCAAGATGAATTTAGTTGACATTAATGTAAATGTCATTCTTATTTCTGTAGGTGGTCCTTTACAATTAGTGTTCATTTAAATACTATTCAATCACCACTTAAAATGAAGTCTACCCTCAATTTTTGTCCCCAGTACATCTTCTAGCCATATATAATATAACTTGAATCTTGAGCAGAATGATTATTCCTGCTCTGTCTGTGCCACTAAACTGCACTATCACAGACACACAATTTAGGGGTTTGTATCTGATTAGTCTGATCATAAATGGAAAAAGTTACAGAACATATCCAGTCAAATGAAGTTCCATATTTCCCTTAAGTAAAAAAGGTGAAAATGTCTTCAATTGCATAGGAAAAAAAATCCCACCTTTTTGCAGGAGAGAACAATGTTGCTGTAGCATTGACCAGAGAATGAAGAAAATTCTGTGAAGCAAAAATGCTTTGGCCTTATTAGATATGGGGATTTTAAAAATGGCATAGGGGTATTTTAAAGCAAAAATGGTGAAAAATACTTTTTGTAGTCTTTTTAAGCAAGGTGGGGGGATTTTATTAACATAGAACATCCGAAAGGGGTTGAATGTCCTCCCAGCCTGAGCCATGATAGGTTTCTGACAAATCCTGTACTTCTAAGCCATTTATGCCACTAGTTACTAGTAACGTGTATGTAGTTCTGACGGACTCATGAAGATACCAGTAAAACCTCTGTGCTGCACCTGACACGCAGACACAAACTAGCTAAACAGGCTAAAATAGCTCCCTGCTGCAGGCAAAGGAGAACCTGCAGAAGGTCACTCTGCATGGGCATGTTGGGAAATTTACCACAGAAGGGGTCAGGGAGAAATGCAGTAAATTCCAACACACAAAAAATTTGTTCACTATGTGTATAAAATACTCATATACAATAGCCTTTTGCATTAGGAATACAGACCGCCTTGGGGATGTTGGGGAAGGGTTTTACAAGGAATGAAATTAATTTTTTAAAAGACAAAAAAAAGTTATGCATGACTGATAAAGAACATAGTGATGACAGAAATCAGTTACCTGTCCATATTCCCTATGCTCCAGAGACATGACTCAGCAGCACAGATTTAACCATTTAACCAAAATTCTCTATAGCTATAGCAAATATTCAAGCATACCTCTCCTGCTAAATCCACAGCTGAAAATAAAATCATACCTTGTCATTCTTCTAAAATTTGCATCTTTGCATTTGTGCCCTTTAGTATTTCCATACTGACAGTTAGAAAAATTAATCAACAATGTGCACATTTAAATATTTATTAAAGGGCAGGGGGAGGTGTTGGGGTTTGTTTGTTTCTTTGTTCATTTGTTTTGTTTTAAATAGGTTTTGGAGGGCATGTTTGTAAAGAAAAACTGAAACCTGATTTGGCAACACTGATGATAGGATCTATGAATTTGAAGGAATTTGGTTAGGACTGTGTCCAAAAGGACAAGACCATCTTTTCAATCTGTAGGAATTATTTGGTGAGGTAATACTAACTCTTCTGCTGCAAACAAACACTGAAGTCTCTGCTAGTCAAAGGGTAAAAGTGGAAATCATCTCAGTTTTTGTTTTGAGGATTTACAAATCAGTATTATCTGACAACCAAAATATGGAGCTGTTTCTAACAGGGGCTCAAGAGCAGTCAGAAGTAGAGCGGCCAAGAGAACTGAGTTCTGTTGCTTTGTTAGCTACATCACTGGGTTTAGCAACTGCTTTAGTAGCAATAAAGATCTTGGATAGATTTCCCCGGGTTTTAATTCCTATTCAGTTGAATTCAATAAGTACCCTATTCTAAAGTAACCAAAACACTGGATGCAGGAATTCAGTTCCCAGCTTTTCATTTGCTCAGCAGGAAACAGTTCTTTTTTTCAAATGGCTGAAAACAAAAGTCAGGAAAATATTCAGAGAATGAAAAGGTTTGAGGTAGAGAGGAAGGGAAACATTTACATATATGCATTTCCTAGTTTTGAAAATTACTTTATCAGCTCTGCTTGCACTCTCATTTCTTCCCCACTTACTGCCACTCGCTAACAGTAAACTTTGTTCAATTCTGGCAGAGCCAACAGGAAAACAGTAGTACATAGCCCAGCAGATTCAAACAGCGGGAAGAGAGCTTTGCCAAAAATTAAGTAAGTAAATAAATTACCTTTTTTAAGCACTGATAAGTAACATAAGTAAAAGTTTTGTGATTGATGTGTCCATGCTATAATCACACACTCTACTCCAGTACACTCATGTGGTTTACAGCCTGCTCACTGAACAGGAAACCACTCAGCTTCACTCTGTGTTTAAAAGCTGCTACTAACCCAAATTATTTTGTAATTTTAGAGTGGGCTAGTTGAAACTCAGATGGTTGTGCTGGTATTTCCAAAACTTTGGGCAATTCCAAGGGTGGATGCTTAGTTATAGATAAAACAAGTTGCATTAATGCAATCTTAATGTGATCCCTGGCCACATCTTCATTGCAAAATAACACTTGGTGTTATTTCTGAATATTAAGTATAGTTACTGCAATTATCCACAAATGTTACTGGACAGGCTGATATAGAGCTAAGTAGGTAAAGAGGGTCATGGTGAGACAGCCAACACCAGAGTAAGGTCTAAGTTCAAGATCTATTTGTATGGTCCTTCTACACCCAATATATCTCCTATATTCGCTGTGCCAGAGTAATAGCAGGATGGAAGAATACCCCATCAAGACTAGGGGAAATGTTACACTCATTTTACTGGCTGGTAGAATTGGAAGGGAGCCATGTGCAGTGGCACAGCGGCATGCGAAAAGAGAGGTTTGGCTTCTATCTCCCTAGGGAAACTCATCCCTTCAACATTACACTGAATATACTAAAGTGTCAATAAGGCTGTTACAATATTTATGTCTAAAATGAAGGTTTGTAAAATGAATATCACTCTCTGTAACTGCACCAAACTTGGAGCTAAAAGTGAACAAAAATATAAGGTTTGACCCAAGATTGTAGAATTTCCAAATTTGCCAAGTCATTTCTCAACTGTAGTTATTAGCCTTGCAGCTTTCACTCATTCATTTAAGCTGAAATATTTGAGCAGTTTCATAGAACAATGGCTGTTCCTAATATTTAATTAAGTTGATGGGTTTTTTCCTTTTTTACGTATTTAGATCTTGCCCAAACATATGTGAAGCAATGAATCCAGATACACATCTGAAAGGTAAAAGTCTTTCAGCAGTGAAAAAGGAAGTACTATAGCATGTCTATCTAGCATGCTTATTACTCAGAGCCAGTAATAGTTTGTAACATGCAGGGTGTGGCAGACACGAACATTGTAATATTATAAACATTTGAACGAATTTTAAGATGTCTAAATACTTGAGCGGGACAAGGTCTTGCACCATACTTTTGGACCAGACAGTAAAAAAGTGACCCTGAAAATGCCTATGCAGTTCTTTGCAGCATTTCCAGCTTCAGGGTTTTTTCTACTCAAGTGATTAGGAGATACTCTGTCCGGATCACAGTGTTTATTAAAACACAACCCACAATACTTTATCGCTTCCCAACACTGGCTGAGACACCACAGTGACTAAAAAACCACTGTGCATTCATAGACTCACAGAAACCAATGGGAACAGATTTACCTTCTGCTTTCCCATACCACGGCTTTGTTTCTGATGTTGGATTTTCCTGTATAAATTGCTAACCTGTCACCCTTTAAAACAGAATTTTTTTAAGTCTCTATGAAAAGCAAGCAATGTTGCCACAAAATGCATGCACTGTTTTATTCACTTGCAAATTACAGAGAAGTTAATTTTTTCCATTTTGTCCTTTGACATCAGGCATTCTCTGTCAACTGGAAGAAACACACCCACACATATGCCATAGTAATGTAACACCTTCCTATTGTTATAATTTATATTCTCTATTTATTAGTTTCACATAAAATGTAGCGAAGCAACAAAAAATTTTCGAACTGAATAAAATATGATCAGTTCCTATAGCTTGAGGAGACTCCAGCCCATGCCAACTCCAAGTCTTTAGCTTGCAGTGAAAAAAAAAATTATGCCAGAAGGTCCAGCTGATTGTAACTACTTGCTACAAAGATTCTGTCCTCTTTCATCCCTTTACAACAGCCAGTGCACCAAAATCGAGAAAATTTTAAGATATCCCTGCTCATTACAGATGGGTTGGACTAGATGACCTTTAAAGATAACTTCCAACCCCAACTATTCTATGATTCTATAACAAATTGGATGTTCCAGGATGCTATATATATAGTAGACAGCAGAAATAGTCTCCCCTTAGATGGTGAGCCTCTTCCACAGTACCTCTTCTACCGCCTGGACAGCATGCAGCACTTCTCATTCTGAAAGCCTGTTATGTACAGCAAGGCTGAGAGAGTGAGATATTCATCTTCACTACCAAAATGACACTCTTAAATATCAGGAGGTTTACACTCCTGGTTTACACTCCTCAGCTAGCATGGAGTAAATATTTGGGCATACACCTTATGTAAAAGGCACACCCACAGGAAAGCAGCACCAGTGCTGCTCCCTTCACTGGCCCTGGGCAAAGATGTCGTAAGAAGAAAAGGAGAAGGAGGGCTTGAGTTCCTCCAAACTCCATTGATTCATTCACAACAGAATAGATCATAAACTAACTTGGACATCAAATTGTAAACCGATATTGGATAGCAATATATCACCCCAAAGGCTTGGGTCAAACAGTCCCACTTTAGCATTAAGCCATGAAATGAGTGGATAAGAGCATTGATGTTTACCACGGTTATTCATTTTTTATTGCTGAGGACAAAACAACCATTTTTTTTATTAACAGAAGTAGAAAGGCTACAAGATACTGTCTGCCTTTTTGATTATTATCCTGGTACCACCTAGTTACCATTATGTTCCTTGGTAATGAGATTGATTTAACTGGGCACCAGCATAACTAAACAGAAAATCAGACAACTAGTTTGTATGGATAAATCTCCTTCCCTGTCCTCCATGAATGATCCTCTGAGCAGAGATTAAAGTACTGCATATATTGAATAAATGAACATTCAATGCCATCTGCTGGGGTATACAAATATATGCAATACCAGGCTTATAGAACAAGAGTGACAAATGTAAAAGAGGCTGTTCAGGCAGAAGCAGTCTTCTTTCAAAACACAGGATATACTGCCTGTCCTTAGTACCCTTCAGCACCCTTGAACATGAAGTAGATCTGGTTTTAACTCTCTCCTTGACACAAAAGCCTTTCAGTGTGCAATATTCCCTTTTTCCTAAGCATTAGACCATGCTTTAATTATATGTTATTGGTTAGTCTTAATAGAAGGAATTTCATGCTCTTCTTTTGAAACCAGGCTATTATGTAGCCACAGATACAAGATTTCTGAGGTTACAGGCAGTGTAAGAAAGGATTGCAACAGTTCAAAGCAAGAGCAAGTACTGGGCAAGGTCATACCATGGCTGTTTTGCATTAAACAGTCACTGGACTAAATGTATAAATCAGGTTAAGTGCAGAACTTGTGAGTCTCTTCTGAAGTGAACTCACCAGCTCTTTGGCCCTGTAACTTGTGCTCTCCTGGCTGTACCATGAGACACCTTTGTGGGCAGACAGACACCACTGAGAACAGTTTATAGCCTGATAGCTGGAGTGTTCTCACTTTGGGGGTTTTCTTCTGCTACTAAGAGAACAAGACACATTTCTATTCATACAGGGATTTCCAGATCAGGATTCCCAAATTCACCATGGTGAGCTCTCACAGTTCTGCACCAAGCAGCAAAACTCAGGAGAAAGAGAGGAGTTCAAGCACATCCTTTTTTGGGTGTTCTTGGTAGGCTGGCTTAGACATGCTTATGGTTTGTGAATCCCATTTCCGCACAGCCACTTCCTCATGCATCATATAGGTCGACGAACTCATGGGTGGATTTGCTTAATCTCTTTTGTTTCAGTATCTCTAAAATACTGTGCAGTTGGCAGATTTTTATTCCATTATAGAAATTATTAGTTAGTGTATCATTTTCTAGAGAATGAGACCTGCTGACAGTTTGTCTCCATTTCATACAGAAACCAGAAGAACTATTCCTGATAACAGCTATCATTCTGTAAGTACCACACTGTTCTTCCTAAAATTTTACTTTGGTAATCGTAGTTGTAAAACACTTCCTGGTGTGTGTTAATCTTATCTTGGCTACAATGCTAGTGACAGAAAATGTAATTGTCACTGTTCGCTAATGGAAAATAAAGAATGAGTATTTTGAAATATGTATGAGAACTTTTACTTTGTTTTAGTGGGAACTAGCCTGGAGAAGTGACTCACTCTCTAGTGAATTCTCCATTTATGGGCTGAATCTAAAATACACCTTTACATAAGATCATGTGAAAATAACAGGAGTGAAGTTGAACAAGTATGTAAGTCATAAACCTCAAGGTTTAAAATGTAAATGCAAATGATGCAAATGAAAGTCAAAAAGCCAATAGTACACAATGTACTGTTTTTATCTGAAAGCTGGTTTTGAGTTTCAGTTCAGGCATATAAGAAAACACTGTAAATGCCTTTTAAATCAGAGAAAGATGAAAATAAAGTACAGGTCTATGCTTAAAGCAAGTTGGACAAGTAAAGGCTGACTAAAGAAGGTGGATGGAATCAATACTTTGACTGCTTTAGATCTCATTGAAAGATTAATAACAATAAGATGTTATATAGAATTAATATCAAACAGAAGGGAGTAATAGCACAGAGCAGAACAGGGAAAGAACAGTCAGGAGAATATTTACTTATGCTAAGGCAGTTAAGGAATTATTTGAAGAAACTTCTGAGACATTAATTGATTATCTTTGGGAACTCTCCAAGGAGGCCAGAGTTCCTAAAGTAATGGAAAAGGACAGTGGCAACATCAATTTCTTATGAGAAGGCCTGTAGAGACTATTAAACAAAGTCAATCTGAAAGCATCTTTTGTAAATAATAGGACTGATTATGTAAAATATTGCTAATGTGAACATGAAGAACATCTCATCAACTCCTCAAACCAGAAGCAATTTCCTTTTCAGCAGAAATATGACCACAGTAGTGAGAAAGAAAACAGTAGATGTGATATATCTTCATTTTTGTTTGGCCTCTGACATTTCCCAGAAGACAGTCTCACAAGCAGATACCTGGAAACCTGGTCAAGATGAAAATGCATGAAGTGTTTGCACAATTGATTGAAAAAAATAGTCACCCTCAGCCTAGCAGACAGTAGTCTGCTACTGAACTGGAAAGAGTTGTGCAGAGAAGTGCCTGAAAACCCAGGTACCTGCAGGGGTCTGTCAAGGGTGTGGTGGTATTTTTTATGTGCTGCTACAAAAATCCTGCAGTGTACTGTCAAGAAGACTTCTTGGAGGTCTGATTGATGTTGTAAAAAAGATGTGTACAACCTGGAGAGAGATGTGTACAACCAGGAAAGTGACACTCGGATATGAGGTTCAAAATCCCTTAAGCTGGTTGACAACTCAGGAAATCTTTAAAGAAGCAGATTTGCTTAGTGAGAATCATAGAATCATACGATCATAGAATCATACGAGTTGGAAGGGACCTCTGAGATCATCAAGTCCAACCCTTGATCCACTACTACCAGTTACTAGACTACGGTACTAAGTGCCACATCCAGTCTCTTCTTAAACACCTCCAGGGATGGAGAATCCACCACTTCCCTGGGCAGCCCATTCCAGTGCCTGATTACCCTCTCTGTAAAAAATTTCTTCCTAACATCCAATCTAAACCTCCCCTGGCAGAGCTTAAGACCATGCCCCCTTGTCTTACTGCTGCTTGCCTGGGAGAAGAGACCAACCCCCACCTGGCTACAACCTCCTTTCAGGCAGTTGTAGAGAGCGATGAGGTCTCCCCTGAGCCTCCTCTTCTCCAGGCTAAACAACCCCAGCTCCCTCAGCCTCTC
>VZRE01015682.1:25021-130852 GCA_013396775.1 Cephalopterus ornatus | reverse complement strand
CGCGGCCCGGCCCCGCTCCCGCCGCGCCGCTCGAAGCCGCCGCGCCGCTCGCCGCCACCGCTGCCCGCTGCCGCCAGCCGGAAGACCGACGGCCGTCACCGCGTGGCCGTCTCTCCTGCCCGGCCCCGGACGAGCCCCAGCGGGAGGCCGCCGCTTTTGCCACTAGCTGCAAGCAGCTGGTGCACGTGGCTATGTCCCCCTACAAGCGGCTAGTGCGGGGGGGCGGCCCCTCGCGATCTTGCGGGCGGATCAGTCCCCCGCAGCTTACAGCGGTTTTCGGGGAACCAGCGCGCAGAGGCGAGCGAGACGCGGACTGCGACTTCCAAACCCGGCAGAGAGCATCCCCTCTCCCTTCCTGCGGGCTGTGACATCTTCCCATTCATTTGCATGGGCAGAAGAAAGCCATGCACAAAAAGGTTCTTTCCAAGACTTATTTCAAACTTGGTCCAGGAAGAGTCAAGATTTACTTACGTTAGATTCTATATTCCTACCAAAAGCATGAGGAAAGTCTTTATTCCCGAGAAAATGGCCATTGCATTCATCATTTTCAGAAGTAACTTCATATTTCAGTGATGACCATCCCTTGCCTCATATTGTAAGGGGTACTAAATATTTAAGAAATGAATAAGAGAAAAGAATGACAAGAATTCTGGCCTTACTGTATTTTTATGCCTGTTTTAAAAACCTTTGGGGACAAGTATTATATGACAATGTGAAGGGCTGTAAAAGTGTTCCTGCTACTAGCTGAAGACATGTCACTAATGTGAAACAGAGCCATCACAAACTTGTAATAAATTTTTTTATAGTAACCCATATTAGTATAGGTTCTTTTTGACTACATATTACTTGTAGTTTTTCAAACCATCTGCCAACACTGAGGCTTCAGAAAAAGCGGGCTTATAGAAATTGGGTACCATTTAGTAAACTTATGCCAGCAGCTACTCACTGGGAAAAAAACATTGCACACAGTTGGGAGGCAGCTTGGCAAAATCCTCCTTTGATATATGCTTTGCTCTCTTAAAAAACACTGGAATTTGAGAGGCTTGACTCAATTCATTGCCATCCCCCAGCAGAACTCTCTCTTCTCCAGCTCCGCCATGCAACAAGAGTAGAAGGATCATTAGACGCTGATTGCAAGATACTGCTCCATTGAAGTGGAAACCTGCTACAAAGTTCACATTTGATTCAGTTTGGAAAGCACACACGAAGATAGTTTTCAACACAGAGCTAACAGAGCCCAGGAGTGTCAAGTAGCCCTCAGAGCTTTTGCTGAAACACAGCCACAAGCCAGGACAGAGCTAAGAAATACGTGGACAACAGCATGCTATCTAAGTAATTTGGGAACTAACCTTCTGCATCTCTTCTTCATAATTTCATTCTCTTTTGGAGAATCCATTGAAACTTCAAAAGGAAGTGAGGAAGGAACAAGATGTTAGAAGGTTCTTGGAATTGTCTTGGGCTGCTCTCTTGTCAAAATTAAGCTGGGCAAATGTGTGGAAAGCAACTCTTAGGACTGGGTCTGCAAAGCTTTTCAGTAGATACTGATTTTCCTTTGAAAAACACTTCAGAACCTACATTGTTCTCTGTTTTTTGGGTGCCATGTTAATCAAGTTCTCCATTTTCTAACTGCATGATTAGCTAGAGCTGCCCAGAACTTCCAGACTGTGCTTGGGACTCTTCATATTCTAGTCCTTTTCTTTTTTTTATCCCACATCTTCCAGAACTCTTGTGCTGGCTGAGAGCAACTTATTATTTTTATAACAGTGTAAGGTATAAAATGAAATAAAAGAAGGCTTTTAGAGTTTGAGAGGAGGAAAAAAAAATCAAGAATAGCTGAAGTACAGTCAGTGAGAGTGTTATCAATTATTGTTTACAATGTAGCTATTAAATGGAAGCTGATCAGCTAACCCAATCAAGGTTTATGAAATGTTCTTCTCTACACAAATGCCTGGAGTCAGAGTGCCACTGATCTATTGGATTTTCTGGTCTAGTAAACAAAACCAGTGTGTAAATAGCAGCAGAAGTGTCAGTGAAGGAGGGACACTCCAGGAGTTTTTGACCTCTTCCTGTCTGGGGTTAGGGAACTTGGATTTGAGCCTAGCAGATCTCCCCAAATTGCAAAGAAATACAAAAGTGACACTGTTGACCTTCCTTCCTCTGCCTTTGAATAAATAATGCATTGTTTTAAGATAAGTTGTTTTGGCTTCTCATGATGACAACTTAGATCTGTCAAGCTCAGGTGAGCCCATGGGGGTAAGGCAGACAAGGAGCAGTGGTGAAGTTTCCCATCAAGGGGCAGAAATAACAAAATCTTCCATAGAAGACTATTCCTGGAAAGAAAGGGTCAGAGTCATAGTTCAGACTTTTCCTATGTCTTTGAAGTGTCCTTATCTTAAATAACATTGTCGAGTATGTCTGGCTGTCTGTAATAACGATGCTTGTCTAAAGAGACATTATTTTAGTAGCAAATGAAATCATACCCATAAATAAAGGAGAGATTGGTATATCTCATTCAAATACATAAAGTTTGTCCAAAATGAGCACTGTGGTATTTCAAATATGGGCTAAATTTTGAATGGATTAACAAAATGCAAGTTTTGAGAGTTATTTACTTCAATGGTGCTTAAATATCTCTTAAACAGGTTAAGTAAGGAAAAGGAAATCACCATTAAACTGAAATGTGATGCAAACACCTTCACATTACTTAAACCAGACCAAATATATGTGTATAGATGGAGATTTAATAATTCAGATTTCCAACACATTTTAACATTTAACACTGGGAAGAGCCTCTGCCAAGCTGATTATCTTCATTGCATTTTTACAGTTAGTTAATGTGCAGAGCTAACAGCAGGGTCTGTATCTGTAAAGGCTCTGTTTTCCCTTCTGGCAAGAAAGCTGTGATAGAAACAGCTTTATCCCCCTTTTATACGTGTGTGTTTTGGTGCTACCTAAGCACCTTGTGAAGAAAAGTGTTATTTAAAATTGATGTTTGCTCTGCTATATTTACAGAGAGCCATGTCCTCTCAATCCTCTGTTAATCCCCACACCTTGTTTAGTCTGCATAAGCGGTCAACCTTTCACAGCACCCCAAAGGAATTCACCTCCTTGGCTTTTAAATGGATGAAATCAACCAAAAAAATTGCCTTTCTAGGTTTAAAAAAAAAAAAAATCACAAATGGAGCACAATGAGAACTTCATGCCTTGTGGAATATAATTAAACTGTCGGGAGCCTCCTGCTGTGTTCATGGGATTGATGTTTATTATAGAACATCGCTACTTAAAAACCAAGGGACTGGCTGTTCCAGTGCTGAGACAAGTGGAAACATGTTCCATAGCATGTAGACATAAAGAAATGTGAATGCATTTATAGCACTAAAAGCAAATTAAGATGAAAGGAAGCGAGAAGGGGTAGAAGTCTGTCAAGTCATAAAAACAAATTGTTTGGTGGGACAGCTCTTACTGACTACAGGTGTCCCTTATCTCCCTGTGAAAGCCTGAATACGAGTGGGCAAAGGTGAGAGTGGCGATGGACATCCCTTAAGGAAGGACCTGAAGGGTTTTGTCAAGAGGTAGAGCCCCAACTGAACTGGCAGTTTTAGGACACCCGCCTTCCCCAGGCAAGATATTTTGGTACACCTGAGATCTGTCCCAGGGGCTGCCAGAATACGAATAGTATTATAGGAACAGAGCCTGCTCATCTCGCATAAGAATTAGAGATGACACAGGGACAGGGCTACAGATGGGACTTCTTGTTGGCTGCAGCTACACTACAAAATGTTTTTGCTCTTGGAAATGATCTTCAGCTACTTTCCAAGTGGTGTGGAGTGACTGAGCAGAGTGCCTTGGAGTCCCCTCCAGAGCAGAGCAGCTGGATCCACATTGTAAAGCACATAGCCTGGGTGAATGGGGCATCATTTTAGCCATCAGAAACTGGTGCTTTTTGTTGCAGATGCAAATTTCTCAAATAATGTGGTGTTTTGGTATGAAACCCTGGGTATGTAATGTTTGTCCTGGGGCATGGTATGGGGGCAGCTGCATATATTGGGATCTGCAAAGATTGTTATGACGGTGTTGAAGTTGTGCAGGGGGACTCAAGCCTGGGACTGAATCCTCCATGCTGCCCACTGGAAGTAGTTCCTGAGCTGGACTTCCTTCAGAAGCAAACCCGGGTTTTTGTTTTCATTTGTTTATATTAACGGGAATACATCAGCTTATTCCAAAAGAGAGTTGCCATAAGCAAATTAACATTTCTGCAGCATGATCAATTATGGGATAAGTTCATCCAGGGGTGAAATGGGGAGCTAAACTATTAGACAGTGTAGAAGTACTAGTGATTCTGAGCTGGCTTCAATAATATATTTACTACATCTTTCAATTACTTTTGCAAATATTAGAACATTCTCAGTTAACTGCGAATATTGCCCAGTAATATTGTTGAAGTAGGAGACCAAGGATTTTCACACACATATGTAAAGTCTCCTTCAAAGAAGGAAGATAAGAAGATACCTGTAAAACCAGCTGTGCTCTCCCTGTCTGGGCTAGCCAGTGACTTTCTGATTGTCCAGACCAGGACACAACATTGATCTCATCCAGCTCTCAGCGAAAACCCTTCACTTTTTAATTGAGATCTTTTAATAAGGAATCAGGACAGAACAGATACAAAGATAGGGACTGAGGAAGGAGAAGGACTCTGAGGAAGTAATAATGGCATTTTCTACCACAGGAAAGTTCTTGAAAAATTTCCCAATTATCAAGTCACAGAATCACTGCAATGATATTCATGATGTAAGAATGTTTTTCCTCTTTACTATGTTTTTAGCAAAAACAATCTTTACTATTATCTTTTTTTCTGAATCCAAAATATTTGTTACTCTGAAACCAGGAAATAATGGGTCAAATCATGAAGCAAAAGAGCATTATCCCTTTTTTCTCTGATGTAAAATACCATGCTCAGTTTGATTCACCTTCCTAATCACTTGAACTGCATACAAATTGTTCTGTTGTTCATTGATAATATAATTAACCTAGATTAGCTCTCAGGTTAAATGAATTAATAAAGACAGAAAAAAGTTAATAAGCTAGTTAATAAAAAGATATGAAATAACTTTGTAAAGAAAAAACTTGCTGATGCACCTATCTAAAAACAGTAAAAAATGGTTCTGTGTTATATAGGCTAAGGGTTGTGCCAGCCATTGGGTGGTTTCCAGTCTGCTCTGTCTGTACTGTACACTTTGTTAAAAAGGATAAACTGAAAGTGAGGGAAGAACAGTGTAAGAAAGAAGAGGGTATTTAGAAGCAACATAGAACCATACCTGTCCTCGACAGAGTCTATGCATAACGATTGCTGCACAGCAGCATCCTGAGAAATGTTCAAAGATCCTCCACACAAAACCGTTCTGCTTGTCTGTGGCACAGGCAACATCTTTGGCTGGATAATGAGAGGGCAACATGCTGGCAAAGAGTCTGTGTAATCTATATAACAATAACATTAAGAAAAAAAGTCAGCATTCTGGGGACTATGCCAGTGATCAGGGCACGATAATTGCTATAATTAAAAGCAAGGCAAATATTGCAGGAAAAGTAGGTCACTCTTCAGGCTGTGTATCCCTGATGCAAATAGAAACGAAATAAAGAAGATTGTGTAATGTGATCTAAAGCAGACAAAAACACTGCTGTTCCGAGGTTGCTGCAAACCCTTCATTAAATGCCTTTGTTTTCATATGCCAAAACAGCAGGAGATGTTTTCATAAACATAGTGAAGCTGTTGCAGTCTGGTACAAGGACTACCGGAGAAGTCTATCCTCAAATCCAGTGAATGGAGCATAATTAAGACCTATTATGTACAAAGATGCTTTAAGGAAGCTATGATACTGCCTATTTCAAAGCTGATGAACTTAAGCACTGGTGTTTTCCTGATACTAGCTTCAGTCACTGAATCTTGACACATGTGGCTTTACACTTTCAGAGACATTGAGGCTTCAGCCAGCATTTAACATCTGTTAAGCAACCTGAGAACTGGTTTCTGAGGAAGGGACAAGGCACAATAACAAGAACACAGAAGGACCTTTCCTTGCATCCTCTTGAGCAGCACCTGAGCAGTGCACTGGGGGTGATTCTGTCTTGCTGGAGATGTCACTTCCTCCCCTGCTCTGCTCATCTCCCTCTCACCAGCTTTTCTCCTTGTACAGGACTTGCTAACTTTTACAAAGAGTTTTCTGTGGCCCCATTGCTCAGCCCATGTAATTTCTATCTTGTTTTGTCCTCTCTATCTTCCCCAAAACTGCCTCACTACCTGACTTCTCCTCATGTAAATTGACTTTTCGTCTGACTCAAACAGGCAAGTAATGTCCGTCTATGTGCTAGCCCAGGCGCTTGTAAAAGCTGTTAGATACAAATATTCTTACCATGAAGCCCTTTGCACTATGAGCCTTCCATGCTTTTGGGTGCTGCCCTTCACCTCTGCCTTAACCTGGGCTCAGGGTTGCTCACTGAGTGCTGTGTAGGCACTCTGCCCTGACAGCAGGGCATGGGAGAGGTCTTCGTGTATTTCAATGAAAAAAAGGAAAAGTAAAGAAAAATCATAAACATACCTGAAATATTAATTTTAACTTTTCAGTATAAAGATGACAATTTTCAAAAAATACTTACATTTACCCGCTTTCCCATGCCACTGCAAAATTAATTCTGTATTGAATGCAGGGTTGCAAGAATTTTGTAGTAAGAGGAGGGCTATACTTAAGGCTACATTGCATTCCTTTGAAGGAATTAGCTACCAGGGAGCTCTGTTCCTCTTACTTGTAAAGATTCATTGATATCCATGGACTCTTTTCCTCTGTATCCACCTTTATTTTAAGTATTTTTTACGCTTATAATTTACCTAACAAAGTGATAGGAGTCACAAACAAGTTTCAAAGTGTACAGATGTTTTACCTTAATAATTAGTAGAGAAAAGTAATTTCTCTGCATCATTGTGAAACAATGGGCTTGATTTAGTTAGCATCCTGTAATGAAACTATTTAGACGATCAATTCAAATTAGGGTATGGAGCTTCTTTGCTAAACTACTGCGTTATTAACCTTAACGATGTCAGCATTTGGTTTTTTCTTTTTCCTGCTATCAAACTCAACTTATTAGTGCCTAAGGTAAAAGTCACAAAAGTGTTTCGTACTGAGAAATGTATTAATGTCAGTAATTAAACACAGCAACTGTGTAGCACAACGTGAGGGAACTGGGAAGTTGGCTAAACTTTAGAGATAGACTGCAAGAACCAATTTATCCTATTAAGCTTTTTCTTAAAGGTCTCTTTGTTGTGATTTAGCTTAATGCACTGAACTAACAGGAACATGTAAAGGTATGGAAAGAAATAATAATTGCAATTATTTTGGTTAGACTTGTTCAAATTATATCTGTTGAAATGTCCTACAGAAAAAGGCATCCATAGGTAGAACTTGAAAGTGCTAGATAGTGTGTTGGGTTAACCTGGGCTGATTGCTGGATGCCTACCCAGCAACTCTTTCAATCCCCCTCTGCAGCAGGACAAGGTTGAGATAAAGAACACAAATGCATCTGTTGCAGTATGGGGTCCTCCACAGGCTGCTGTGTGTATATCTGCTCCAGCATGGCTTCCATGGGCTGCAAGGGAATCTCTGCTTGGATGCTTGGGGAACCTTATCTCCTCCTTCTTCGCTCACCTTGGTGTCTGCAGAGCTATTTTATTCCTGTACTATATTCCTGTTAGATACTGTGCAATGGTTTACATGACCATCCATATCTAGGTTTACAGTCATACACCACCTGTCTATCTTCTCCTTATGACTTAGAAGAAGTCTAAACTATATTATCTTCTGCTGTTTTTCATAATTATTCCTGACTCTGGTGACCGTTTAGGACAAATTGGTTTCCCTGTGGGACTAGTTCTCCTTATAATTCATCTTCCCTAATAAATCTCATAAATCTTAGAGTGAAATGAACACTGGTAGAATGATAGTCTCTGTGAATGACTATTCAGAAGTGCTGCTACTCTAGATCTGAGAATTTAGTTATTTTCACTGCTTAGAGTTGTACCGGCAGACTAAAGTCAGGTAAAAGATGAAAATGGGACCATGGAAGAGCACAGTTACAGGACACTAAACCTCATGTCCTTGCTCTGCCAGCAGAATCTCACAAGTCCCTTGCAGAGCCTGAGAGTCCATGCTGGAGTCAGAAACTACCTCCAAAAGACTGAGAGTATATCTACATCCCTTGGCAAATCATTTTATGGTATTATACCCCACTTTCCTAATTACATCCATTAGAATTCCATGAGCTGTGACAAGTCTTTTTTCTCAGTATGCTTTTTCCATGTTTCAGGACATGTATTTACAGCAGGTGATTAGTTGGCCACAGTGTCCTTTTTACTATCTAAGTGCACATCATTTGCTCGTATTTTGATTCATCCTTGTAACATACCTCTGAATGCTATACTGCTTTTTCAGTGTCTTTGTCAATTTAGAGACACAAAGAATGACAAAAAAAACTTACTTGGTTTAGGGGCTTTCAATTGATAACCATCAACTATCACTGAGGACTGCTGTTCTGAATCCGAGTCATATCTTGTACCCCACAACTCAGTGCTCCTCTTCTGCCACATCCCAAGCTTTCTTTAACATGGTTCTGCTCCTTACCAGATTTTTCCTTACTGAAATCTTCACTTTCTGAAGACCAACTGTGTACAAGTGATCTTTTTCTCTGACATGAGTTTATTGATCCAGATTATCCTATTATTTTTAAGATAGAGGAAAAGCAAGGTGAAAGTATCCAGGAGGTGAAGAATACTGAACAATTTCATAAAAATTACACTTCTTCTCAGTGGAAAAATACCATGCTAGATGAATGGACCAGAGAACTTCTGTATTTTTGAAGGAAAAATCCCTGCATCTCCCATTTGCTGACAGCTCCGTATACAGTGGTATCTGCATCTATCACAGTATTTTCATGCATACTGTGATGTGTGACAAACTATTAATAGTGTATACACTCTGTTATGGCTGTAAATGGTTGAGGCATAATCAGGATTGTCTTATGGCCTCTTTAAGCTGATTATCTTGGTGGAAGCAGCCACAGCAAAGGTAAAAATCCTCCTTGGTGAGCAGTCTTCTGCCTTCCCAACAGAAGACACTGCTCTTCACCACCACACTCCAGCACACCACTTAGTAAAGGATGGGGGCAGTTTTCTCTATATCAATGTTTAATGAGGTAGCACCACTAATCTAATCTAGTCCTCAAGTTTTTGCTCAAAGGAAGCAAAAACTCCAGGAAAATTCTCCAGTGAACAAAGATCCCTTAATTCTAATAGCTGAAGATCTAGACTTGCTCTACTTTGGGCAAGATTTACTGTGTAAAAAGAACAGTTATACAGGGCTCCAGAGATCTGTAATTCAAAATAAGCAAAATTGTACAAGCAAAAACCTACTTGACACAGATGCAGTAAGAGAAGCAGTACCTGCACTATTTTTCTGCATACAAAGAAACTTTTCAATGATTTCTTGTCTAGTTACAAATAATTTTCAGCATATATTGGCAGCATATTGTTTCTTGTCTGTGCTCTAACACTAGGGACTATTCCTCAAATGGAATAATTCAGAAAGTGAAAAATTCTTTCCCTGATTTCTGGCTTGGAAATTTGAAGAAAGCAAAGCAAACTGCATTGGAAGATACATGTCTGCTGAAGTTTATGTGTCAGTATTGCTTCCTCTTTTCTTTCCCTTCTTTCAAAACACAAGTCAGACTTACTCTCATTTAGCATCTTCTAATTTAAGTTGGAGGGGTTTTTTTTCAAAGCCTATTACAACATAAATGTTCTGTCTTCTACAATTAGCAGAGAGCACTGGCCAGCTGCCTAAGTAACTAATCAACATGAAACTTTTATCAAGACATACTGCAAAGGATATACACGATTAAGCGAGATTCTATCACTATGCTGTAAGGTGATAAAATGAAATTTCAGGCACAAATCAGTTTCTTCTGTTAAGCTTTGTCTCATTTCAGAAGATGATAACTAACATCAAATTATATTTTGAGACTCCTGCAAGGAAATGTTTTGCAAATGCTAAAATCCTCATGGAAGTAAGTGCTGTATGGTTATCTTCACTTATTGCTACTCTATCCTTCAGATGAGCACAAAAGAGTTCTAGTCTAATCGCACAGCAACACAGCCAGAAATAGACACAGATGGTGACATCTGCACCAGAATTTCTCAGCTACTCTGAAAATTTCCAACAAGTGCTTAGTACTGTAAGTGGTTCCCTGCTTGGTAGTTGCATGCTAGACTGCTTTTGCCTTAAGAAAACTTCAGGTGCTTAATAACAACTAATTCATCTCCATTCCTCTATTTTCTGTTTCCTTAGCAATCCAGGCTTCTAAAGTTCTTTTTATCACTCTCCACAGAAGCATTCAGTTCCTTGATATACTTCCAGCTTATTGAAATATTATTTTGTTATCACTCCCTCAGAACTGGGAGCACTTGCAAGGCACACGTGGTAAGCAACCTGAACATGCCCTTTTCTAGATCACAGATTTGTTTTTTGTCCTTGCATTTTACTCAAGAAAAAAGTTTTCTACAGATAATTCTTCTTGGCTTCTTCTTTTGTATGATGATCCTTATGAGAAAGGGAGTTCATTAATGCCATTAGGTGCAGCCTGTAAGGCTCCCTGACAAGCCACTAGGTACATAGTCCAAAGATGCATAGTTATGCAGTCCCCAGAAAGGATGCCAGCTGCTGCCTTTAGCTTTGGGTGTCTTCTCAGTTATCCATCTGCTCCAAAGCAATCACTGTACCAGAGAGGCACACTGAGGAATCAGATGTATGAGTAGTCTAGTTATTTGTTGGCTCTTTGCATTCATAACAAGATTTGTACTCCTATTACATATAATTCATTGCTATTTTCTTCTCAAAAAGAAGTTGTTAGAATTTTTTAGCAGGAAATACTCTACATCAGAGCATGCCAGCATGTCTGTGTTGATATGTGATGTTAGTCAGACAAAAAAAAATTCAAAGAAAAATACCCGAACACTTGATTCCTTTCTGCAAATCTCTTGTGGAGCTCTGCAGTCAGATTCTGTTCCTCCTCCAAGCCCCTGCTCTACTACCTGATGAGAAATCAGATTTTGTTTGGGTAGCAGACTTTTTTCCTCAAGGTGCTCCAAAGTCACTGACTTACACTTCAGTAGCTGGTGACAGCAGTGTGCCCACTGGCTCCTGAGGATTACAGCTATTTGTGCTCTTCACTGCTCAAACCTGAATGTGCCTATGGGATCTTGAAGAAAAATGTTAATCTGAATATCTGAGGCCATGTTGTACAATATGTTGTCTAATTTCAACACTGTGGTACACCGGCTTCCCTAGGAGGCTTTCGTAATGTAGTCTTACTGCTCGATATACTCGGGTGGCTGCAATGCTCTTTGCTCACTGGGGATGTGGCAAAGCACAGCTACTTGAAAACAAACACTGCTCATCGTTGACGGGGAGAGGAAGAAGCAAGTAAAAACAGCCCATGCTGGCAATGTGTCAGGATGGATTAGGCAGTCTTTTCTCTTTCGAAGGCATTGGCACCCTCTCATTAACCAGGCTGCAAATGCTACCTGGTCCATCCAGCCGTGTCTACACCATTGGGTTGTCCTCAGTGCGGACAACATCGAACACCTGCTGTGCGCCAGCTGAAGGGGGCAGCTGGTCCAAGCACGACTCTTACAGAAATGAAGATCTTTTTTTCTTAAAGAAGGCCAGCAATGTCATAATGGCATCACCCCAAATGTTTTAATCTCATGGACATAAATAAAAAGAAAGTATAAAGGTAGACAGGATTATTCCATAATGCTGCTGCTGGTTGAAACCACATTTTGAATCAATGTTTCACTGCAGGATATTGCCTCCATAATATATTGCATCAATACATCAACAGAGGAGTGTAAGTCTGATACTTCACTGTTTCATAAATCATCCTCCCATCCTCAGCTGTAGAATTTATTGATTAGCAGGATAGATATCTGGAAGGAGAAACACAGCTCTCAGGATGTTTTCACCTACTGTTTAAGGGATATGTGGAAAACAAACCTGTGATTTCCTTTTAGAGGAGCAGATTTCTGTGTCTGGGAGAGGAGCAGCCTCCAATCTTTCTTCCCTGGGTCCCCCTTGTGCTGCCGTCTCTGCAGAGGCACATTTCTCATCCCCATGGAAACAGGAGGAGGACCACAACTTGCCTCTCCACGGAGGACCTTCTCAATAAAGCTGTCCAGAGGTTTTGTCGTCTCACAACCCCCCCCAGCACAGTTTTTCTTCCCAGAACCCCACTTTTTCTCTCTTGAAAACAACTAAAAGTAATAAAAATCATTTTTACGGCACATTTGAAGGGGAACCCATTCCTCCTCCCAAGGTAGCAGTGGCAGACAGAGAGGGTAGGGGAAGAGAGAGCTGGGCTCCCAGCAGGTGGGGGGGGCGGGGGGGGAGAAGAAATACATACTGGGTCCGCTGGGCTGGCTCTGAAGGAGCTTCTTGTGGTGACACACAGCTGAATCGGTGCTAAGGGCTCGGATCTCAAAGGTCCTTCACACCTTTTCTCCCCTCTTACCTGCCCTCACTTCCAGACACAAAATCTTATTGCCACTCTTTCCATCACTTTCCTTCCACCTTCCAGAAGTTCCACTGGAGGACAGAAAGCAGATATTATTTTTCCTATGAAGCAAAGAGGATACCTGTCTGCAGCCTCCTCTGCCAGTCCACCTAACAATATTTTCTCCCTGGATATTTTTGTCTAATCCAGGGTCTGGAAGGGATAACGTTTTCCATCACATCTGAAGGAAATAGCACAAAACTGTAAAACTTGGATGGTACTCTAAAAATGCCTCAGAATAAATTAGATTAAATAAACTGGATTATTGAAATCCTGTTTCAGGATTTCATCGTTCAGGAGATGATGGATCCAATGGTCAGTATCTGGCATTTCTGAATAATGAAATCAGTTCTGTGGGAGAAAAAGCAGAGATAATTTGCAGTGCAGGAAGAATTAAGCTGATGGAGGTTTCAGACCAATGCTTTGCTACAGGGAGATGGACCTTCCTGGTGCAAATGCTGGACTCCATTAGTATAACTTTGTTCTATTTAAACATATAAGTAAATCTTAAAAAAAAAAAAAAAATGAAAGCCCCAAGGAAGAAGCCCTTAGTATTACCTGATAGTCAGTAGCTTATTCAGAGATTTTTTAATTTTTCCCGTGACCACAGATCATTTTAGTACAGAGTATCTCCTTTTGGACTTCTGGTATCTACACAACTGTTCACAGAAATGGTGTGTTCTTTCCTTCAAGAAGAGAGGATATATGTCAACCAGCAGGTTTCTTGCCCTGATACCTGGGGTCAAACAGCTCAATATTAAAATCTTTCAGAAACACGAATTCTGAGTAAAGAAGAGTCAGTCACGACTGCTTCAAAACTTCACTCTCCTCTAGGTGAAGTCAGGTTTTAAGATTATTTTCTAGAAGATTGGAGAAGGTTGGAATGGGATATCTTTTCAGGTTAGTAAATCAACCTTTAAATCAATTAAGAGAATTAATAAGAGGAGGCTATTAGTGTGGAATAAAAAGACCATTAATAGAAATTTATAAAAAATATCTAATCCTTCACTATAAACTAAAAGATACAATGAGAATAATTCTAAGGAGACTATATATAAAATAAAAATAAAAAACACAGTCAAAAGTCAACAAAGCCGCAATCAAATTCCAAACAAGTTTTTGATTATTCTGGTATTGGTAACTAACAAAAAGCAAAATTGATTAAGTTGATAGATAAAATATTTTAATTTAAATAACTGAAAGTAGAATCTTATTACCTATTAATTTTCAAAATATTTCGTGCTTCTATATTTAACTTCAAAAGTATCAATTTCAGGCTTTTATGTAGTTTGACATTTTTAATATTTAATGTTCATGATATTTTAATTGACCAAAATTTAGTGGAGAAGACATAACTTAGTAAGATAGGCAAATTTCCAGCTGCTCTCATAACATTTGGTATCCTTTTTATTTTTTGTCAGCAAAATATCTGGTCCCAGTATGTCCTCTTGAAATTTAAATCTAATTTGAAAGAGCACAAATTTAATATAATTCATAGTCAACTTTTACGTATTTTAATTGTTTCAATTCCTAATTTTGCTAAATGGCCATATGGAAAGTACCTTTTCATGTGCTGTTAATTCCCTGATTTTTGTATCATAATACATGTTCTCATCAAAGAAGAGGAAGTTATCTCAGCTTCTATCATCATGCTGCTTTGTTTTACTCAACCATTTTCATTCCAGAGAGGCAAAATCCATCAGCAAGTGTAACTGGACATCTTTTGAGGGTCTCAGTAATCATCCAGCTCAAATTCCTATTTGTGTGTCTTTGCAGACCTCAGACAAAGAACAATAAATAAGCGTACCCCATCCCTCATCCTCAAACCCTGAGACTGGTCTGTGGCTCCAACAGAACCTGTGAGGCAACTGGTCAGCTAAACCTGATCTTTGTTGACAACATCCCTCAGGGAACACAAAGGGCTTTAAAAATGACTTTTCTGCTTGTTTAATCTTCACATATACTTCTGAGGAAATGGATGTAGTACTGTGTATGATAGTCATACCAAAGTTACTTTGGTTCATGAGTTATGTCCACTTTCCAATTCCCTTCCAAATATACTTGTGGAACATAAAACACACTTCTCAGTTCATTCAGTTCATGCCTGATGAATTTCTTTGAGAATGCAGCCGTGAATTTTTAACAACTCTGCAAACATAAAGCAAAATAACGTATATTTTTTATTCTTCTCTATGCAATTTGACAAAGGAGGCTATCCCTGTTCTCCCAAAAGAGGGATCTTCATTAGCTGAGATGCTCGCTGTGTGTGCCAAAGCAGTATTTCATGCTCCTGCCCTGGTCAATGCCTCCCAGAGAACAGAAGAAAGGTTGATGTCTGCTCTCTGTTTCAGGTCAATTTTTCCTTTCTGACTGATTGCCAAAGGAGAAGGGAACGTTATGACTTTTCTAACTACTCCAGACTACCTGGATTCCTTGTTGTCTTGAGAGCAAAGATCCTTGAAAAACAAAATTTCAGCTGAACTGCTGCTGCGGCTGAGGGATTCACAAGTTGCAGTTTTAGTTAAGTCCCATCTTGCTCATTTTTCTCTCTCTCCTCTCTCTCGAGCTACACCTGCAGCTCCCCAGTAATCCATCAGACAGCAAATACACTGACTCAGATTTTGTCAGAAGGTGCACAATTGAGTGTGAGGACAAGAGGGATGTGCAGGAGTTCGTTCTGTTGCTTTATATGTGTTCTTTTGGTTTTGTTTAATTTCATCCTATTTTAGGAGTTCCATGAGTTAAAAATAAGCTTAAGCCATCACCTGCTGCGCAAATCTGAAAGCAGCTTTAGCGTAGTCAAGGTCAGAGCTATTATATATATAAATATCCTGTGATATTTAACTTCTTTTTCAATCTACATCCTATAGTTTGACCAAAATAAATAAAAAAGATGTCGTAAGTGGTTTTCTGACTGTAACCACTACTGCTTTTTCTTTTCATTAAAGCTGTGGATTAATGTTTTCTTCCTAGCAACAGTATCTGAAGAGGACTTATATTTTACCTTCACTTTTCTACAGCACAGAGAGTACTGTCACCATTTAAGAGCTAAAAATGACAATGCTATAGTAGCCTCCAGCCATTATTACTTTCAATGGAATGTGATTTTCATTTTTGCTACCTTCTAAGATAGGAGCTATTTCTCTGCATATACATGCATGCACACATTGTCTCAGGGAAAAGAAAACCCAAAACCAACCAAGTGCTCAGATCCAACACTTTAACCCAAAGGTGTTTGTTGATTTATTAACAACTAGTTTCTGTCACTCCAGTCCCATGTGCTGGTCACACTCACATTACCCCCTGAGCTGCTGTGTTTTTTCCTGGCCATTCTGCTGGGCTCAGTACATAGACCATGGTGTGATGGGAGAAGGCATTGCGCAAGCTACTTTCCCATGACCATAGCAGGGAACTGCAGGGGCTGAGGAGCCAGGACATGCTGGTTTCTGCAGCTCCTACAATGGTGCAGTAATTTTTGGCAACGGGCAAGGCCACAGCCAGGGTGGCAGCTTCACTTTGAACCCCAGAGGGTGGCTGCAGACACAATAGCCTTTTGAGGGGTCTTCAAATTCTGGCTTCTGAGAAGAAACTTTCTTCAAGACAGTACTTGAGGTGCACTGAGAATTCACTAGTTAACTGTCCTTTTGTCTCAGTAATATTTTGCTATGACCTCCAGGGAACGAGGTAAGTAGAGCAATTGAAAGACAGAACAACATTTTGGGTAATGCTGCAAATTACAGTTTGTAGCAACCTAAGTTCTGATTAGCAAGTGTCTAATCTCTAGCACAGAAAAAATCCAGTAAAAAATAATCTGTATGTTGAAGTATCTTGCTCAATCTGAGTCTTGGTGACTATTTTCTGTCTGTTGATCATTGACACATATTCTGAAATTTGCTGATCACACTCACTGCAGAACACCAGCACAGAACCTAATCCAGCTCACAAAAGGTTCATGCCCCTTTTCTAATCATCAATGTGTATCAGGGCCACAACGGTGGTTTTATCTGAAAACTGAGTTTATCAATTAATTTCCATATTTATATATCTGCAGTAAAAACTCTCAATAGAAATTCTTGTCAATATTTTAAAGCTGTTTGTCAAGGTGTAAACAGGCGTTGATCTTATACACTCCCACCTACCTACAGACTGATGTTACTGGGACACCCAAATAGATGTTGTACCAGTTATTTGCAATCATTCCTGGCAATTAATCTTAGCAAACTCTGGTCAACTAGAAGCTATTTTAGACATAAACACAATCTCATGAGTCAGATTCACTAGTCAATTGTGGAATGGAAATTTCGTGGAAGTGTCTCTCCCTCCAATGATAACGGAAAGAGTCTAAATACCACTTTAGATACTTTGTGTTTAACAGCTTAAACAAAACAACACTATGAAGGCTTGGAACAGATGTTATTGTTAGTGAGTTAGATTTCTAAATCACTAAGTTTCTGTCTTTCTAAATCATGAATTTTGTCTTCCCCCTTCTTAAATAGTAGAAATTTTATTCTGATTTCAATTGAGATAATCAAAAATTACTCTAATTAAAAGCAAAAAACCCCAAATGTTTGTCTACCCTTGTTTCACTTGGTGTTACAGTTATGGCTGGAAAACAGCCATCAAGTACAAAATTCATCACCTATTTTTAGACAGTAATGTGCCTACATATAGGTATCTACATGTGAGTTGCTGTTTAAGATTTTGTTACACTTAGACATTAATTAATACAGATTAAGCAAAACAAGGCTAACATTGGTGTCAGTTGAATATCTTAGCTGTGTAATTGTTCAGCCTAGATAATAGGAAGATTCAATTGCCTAAATATTGATGCCGTATTAGGTATATGCTGCTTGTGCTTCAAAAATGGTTGGACCTCCCAGAAGTCCTTGCTGTTTTTGACACCCAAAACATCCCATATGGCAGCAGATGACTCATGTAGGTAAAGAAGTCACACACCATGACTTGGACACCATTGGCTGTGATGGAAGTTTAGGCATATGTGGACCCCCACACGCAAACCTCTGAACTTCGATATCTGCAAACTGGACCAGAGTGCATCTCTTTTTATATGCATAATAATATGAGGTAGCATTAAAACTTGAATTCATCTTTCTTTCACTGCTGCCTTTAGCCACCCAGAGATTCATTTCTATGCTTGTTACTTAATCACTTCCTCCCATAACTCTCAAGGACAATGTGAGTCAGGTCTCTCCTCCCAAGGATATGACTGCTGGCAGGCTAATTTCTAAGGGGGGGCTGGTGGAGCCACCCAAGCAAATCCAGTCCAATAATTTGTAAATTCAGAGGGATGACTGGGATAGATTTGTCGACTTCAAACTTCAGCCCAGCACAGACCAGAGAGAAGATAATAAGGAAGCATTATACTTGCTACATCTCCAGGCAAGGATGTTTTAAAAAACAAGCAAAGGAACTCACAGAAACTTTTTTTTTCTCTCACAAGCCTGTTTCAGAATATAGAATGCTTCAGATGTTAAAAATATGGTTTCTTTCTCATCACTGTGGTAACATTAGCTTTGGGTTGATTCCTGCTGCTGTGTGACAGCTGTTGAAGACATCAGTTGGAATGTACAGAACATAAGTTTATCATGTAAGTTTAAGCTAACCAATCACTCATCTTGCTATAAAACCTAAGCTGTTCATGTCTTGTGTATTATCTGGCCACTGGAATGTTAAAGTTGTTATAGCAGCACCTTAGCTAATTGCAACCATCAATAAAAATGGATTGTACACAAAGAAAGCATCAATTAAACTACGAAACCACAAGAAAGCAGTCACTTTTAGTGCATCACTTATCACAACAACCTGGTATTCTCATCCACAATTTTTAGAACTCTCGTTGCCATAACAACTGGATGCAGCCTTTACACAGTGTGGGCCAAATCCTGTCCTTGGTGACACAGATGAAAATTCAGAATAACTTTGCTGAAATGCCTGGAAAAACAGTGGTGCAAATACAATGTAACAGGGCAGAATGAGACCCACTATCTCTTTATGTAATCATTTTCTTCTTCTACTTTGCCTTGTCAGGAAGACAAGATGTTTTTCTCTTCTACTCTGAATAAGCTCATAATGTAGTGGAATAATCTGACATAATGATAGGTTAATCCACAAAAGAGTGTTACATCTTAAATACCATATTAACTAAATTTGAAATTTGTATATTGACCGGTTTTTAAAAAGCCCAAGAAAGGAGCAAATCTGAGATAGGAATATATTCTCTCTGTTCAGAGGCTACATCTAAATAATATAATATAATTAATAACTTGTATAATAAGAAGATATAATAAAGTGTAAATTCAGAATTATTTGGCTGAACAGAAGATACTCTTACAGAAAGAAATGCATTGGAGGGTCCTGGGTCTCATTATAGCAGGGCTCCGTGCAGACAAATACTGCTTTATTTGCATGGAACTTATTTCAAAGACATCATCAATAAATACGTCAGACTTGCCACTCTCTTCAAGGAAATCCACAGGAATTTGCTGCCACATCACAGTCTATGTGTGGATCTGTACACCCAAAGAAAGTAGAGTCCAGGAAGAAAGCGTGGATCTATTTTGTCTGGATTGTTCTACAGAAGCATTTTCCAGGCTGCTAACCAAACAACATTTTAATTAATTATAATAGCAATCAGAAACCCAGTTGAACAACTGCTTTGGAACTTGGTAGAGCTATACCTGATACAGTCATACCCTAACAATAGCCCTAACATCCATTTCTGTTACAAAACCAAATTAAGCCATGAGGCAAATTCTGTGGGTAGGCTGCAGAGAGGGATATGCAGAATTTAAAAGGCAAGGAATTCTTTATATGCAGTCCACAGAACTAACCAAATTGCAAAATTCTATACAGTAGAGATACTTTTTCCCTATTAAATTCAAAAAGTATGGAGCTGCCATCCTTGAGAATTGCTTTTCACATTTTAAGGCTTTGTTTGGATGCAAGGATAGCCAAGGATCTGAAAAACTTAGCAGCAAGAAGAGAAGTGGCTTGTTGCATTTTAGAGCAATATTAGAATGACATCATTTTAGAATGTAATTTTGCAAGCAAACCTAACATCTGCATTACCAAGGCCCAGATGTCACTTTGGAGATTTATGCATCAACATTCCACTGAGGCAGTACAAGAGCCTCAGAAAAACAGATTAGCAAGATTTACTACCCAATGAAAATGTAAGATTATAAAGTAAAAAAATACACCTGGCCAGGACATCAAGAGGTCAATTACTTTGTCTGTCTGTCCGAAGGCGAGATCATCTTTAACTGCATCATTCCAGACAGCTTTTTATTCAGCTTCCATTTAAAGACCTCAACAAAAGAGGTTTCACAATTTCTAGCAACTTGATTTCAGTGGCCCATTTTTTTTATCATTAGAAAGCTCTGTGGTGCACTTGAGAGTGGGATTTCAATATGGATAGGTATTACTGCAGTATCTTTACTGAAATCTCAGTAAAGATGAGCAGAAAGAAGAGCACTGAAACTGTATCAACACAGGCTGCATTGGCCAAGCTTTGACTGGATTTCCATTAGCAAAAAACAGAAGCCCACTACAGTTATATTGATATTGATCAAAACCAGCTGATCTGCTGAATTTTACTCCCATCACTTCTCTTAGAGTATTGGATTAATTTTATTTTCTTTGACACCACGGTGTTTCACAGTTCTCTCTTTCAGATGCTGTAGTTGCTGAATCATGGTTTCCAAGCACTTATCCAGAATTTTTCACGTTGATTCAGAATCAACTTGCAGGTGACTGGTTGTTGCTTTACTGCCTAGTGTGTGTACTAGTAAGAAGCACGCAAAGTAATAAGATTAAATAGATTCTCTCATGTTTCATGGCAGATTAATTTCTGTGAGTCTGTGCAATGAGCATCATTGCATTGTATCACAATTTCAGAAAAAAGTGAACCTGGATTGGGAATCCTCTTTAGAAACATTAGGGGGGGAATGTTAAAACGAAACATTCAAGCACAGAATCAAATCTGATAGAGGTATTTGGCTAGAAGTGAAACATCTCCCACAGCGAGACCAGTCCTTCAAACCAAACTCTGGGTATCCAAACAATAGTGAAAGACCAACATAACATTTTATAGTCTAAGAAAATGCCTAATTGATGGCACATTGCTGACATTAACATGGGTATAAGGCCCTATGGGCAGCAAAATCTCTTCTTGTCCTCTAATGCTTGATGAGTACAACACTTAGTGCAGTGTCACCATTCCTCACTGGTCATTAGGCACTGCTGTAATAAATGTGATGAATGAGATCTTTAATTTATAATGCCCGTAAAGCCAAACCAGATGCCAAATAGGAGTCTTTACATTCTGTAAAGCAGCAGTGAGTAAAATTATGAGAGCTATAAATTAGAAGAAATTACCACTTTGAAAAAATTAAAATAAAAATGAAAGAAAAGATGGAAGTCTGGAAGGGATTTCAAGAGATTCTCTAACCTACCTTCCCTTCCCAAGTCAGGATCTGCTGCTTCTTTTGAAATATTTGAAAAATGTTTATCTAAAACGTACTCTTAAAGACTGCTACTAATAAAGATTTCACAACTTCTGGGGGCAAACTATTGTCCAATTTAACTTGAAATTCCCTTGCAGCAATTTAAAATGGTTCGTTCTAACCCTAAGATTTTGCCCTTTTTATTCCGCTTCTTTTGAACCTGGTTCTCAATTTCAAGGAACACAAATCTGAGTAAGTCAGTACTATCCTAATTTATACTCTTCACAGCCATGCTGAAATTAGTTGCTTCCAACAGTGCAAAACTCAGCATGTAATTAAACCTGTAAGGCCCTACCTTAATGCTGAAATAAAGGTTTCAAAGATTTCATTCATACAGACCTGTTCTTTGTGCCCATCTTGATAATCTGTTATGTAATTCTCTTAAAATTTGTCGATATTCTACAATGTCAAATAATTTATCACTTTCTATCTCTTCAATCTAAGTTTTCAGTAATTTTCTATTACAACAGAATTTCTCTTCCTTTTTTTTTTTTAACACAAAATGACTTTCAGCTGAACTTCTTTATATGACCATCTGTGTAATTACTATGAGTTACTGAACTAGCAGCTTGCAGATTATTAAGTAGATTCTGCTCCTCCTGGTGTCATTGGAAGTTCTGCCATTGACTTCAATGAAAGCAGGGCTAGACCCCCTGAAAGAGTGTTATTATTGGATAACTCAAAGCTCTGGTGAAAATTGACA
The DNA here is from genome assembly GCA_013396775.1 of Cephalopterus ornatus. Lineage (NCBI taxonomy): Eukaryota > Metazoa > Chordata > Aves > Passeriformes > Cotingidae > Cephalopterus > Cephalopterus ornatus. Next base: position 108,973 of record VZRE01015682.1, on the reverse strand, counting down.
TTTGTATATTGACAACAGCTTGCTTTTTTAATTTACAATCTCTTAATTGGATTAACCAGTCACTTCATTTTGTGTGATGATTTTATATCTCTGAATGCAATTTTCTTTAATTAAATAGGAAATGTTTCCTTCTTCAATCAACATAGAAGAAGAACAATAAGCAGCTTTCACTCAAATGTACAAATTTCAACTTGCATCTCTTCATGCACAAAAATCTCTGGGTAATAAAGGAAACAGTGTAGGTAAGGGACTGGATAGAGAAAACTGTGAGCAAGAAGGAAGTTGGTTTCAGAACTAGAAGTGCAAGAAGAATTAACTCAGTCTACTTCTCTTTCAGGTTTGTGTCTCAGGCAGAAACAAAAGGGATTCCAAAGGCTGCACCCAAGGCCCCTGCCCTGGGCAGATGCCAACTTCACAGGTATGTACTCTTGAATCCTGTGTGATTCAATATAATGCTGTTGGCTTACACCAGCCAGGGGTGGACAAAGGAAGACTGGTGAACAGAAAAAAGCATGAAGCTGAGGCAGGCAAGGTTTAGGTAAGATGCCAGGAAAAAAATTTTCACCCAGAGAATGGTTGAGCATTGGAACAGGCTCCCCAGGGAAGTGGTCACACCACAAAGCCTGACAGTTCAAGAAGCATTTGAACAGTGCTCTCAGGCACATGGTGTAATTCTTGAGGTGTCCTGTGCAGGGCCAGGAGTTGGGCTCAATAATCCTGATGGATCCCTTCCAACTCAGCATATTCTGTGATTTTAAGACAACTGCTGAGCTGAAGTTCAGGTCCTTCATAGGCAGCAGGTGAGAAGATCCCACTGAGAGTTTCTTGGATAGCCCACGGATCCGCTCTCACATGCCTTGAACTGCTCTGGCTCAGCAAATTTAGGTCCACTTCCCTAAAAGACAAGCCAGCCTTCACCTCTCTCATGAGAAGAGAGGGGGAGGCAGGAGAGTGCCCTCTCTATGACATAATTGCAACTTTCTAAGGATTAAGTGGCCCTCTTGGAAAGAGGAGATCCACAGGCTGGCTCCAAGGAGCAGACTGTCAATGTCAAGACGAGACTCAATGGCAGGTTTAATCTGTCTTTCAAAATCCAGAGAAACCTTTTTTATCTGGACTGAGTTCCTGGGCTCAGGTTTCCTCCTGACATTGAACTACATTAACAAGGGAAATTATATTTACTGGCCTAAAGGTTCTAAGGTGCCTAGTCAACTTTTATTTGTTTTATTAAATGTTACTTTTTTTTAAACTTGATTCGTACCAGGGGAAAAAATGCTTCAGAGCAACGTGAGATCCATTTTGCATTGTCTTCAGCAAGCCACATACTGGAAAAATAGCTTCTAAATCTTCAATATGCTACCTTGCTTTTCTTCCATAACTTCCTCTGACCAGATTCAGGAATACTTGCTCCAGTCATTTCCCAGGCAGTGATCTGACAAGTGATTAATATGCATTCACAGTCATCATTTATTCACATTACAAACAAAGATATTTAACATTTGCTCATATCTGGGAATTCTTCAGACCAGCTTGCTTGGTTTTTTTGCTCTTACTTTGTACTGCTTTGAAATAGTTCCATTCTAGTATTAGTGACACAGGAAAATGATCATCCCACCGGTCCTACAACACATAAAAAACTGGAATTCTACATCCCCCTACTGGAAAGATAATTTGAGTATGCATAAGGCATTATACCGCCACCTGATCCTTGCTAACCTGGCATTTCGGAGAGAAAAACAGATTGATACCTATTGAATTCCTCCACTTTCTCAGCTCAGTTACTGTGGAATCCACCTACGGGAATCCCTTTTGAAGAAACATGCCATTTTTACTTACAAAATATACTTGTCAAACAACGGAGCACAGGATTGCTGCAGCTTGTGTTTAGTAGGATCTGACAAATTAACGTCTTTACAGGGTAAAAAAAAGTTAAAAATCAGAGCTACCAAATTAGGGTGATAAAATCGCCTTCAAAATCTTTATGATGGAAGAAAAATCCTGTCAAGTGACTCCTGTGTGCTTACTCAAACTAAATTTTACAAATAAGTATTTTTAAATGGCTGCCTGTTAGAAGAATAAGAAAGCTGGCGAGTTGTTTTGGTTTCACCCCCGCCCCCCACTCCCTGCCAAAGATACTGCTGCTGCAGGGAATTGTGTTACTGGTTGTGTTAAGTAAGTTGTGACAGCCATCAAGATGAATGTGTTTACATGCATACCTGGTGACATAGTTAGAAGTCGTATATTGTAGGTATAAAACCCTGATCAAACTTATCTACAGGAAGTCTTTCTGCAATAATTGTATTTCTTCGTTCCTTACTAAAATCAGAGCTGCTGCCTGGAAGCATGTAAGTATTTAATTTTGTCACATAATTCCCTCAATTTTAGGCCATGGTAAGTAACACTTTTGATACGTGTCAGCTGTCAATTCCAGTTAGAACATCTAGCTATTATATGGTTTAGATGTAGCTGCCTGACGATTACTGCTAGATGTTGTGAATTCATCCCTTCAAAAATGGCAGAATAAGTTGAATAATAAGGATTCTGTATGAATTAACAAAACCTGTGAAGCGATAATTTCTGAAAGCTTTGTTGCTGTGCTTGCTTTTGCTGGAGAGGACTGCAGAGCACGCAAGGTAGGCAAGAGCCTTGTTAAAGCAGAGATAAATCTCCTCTGGCCAAGTGAAGAGAGACCTCTACAGGTGTTCAGGTTTTTCAGTCCAAAGACCTTTGGAAATTGTTCCCTGAAGCTCTTTAGCAAAAGATGTGCCCAGTGTTCAGCTGCCAAGTCAGAGGAGATGGGAGAAGATCCTGGCCATACTTCCCAGGGGAGCTGTGCTGTCCTTGTGCCACCTACAGTGCAGCCCTCCTGGGCTTGTCACTGTGTTACCCCGGAGACCTCAGCCGTGTCACAGAGGACGTACAAGGGGATGTGTAAGCCAGTTGTCCCCAGATCAGCAGCCAGAGGGGTGGAAAACCATGTTCTCCAAACATGCACAGGGCAGGGTGTGCTTGGCTCTGTGGAAGAGCTAATTAAAGGCCAGACGAGCTTTTAAAGAGCCAGTTTCATTATGCTTCTCTATGAGGCATACTGGGACTCAAGTTACTTATTGTTATAATTGTTTTGGTGTATACACAAAGTCCCCAGAGACAGCAAAAAATAGAAGGAAGCACACATTCCTACAGTTTTGCAGAACGTAATTTCTGATGCTTCTGAAGAGCTCAATCTATTTCCATAGGCAGCAGCCCCTACTATCAATACTCTTTGCTGCTTGAACAGCACAGTAGGGTGTAACCTTGATGTAGCTCTTTTGTATAGTTTGGAAAGCCTACTATCTTTCTCCATAGGTGATGCTTATTGACAGAACTAAAAGCAGCCTCATGGAAAGCATTATCATTTACAATCATACTTTCTGCACCAGTCTTCAAATCATTCTTCTCTCACAGGTATCAACAAGACTTGCGTTACTAAAAGTTCTGGGAAACAAATGAGGCATGTAAGAGAAAAGAAATGCTAAATGATATTTCTATGACAGAAGCAGCAATGGAAAAATAGAGCTAAAAGCTGCTGATTCCACACAGCAGTTCAACCCTTAAGAATTGTATCACCCTGCTTTCTAAATTTCATCAGAATCATTATGTTTTAATCTATAGATGCCAATATTTTTCCAGAAGTTGCAACTGGGCACAGGTGCTGCAAAATGTTACATCCAAATTAGGAGCAGTATTTACTTTTCATAATAACTACTTTTGCCCTGAAAGATCAGGACTCTGAAGTTTCTCATGCACAAACAGGATTGATGGGTCGATATTGGACGCTTTTCAGTCATAGAGTATAAAAACATTTATTGATGGAACTGCATACTGGAGATTATTGAAAATTAAATGTTCTGCTGCAGAGATAAAATATGAAAGACGGTACTCCAGGAAAAACTAAGAAAAATAAGAAAACAAATGAAACCTGATGAAATAAAAAGCAAAGGGTTTTCTTTTTTCTAAATTTGATTTTCTCATTGGTATCTCCACAGGCTCCATAATGTTGCTATTCCTGTGCACACATGCTGCCCTAGATAATATTTGGAATTGCCATGTATATTTGTACCTGATTGCTGATTGTCTAGGATGTGGCTGCATTGGATAGGAATTCATAAGACCTCTGTTAGAAAAACTCACAGCCATAGCACTGATGGCCTTGAGCAAGCTGCCCAATCAATCCTCCCTCACCTGCTCAGCTGCAAAACAGACAGAATAATTCTGCCCTGGCAATAGTCTGTTTCTCTTCTCTTACATTATCTGAAGCTTTTAGGATGGATATTATGAACACTTCTATAAAGGTCCTTGCAAACGGATTGAAATACCAATCAGTAAACAAGGAAAAAAAATATTAGCATAGCAAGATAATTACATTAATATACTTCTTGGTCATGGTGCATATATACAGGTATGCTATACTATGTACTACCATGTTCTCATAGGCTGTTTTATTTTTTAATGAGTTTGGCTAAGTAAATCACTCTGCCACACCATAATTAATTCCAGAATCAGCTGGAGAAAGCCAGATCTGTTACTGTGTAGAGCCACATCTAGATGGAAGATGGGGCCTCATGCGTATGAACCCGAACAACCAACCTCAGGGAGCTGCAGGCACAGCTATCCCTTGGAGCACTCCCAGTTAAACTATTATGGGGATACACCACCGAGGAGTATCCTATGGACTGTCTCTATGTGTCATAGTTACAGACATAATAGGATCTTTTTATTTCATATTTTTCAGAGAATGCCAGTTCCCAATCTTCTTAGCCTTGCTGCTTCTTTGTTGTGCTGCATCCAGATTTCTGACCCCTCTCTCTCATGCCTTTTTTCAAGTGAGTGCATACACTAAGCCAGTGTCAGTATGAAGTGCTGAGATCTGCTCACAAAATTTGCATGGCTGTTGCACCGCCAGACGCTGCCTATATTTTCAGAGCTGTGAAAGCTAGATCAAAATAATCAGTGTAGCGCACCGTGCTAAGCACAGATATAGCACATTTCATGGTAACAGCTTACCTGGCTTCCTTCAAAAGAGGGCTGAAATTGTCATTTTTAGCAAGTAACTGCTGATTTGGGTCTGTTATCCCCACCTGAGCACTAACAAACAGCTGTGCTGTCCCACAGTGCCGCTTCAGAGATGCCTGGGGTCAGGCATCATGCTGAGGATAGGTGCTGTGAGGAGGGGGCAAAAGAGCTGCACACCCAGTCAGCGCTGGGCCTTTTACAGCACAGTGTAGGTGAGGGCCAGGCGTCTCTCAAGCTTTTGTTTCCACCAGCCTAACGATAGGCTGCTGGAGGGTCTGAAACTGCTCCATCACTACAAAGAAAACTGTGTCCCCATCTATCTATGCATGACGCCCCTGCAAGCAGCAGGGGTTTGATCTGCTTGCATACTTCATCATGCATCAACACACCTCCAAGCCAATGGATATTTAATAATCCTGATGGATCCATCATTCAGATAGCTCGGTAATTAATTCTACACTTCTTGAAATTCTATTACTTGAAATTCATGTGGGTCCGCTCGTTCAAGCCTACCTTTTCTATTAATTTTATTGAAATGCTTGAATTCATACTCCATGCCTTTATATTCTTGTACTTTTTGTTTAGGTGTTAAAGCTCAGCAACAAGTTTTTACCATCAATGGTGATCTAAATATAGGCTCCTACATTTAAGAGTGTCATTTGCAAAAAAAACTATTTAAGTGTTAACATACTTGAAAGATGAGGGACATGAAAGTTTGGCGTGGCTTGAGATGTGGTAGGGCTGAGCATCAGTCTCAAGACCCGCTTGAAACTAAAGCCTACATGGGATACATGCTTTAACCTCCTAGTGCCTGTATGCCCTGAGAGATTCACTCCAGGAGACACACAATGTCCAGCCATTTTGATAACGTGACATTCAGTTGCTTACATTAACTGGTGAGCACTCTTGCTAACAAGCCAGGAGTTACCCTGAATCTGTTTCCCTCTAATTCAAATATATCTCATCAGTCAGCTATCAGCTAGCTGACTGATTATTTAAATGAATTATACTGTGACATCCTAATATTTATGCATGTACCTAAAATCTTCTCCTTCGGAGGAGCTCAGCAATGACATGAAAGCTGTCATAATCAACCAAGGGAGTCAACAGCTAATAACACATGCCAGAGCATATCTTGTCCCAGAAATCCATTTCACCCAAGGTACCCAATCCTGTCCAAACAAACTCAGTGGTCATTGTTTTTATTTCCTGAAGGGATTTAGCAAAGAGCTGCATTTATAGATATCCCTTATATGGTTGTATAAGTGATATAATTTGAAAAATCTATGCTTTTCAAAGGTTTTACAGTTTAAATTGCTCTAGTCAGTTTTCAGAGAAAATGTCCTTTACTGTGGTTAAATGATATGTTTTAAATCCAATTAAATAACAGCCTGGCCATACTGTCTTGTCCAAATCACAGTGAAGAGCAGAATTAATGCTCAAGCAGCTATCATGCTATAATGTAGAGGACCAGAGGTCTGACCCGTTAAAGCTCATAGTATAAAAGTGTCTGTAGCCCTTGGAAGTTTGACTATTTACATTCGAAGGAAAGACCTAAAACAACGTCATCTGCAGGGTGATATTTCTCTGTTATACAATTACACAAAACATATGGGAATGCTCTGCCATCCAAATAACCCACGCTCATATTTGTCATACTTACACTTTACTGTCATATGTGGAGTATGACTATAGCAAGAGAAGTGGTATAAATCTTATACGTTTTATATCTTATGGCAAAATGGATCTCTCTATTTATGGATTGCTGTATCTATCTGTTATGTGTTAAGGACCCAGTAAATGGAACCGACAAGACTGATACCTAAAACCAGGTCTCTGCTACTTTACGTTTAAAATGGAACTGGGAATCAGAACTGCAGCCCTCAGAAGGGAGGATAACATGAACTCGGGATTATGTCTGATCATGAGAAAAGACAAAAAAAAATCCTCGAAGGGAATTATACTCTAGCCTGACTGCTCAACCTCAGCCAGCAGCAGGAAAGACCCAGCTCTCAAAGCTCCTCAGCACCTGCCAAGCCCAGGGCAAGTTGCAGAGGCCAGTTGGGGCTGACCTGGAAAGCCATGACAATGTTGGAGTAGCACAGGAAGTTTCTTATATGAAGTATGAACTCAATAACTTTGCTATAATTTTTAAACTTTATTCCATAGTGGCAATTGTGTTTTCAAATTAACAAGTAATTTTATCTGGCTTGACACAACACTCTTTCTCCGTTGTTGGAATCAGTATTCCAAAGTGGAAAATACTGTCTCTGGCCCACTAAACTATAAGATTCTCAAAAATGTCTGGTGTTACCAACCCTGGAAATACAGATGTTAGCAAATTTTGAAAAAGTGTCTTTCTCCGCAGAAGTCAGCTTGAGTCACTTAAGAGGCAAGGTAATGAAAATGAAACATATGAGTCACTCTAAGATGAATCTTTGAAGCTCTGGAGCCTCACAACTCCTACTTTTCTAACTGTGGACTGTTTATAAAACTCACAGAATCACAGAATGGGTCAGGTTGGAGGGGACCACAGTGGGTCATCTGGTCCGGCCCCCCTGCTCAAGCAAGGTCATCTTAGAGCATATGGCACAGGATTGTGTCCAGACAGTTCTTGAATATCTCCAGTGAGGGGGAGTCTACAACCTCTCTGGGCAATCTGTTCCAGTGCTTGGTCACCCACACAATAAAGAAGTTCTTCCTCATATTTAGGTGGAATTTACTGTACATCAATTTTTGCCTGTTGTCTCTTGGTACCACTGAGAACAGCCTGGCTCCATTGTCTTGACACCCCCACTTTAGATATTTATATATATTGATGAGGTTCCCTCTCAGCCGTCTCTTCTTGAGACCGAACAGGACCAATTCTCTCAGCCGTTCCTCATGAGAGGTGCTGCAGTCCCTTAATGTCATTGAAAGTCAGTGAAACACTGAAGCTCAGATCCCTCCCTCAAATAACTTTAGTTTCCTGGGGAAACGGTTGCAAAACACGTGAGGAAACTAAAAAAAAAAAAAAAAAAAAANAGGGAGGAAACAAAAAAAAAAAAAAAAAAAAGTAGTTAATAGTGCCTTCTTTTTGTATAAACATGCAGCCATTACTGAAATATAGTGTAAGACAGCCAGACAGCCACACACAGCACTTTCATCAGCAAGCAGGAGACTGGATCCATTCAATTCACGAGGCTTCAGAGAAAAGAAACTCTTCGCTTCTCCTTCCCCCTTGAAACTTAACCAAGACTGAGAAGCTCAAAGAATCACAGAGCACATAAAAGAAAAGCAGCTTTTTAATGAAATTCTTCATCAGGGAATGAATTTTTTACCTTCATTCCCAAGTTAATTAGATGTATTTGATCACTGCCTGAGTGCCTGCATCTCTCCTGCCTTCCAAACATTGTCTGAACCTTTTGGTCGATTTCAAACAAATCAAATGTTAATTAAAAATTCCCAAAATCTCCATAGAAGAAGGTGGCCAAGAAGGACTCCCTGAAGTCTTTTCTGAAGAATAACAACAGTGACAGGAAAGGGGATGAGCCAGCTTGTGCTCAGCTTCAGGGGATTCCTTTGTGGGAGCACCATGATGCCAACCTGCTGCACCTCGCACCTTTTCAGGTCCCTCCCTGGCCAGTCAGAAGATGGAGGGGCTATGGAATGAAAGCCTTTGGTGCTGCCACTTATGATTCGTTCCTATCCTGGTGTTTCATATTTCATTATTACCATTATCTTTTACCTGGACTATTTATATCTCTAGCTGTAACCATTTGCTTCCACTCCCCTGGTTCTTTAAATAAGGCTGTCCAAATGTATTACTGTCATTTTTTGCTGTTATTATTTCTCTTTTTTCTTTTTTTTTTTTTTTGTGATGTGAGCTGCAGGCACAGCTCTAGCCACTATATGACTGTTTAATTTGAAGTAGAAATGTACCTAAAATAGTTTCTCTTTTCTTTCTTTCGGGACTTAAGAGTTTCTTCTAAATTATGAATGCTTCCAGCCTGTTTTTCATTTAAGATGTAATTGGCTATCTGAATAACCTGTCAATTTTCTGTCAGTTGTGTTATAGAGGAGTTCTAAAGTCTTGCAAAGTGTTTATCCAAGGCTTAATTTACCGAGCTGATTTAGATATCATTATATGAAAGTCAATGGTCAATGGAAAAATTCTTTGATGGCTCCTACTTTCAGACAGAATTAGATGTTTTTCAGCAAGGGGAAATTTTTTACCCTGAATGATATAGCACATGTAAATCATGTTTTTAATAGGCTTAGAGATTCATGTGATTTTCCCTGAAATCATATTGCGGTGGATATATGCCAAGGTTACATCATGTTTCAGAAAAGGGGATCCACAACATTTCAAATGAGAATTCCTAGAGAGGTGCCTTGGCAGAGGGGTCACAGCTATGGCTATTTTTTGTTGTCTCTCATCTGTAAAGAAAAAGGAAAGATTCAGGCAGATAACAAAATCCAAGAGTATGCCCAAAATGGAGGGAACGTGCAGCCATTTCATGCCAGGGCAAGGAACTCTCCTCCCTCTGCACACTTATCTCATGCTGGATGCAACTGAGAGGAAATGTTCTCCCAGCTGAATGAAACCAAACCTGCACATTCCTCATGATGTGCTTCTCCTAAATCTGCTGCGCTTAACTGTAAGACTACTTCTTAGTAAAATGCAGCAGTTGAAGAGGATAATTTTATTTATATCTGTCCTACTTCATAGTCAAATATACGATTCATTATTCAAATATTCCTTGCTCAAGATGAGGTATAACTGGGAAAGAAGAAATGCTGACTAAATGTCTCCACAACTGCATCTGTTTCTTGTGAGCAGCTGGAGGCAATGAACCGTTATTAATTTTATTATGTATTTTGTAGTTGCCAGAAGCAATCTGGATGTAAAGCTCAAACTAACAAGGTGTATAGAAATAGGAATTACCTCCCTGTTGTTGGCTGCATCTTCTCAGTAAAAGCTCCTTTCTTCATCTCCCCCTTTAATCTGTGTGAATATTCCTATCATTCTCAGGATGTCAAAACAGTCCCAACACAGCAATTCTCTCCCATGAACCCGCATGGCTGGGCCACCAAGACCAAACATTAAGTGTTGCAAGAGAGGCAAACTACTGCTCCTCCTTTCTGTTCTTGCTTTCCTCAGGTAAATTCCACAGTTATTCCAGTGCCCTTTTTTATCATCAAGAGCAGGATGTTCATACTTCAGAGACAATCTCTACGGTACTAAAATCTGCGGTGTAAAGCCTTCAATGATTTCATGCCTATGACAAATGGCCTTTTAATGCATTACTGGGTCTTCAGAAATATTTAGGATACCCCATTGGCCCTTGAAGTGAAAAAGTGACAGTAAATGCCAATTTCCTTATGGTTTTATTTCATACCCAGTGGACTATGAACTGGATTAGAGTCAATGAAGCATTCTGGAGAACTGTACAAATCATGCTACCTATGCAGAAATAGGACATGTAAAACTTTCTCCTCCAAACAAATTTATAAGCTAAAAACTTTTGGGTTTGTAACTTGTTTGTGTGGATCAAATGATCCATTCAAATGAAAAGAAGGAAGACAGCCCAATTGTTCAATAATAGTTTGGAAGCACAGGTTGACACTTGGATTTGAACATTGCTTTATTAGTCCAGAGTCACAGAACTGAAGACATCAACAAGCGTCCAGTGTGATATCAAACTCCTACAAAGTACATAGATTCAATCTATTTTTTTCTCAGTTTTTCTCATAATTGTAGAAGGCTAGAGATGCACAAAGACATGGTTAATCACATTCCTTTGTCTCTTGTGCATCGAATTCTTACGTTTTGTGAGAGAATATATACAAGCAAGAAGAACTCTGAGCCAACATTTTGATTTCATCACTGTTTCGATGGAATGAAGCTGCTGGAGTGAGATAATCATGGCACCTTCATCGCATTTTGAAAATGTCTATTTTCCTTTTAAGTTCTGAACAGCAAAATATGTTGTTCAGACAAGAGCCCATAATCAGCAGCAGCATCAGAATTTCAACCTTTCTTGAAGCAACACCAAGAAGCAAGAGAAAGAACTCCAAATAAAGTTAGTAGTAGAATCCAGGAAGGTGTCTTATCATGGAACTTTAATTCAGTTCTTCCTCCACCTCAGCAAGTAGTTTGGGGCTACTGGCAAGTGAGATGAAAGAGATGAAAGTGCCAAGCACAGCAGTACTTTTAAGCCAGCATCAGTGACAGCTATTAACACAGCATAGGAAAGCACAACACTTCTGCAATGAGACTACCAGGGCTAGTGATGGAGGGGTGAGGGTAAAGCAACACCCTGCCTCATTCCTGGAAAAGTGCTTGCAGTAGAGATCAGAAGGCTTAAGATTATACAATTTGTCTCTGTACAATGTTTCATGACTAAGACTGAAAAAGTTATTTTGCAAGGAATAGTGCCCTTGATTAACTTATCTTTTTTTCCTGTTCACAGAATATTCAGAAACAGCTCACAATCACCTCTAATTTATCCATTGTTGGAATTTACATGGCACATCTTGTTTAAAGTCTTTTCAGTCCTCTCTGGAGGATTTTTGGACTTTGATTCAATCCAATATGGAAACTGCTTTGTTTAGCTGATAGTAGTCACAAATCATACAGGATTGCTTTGTCCCTGAGAGTGTTAGCATGACTCATAATTAAGATAAGGGTTTACAGAAAACCTTGAAGGACTTCAGGCTTTCAAAGGGTGTGTAATAAATGCCACATCTTTAGTTGCCTTCTTACCCTCTGTGCTGCTTCCTCAAAGGGCCACTGTCTAATGCCTGACAAAGAGACATCTCTGTATCCAGCAAGTAGCAGTATCAGTCTCCAAAAGATCTTTGCCCATCAGTGGAAAACACATCTTTTTCCTGAAGATCTCAGCTTCTTCTACACAGCAGACACCATGTAAGTATGCTTGTGCACTTGCAGAGCAGTTTTCCATTGCAGTGGCTATGTGCTAGCTAGAACATTCAGAGTGTTTCCAAGCTCCTGGGTCCAGACTAGCCAGACAAAGGGAAGTGGTGTGAAATAAAATCGCACTTGATTGGGATGAATGGAAGGTAGGATTTGGAATGGACACTGCTGTATGCACCTGCAGCTAAATATAGGTGCACTCTGTAGGATTTCCTCATTGGAAATCAGTGTTTAAAGATCAACTCAATTTAGCCTGCCAAGGCATAGAAATTCCACTGAAAAAATTAAGTTTCAAAAAGAAAAAGCATCTAAAGCATTTTAAAGATCAAGTTTGATTATCAAATTCATTCTGAGTGTGCAGTTTAAATTTAACATTATCATCTGAGATGAAAAAATGAATTTGGGTCAGTCCTGTGGTAGAAGGCATTGTCAGAACATGAATGGTTCATTTAACTGTCTACTTGCCTGCATTATGGCTGCAAAATCTGATAAAGTTAAAGAATTATTTCAAGAAATGTATTTATTCAGGACTTACAGGTATTAAGCAACCTGGATTCTATCCCCTCCATTTGTGTTTTGGTATAACCATGGACAGAAATTCCCATTCTTTTTCCATTTGGAACTTGACTTTTTTCAGCCTCTTGCCAACGGTTGGTGAATGAACAATCTCTACAGCACCAGCAATAACTTCTTCATGGAGATACTTGCCACACTTGATCAAATCATATCTCAAACGACTGTTTAAAAAATAAACAAAATGAACTTCTTAAATCCCTGGCTGTGGGAAGCAGGCTTTCTAGATTTCTGGATTATTCCCTGTGCTCTTTCCTAAGCCCCCTCTAAACTCCTTCCTTCTTTATCAAAATGTAATCATGAAACTTACTTAAATAATGAGATCTTTAATTCCTTCACACCATAGATACAGATAATAATTCAGTCAGAAGTAATTTAGGTGAGTCAATTTTTTCTCCTTTTGAAAATCCACAGATTAAAAGTCATCAGTGCATTGAGGTTTAAGTGCTGAAAAAATGTAAGAAATTAATAAAAAATATTAGAAGGTTGCTATAATTCTAAAACTGGGCTTTGAATTCACTAAAAGAAGGAAATGAAAAAGTAGAAAATTTTGTGAGCTGATACTCGTTCCAGCTTCTTAAGCGTATTTTAGGCAGCAAAGAATGGATATTTCTCATCTCACTCACTAAGTGAGCCTGCTTCCTCCAGAGGGACTCCTTTCTGTCCTAGGAAAAACTGTGTCAGTTCCCAAATGTTCTCCAAATGTTTGACACAAAAGGGTAAACTAAGGACAGAGATCTTGTTGTAAATTACTTTTTTCTCTCTTTAGTGGATTTAAATGAGATGTTTATTATCGCCTTAACATTCTTGCAGTGGTTTAGTTCTGTATAATAGCAAAGCCAGTACTAAGTTAATTAAAAGAACTATAATGTCTGAAAGAAGCCAGCAGGTTTCCATGGGTTGCTGATCAAAGGGAAAGTGGTTCTTTTTTAATAGTGTTTTTTTCCTGGTCTTTTAGGTACACTATGTCTCTCTAATCACCTACAGTGTTGCCATGATGACAAAATTGCATAAAACAAATAATCTGAAATAAAATAAGGTTGAAAATAGAATTCACCAGAAAAAAAAGTAAACAGCCCACTTAAGAAAACCAGACCAGTAATTTATAAGAACCACCACAGGTCAATCAAGAACCATAATATTCTGTAATCACAGCACCTCGATGACCTAATTTAAGAATGAGTAATGAAGGACAGAAATTATATGGATCAATAATGTTCTTTCATGTGAGTGGTAGTGATGCATTCATGTAATAATGTAGTTTGAGTCAATGAGATGAAACTATGGCTGCACAGTACTTGGAAAACAGGGTGTTGTATGCCAGTGTTATCCCTTGACCAGTTGTCAACCTAATATGCACATAGATATTTTTAATGTCCATATCAGTGAACTATTTGACTCTAACCATACACTTACTTTACTTGCATATAATCAATTTTTGTTTGTGTCTGTAAAAAATGTCAGCATTCAATATGATGTATATTCTGAAGGAAAATAAAGGAACATTTTTGTTTTTCTCCATAGTGCCTAAAGAAACATTTTAAAAATACACGTATAGTCTGGAAATATCTTTTTACTCTGAAAAAGTGTCAGATCACCTAACTGGTTTTCCTTTATGCTTTAATTTACTCTTCCAGTCCAACTATAAACAGATTTCTGAAGCAGGAGGATTCTTTGTGGGACAGGAAAAAAGAGAAGGTTGTAATCTGTTGCACGTACTAACAATGGACAGAAAGAGGAGAGATGTATGGCTAACAAAAGAAATAAGAGAGATTTTCTTAGCTTCCTGTAACATTTCCTGGGAGCAGAATTTATTGTATTTTAAAAGTACCACTAACACGTGTCCCAAGGTAAGCTATAGAAAGAAAATTCACAGACTTCTTAATTTTAATTTTCATATCTTAAACATAGATACAACACTGTGTCTGTCTCACCCACAAACTGTAGGATGTTACCCTTTTACACAGGTGTATTAATAAACACCTATGACATTTCTTAAAAAGTGCTTGTTTCAGGCAAACTAAAACTTTTGTAGAGAAATCTTAATTTGAAAAGTGTTCAGCGGAAACATTCTGAGGTCAAATTGATCACAGAAAGAGAGAAAACACTGTTTTGAATCTATGAATCTGACTTATTCGATCCAAAAAAAAAAGACATTTCAGCACAAGTCATATTTGGAAAACACTCCAGATGTTTACTGATTTTCTGATAAGAAATTAAGAGAAATGTGAAAGTCTGAAAGGTCAGAGCAATAAAGAATTGTCAGCCTTCATGCATATTTTATTTTGGATTCATTAGCAATTATAAAATGTTTTCCTGCTAAAACCCCTCAGTGATAAGCATTTTTGATGTGCCATATTGATGAGGCAGGAGAGCTGAAAGGTAATAAATTTGACATAAAAGTTACATGGCCTTTTGTATTTTCTGTAAAGAACTTGAGGCGATTTTATTCTAGCACAGTCATCTTCAAATGTAAACCCATTTTAAGTCAGAGCGTGAGAAACAGAATTCAGGCAGTGAGAAATTTTGAGAACGATTTTTCACAGTAAATGTAGCCCTATCTTGCAGTGATAGAACCTGTCAAATTAGTCTGATTTTTGTTGATCAACTCCATTTCCACAAATATTCACTAAGTTATTTACTCAAAATCAATCAGCCTGTGTTATCTTTGCACACTGTTCACTATACTTATGCATTTCCCACACATCGAAATGGGGACAACATGACACAAATGCCTCATTGACTCCACATTGGGATACTTATTTAAAAGCTAAAAAAGGTATGATGAACAATAAAAAGGAATAACAAACTATGATTAGGGAACATATTTCTTTATCTGCACGATTAAGTTTGACAGCAAGAGAAAATGGGTTTCATACCAAACCAAATATCTATGCTGAAGATAATTTTAGAAAGCACCAGAAAATAACAAATATTTAATCTGGAGTTACGAAGATGATCTTAAGAATTCATAAATATTCTTAAGGTCAGTACTGGTGTCTTTAATGAGCTTAGAACTGTTAATCTATTTCAGACTTTGCACTGATTAGGAACAGTGACTGAAATAATACCTTGTGGCTAGAGTGCACTGAGTACTAAGTCAGGCTCCTGCCATGAATGACACAGTATTGAGTATATCTTCAAGCTTTTGGCTCCATCAGGCAGAAAAACACGTGGAGCTATTCTTGAGTAATCTATGAATACTGTATTTTGATCTACATAAAAGAGTGTTCACTGCACGAGTTACAAGAGGTCTGTCAGCAGAATCAGGCAGTGAGATAAGAGAATGGCTACTAGCAAGGCATAACTCCAGGAAATATTTGTGGGCTTTTAAATAATTGACTTTAAAGTTTTTGTTTCCTCAAAGGACAATCTACAGTAACAGCTCCTCTAGAAGGAACAAATTTTGTGAAGGATCTGGAAGGAAGGAGCTGAGGAAGGAATGACCCTTACAGGTCACTGTAAGGGAAGGAGCTCTGCTATGGCCAGTAAAGGGTGTCAGGTAAAGGAAATTATTCAGACAAACTGGGTGAAGAAAGATACCTGTTCGTGCTTCAGAAAATTAGCTGATATTTGTAAAATCTCTGGATATTTATCAGTTCCCCAGTATTGCATACATAAAATCGTACACCTAGTTACCATCTAAAATCCTTCTCTTTCTAGTTGCTCACCTTCTGGGTGAGCATGGCTAATGCCTGTGCATAACTCTACAGCTCAGAGTAACATCATGTGAATATCCCAAGTACAATAAAGACACACAGCCTGATCTCGAGATGCCTCAGAGGAGGCAGAAAAGCAGTTGCCCTGGGTCACAGATCATAGACTATCAAGATGAATAGGGACTTTCTGTCAAATCATACTATTCCTTCTTAAGACCCAAGTTTTGAAAAATGCATGTGTGTTCTTGAATTTAGAAATGAGCCTTACAACTTCATTTCTTTGGAGAACTGCAAAGTCATTAGAAGTGGCACTACTGAAAGAAAAATAAGAAACTTTCCATCCAAAGTGGTTGAATTCTACTCCTATGCAAGCAAGCAACTAACTCCTCTATAGCTAAGAGAGGTGGCATTTTGCTATCATGACTTATGCCAGTTGTGGGAACATAGCCAGAGGCAGCATGGAAAATAGTTGCCTAATTTAAAGTTCTCAATACTAATAATAAATAAGTTCTCCATATATTACACCAATGCTCTTTCTGGAAATGTCCACCCCTTTCAGTCAAACTGCACATAAAAATCCTTGCTATAAAATCTGTAAGGAAAGTCTCCTCCCCAAATCTGTCTATGGAGCTTTCAAGAGTAATATTTCTATTATTGTGTAAGGCATATTATTCCCACAGTTTCCAGCAATGGCTGGAATAAATAACTTTTTTTAGACACCCCACAATTAGAGCCAGGGAGACAATATGTGATTAACAACCCATAAGAGCCAGTAGCAGCAAGGAAGGCAGAGATTGTTGAAGCAGGATCACACAGAGGTCTTGGTGACAGAGAGGTGAAGCAGACCTAAAATCTTCATCATACGCTGCTGCAGTCCAATTACTGTGCATTTTGCTGCTAAGCTCAAAACAAAAATTGTAGGCTGTGACAGGAGAACATGGCTAGGAAAAAACCCTCAGGAAATGTAAGCCTTGCAAAGTGTACTGAGGAAAGTGCAGATGAGAACATGCCTTGGCACCCAAACTAATAAACGGGAAGATGTCACCACACAAAAAAAACACACACCCACACCTGTTCCAACCTGTTACATGGCACCTGAAGTATCACCTTTCTGGGCCCAGTTCTGACACTGTTACGCATTGCTGCACTTAAGAATTTGTTTTACTTTATGGAGACTTTAATGAGACTGCTCATATGCGGAACCAAAATTAAATCATTAAATTGCTTAAGAGCAATTGCTGATTCAGATGCAAAGATATTTGAAGGTTTATGTTCAATTTGTAGACTGAGCAAGGCATGCTTATAAAAACAGCAGAATGTTTCTCATCCTGCAGTAAAAAGGTGTAGATTTTCTGTAAGTCAATTAAATGCATCTTACTGCAGCTTTCAGAAGCAATTGTTTTTCCAACAAGGTGTGTTGGGAACTTGGCTCTTTATGTACTTCTCTTCTAGAGATCCATGTTTCAAGGCTTTTGCCTAAGAAATTCATTGTTCTGTATGCTGTCACAGTAGCAGCCATATAATGTTTGGAAGCAGCTTTAGTGGGGAAGCAGCTTTTGTGGTGAACAATTGTTCAAAGGCACAAGCTCTGGAACATATTGTCTGTCATTTATTTGAATACAGTTATATGGAAAGCTAGAAAGCAGCCAGCTGAATTTTGCAGTTTGGCAGGGTATAATGTAGATAGCCTCAGCACTACATCCAAGAGCTACTGGAAGCCTTTGAGTTCAATGACAAACCTCTTCCACTTGCACACATTTTTAAACACTTCTAAGTTGCTGCTCATGGTGGCACCCATTGCTGACTTGAGTCTCCTCCAAGACATCAGTGTAATTTTAGTGCCCACCACATACAATTTTATATTCAGAGTAGCCTGTATGCATTTGAAGCAACAGAGAGAGATATCGGGGTAGATGGATAAAAAAAAATCTAAAAATATACCCTTTCTCTCTAACTAGAAGTGAATGCTGTAACTCCCTTGCCCTCCCTTTTACCACCATTTGCTGCTGAAGTGCTGCATTTGTGCCACTGAGATTCAGTGCCATGACGAGCATTTGCCACCTATATAGGAGCCTAAAATAGCACAGAGGCTGACAGAAATGCCTTGAAGGCTGACAGAGGAGTGTTTTTCTGATATGTTATACTCTGTTGTGAGAAGTTTTTATTTATTTAGAATGGTATAAGCACCCTGGGGAGGAATACAGCTTAGATTTACTCTGGTCTGTCCCAACCACAGTGTGTCTGAAATGCAAAGTTATCATTGAGCACTCCCCAGGGGTCTGGAAATGGTGCGGCTCTAGTGAATGATAAATTTTTAGGAGTTCCGCTGCATGGATCCCACTTGGTTGGTGTAATGCTGATTAAAGCAAGCACACTTCCTCTTACAGCACTCCCATTTGTTCCTCTATAACCACTTACTGCAGAGACCATGCAGGCTTTTCATTATTTTTCTAAACAGGGAACCTTTTTCTTGGAAGTGCATCATGAAATTTTAATGACCATGCTTTTAATTCCAGCAGAAAGACTTCAAACAGCAGTAAAGTCCATGTGAAATTCCACACGTTTCAGCTTTCCTTCCGCAACACCAAGAAGGACAGAGCCCAAGGAGAGAGTAAGAGCCCAAGAATAATATGTAGCACTCCTACTTGTCCTCAAGTCATAAACCCCAAGTCTTTGATTTCCATACAAGGAGGCAAAGCTGGTTTTCTGGTGCTGCCACAGCTATGGGCACCTATCTCACCATTTTTAGCTCAAGCACAGCCAAAGAAGTGTGCCCGGACACTGAGGTATCTAAGTCTCAGACTTACCAAGACTACAGATGGGACGATCTTCTCTGGTCACAACCTGACAACATGCTAACCTTTCTCTCCAAAAAAAAGAGCATTGAGAAGGATGATAATTGATTTTTTTTTTTGCCATATATAGAAATGCCAGACACTGTGCTCCAAAGTGTGTTGAGGAACTACATTGTACCCAGTGTAGGACATACTATTAAGTAATCTATGTTCTCAATATGAAAGTTTGCTGACAGGCAACTGCTTATAGACCCAACTGGGCGGTCATGGTCTGCAAAAAGACTGCAGTCATATCACTACCGTTCTTTGCACTTCATCAATGAGAAATGGCCTAAAGATTTAAATATTAATTTTAATATGGATTATTAGTTATCATTTGCTGTCCATTCATGGGTAAGATATGAGTATATTTAATTGACATAGAATTGCACCAGTCACTTGCAGTACCTCTTCCATAAAACACATAGAAAAATCTTACAACTTATTTCAGTTCTCTCTATTTTCAGAATTTTTTCCATAGGCTTGAACTTTCGCTTTCCTCTTCTTCTTCACAAAATTTTCCTCCCCCTCATGCTCTCTGGAAGAGGCTGCATGAAAGTAATCACAGAATCACAGAATCAATTAAGTTGGAAAAGACCTCTGAGATCAAGTCCAACCTTTGACTGAATACCACCATGTCAACTAGACCCTGGCACTAAGTGCCACATCCAATCTTTCCTTAAACACCTCCAGGGACAGTGACTCCACCACCTCCCTGGGCAGTGCATTCCAATGTCTAATCATTCTTTCTGTGACAAATTTCTTCCTAATGTCCAGCCTAAATGTCCCCTGGCGCAGCTTAAGCCTACGTCCTCTTGTCCTGTCACTGGCTGCCTGGGAGAAGTGGCTGATCCCCACCTGGCTAGAACCTCCTTTCAGGTGGTTGTAGAGAGTGATGAGGTCACCCCTGAGCCTCCTTTTCCTCAAGGTAAAAAGTCCCAGTTCCCTCAGATGCTGCTCATACGACATGCACTCCAGACCCTTCACCCTTTTCTGGACACGGTCCAGCACGTCAATGTCCTTCTGAATTGAGGGGCCCAGAACTGGACACAGCACTCAAGGTATGGCATCAACAGTGCTGAGTACAGGGGAAGAATCACTTCCCTAGTCCTGCTGGCCACACTATTTCTGATACAAGCCAGGATGCCACTGGCCTTCTTGGCCACCTGAGCACACTGCTGGCACATGTTCAGTGGCTGTCAACCAGCACCTCCAGGTTCTTTTCTGCTGGGTTGCTATCCAGCCACTCTGCCTCCAGCCTGTAGCACTGCATGGGATTGTCGTGGTCAAAGTGTAGGACCTGGCACTTGTCTTGTTGAACCACATGCCATTGGTCTCAGCCCATCTATCCAGCCTGTCAAGATTCCTTTGCTGAGCCTTCATACTCTCCAGCAGATTGACACTCTGACCCAACTTGGTGTCATCCACAAATGTGTTAATGGTACACTCAATCCTCTCCTCCAGATCATCACTAAATATATTAAACAGTACTGGCGAACACTGATCCCCGGGGGACACCACTAGTGACCGGATATCAACCGGATTCAGCACCATTCCCCATGATGATCTGTTATAGCTCTGAAACTAGTTGTACTTCAGAGCATGATTGAGGAGCAACTTGCATAGAGCAGAAAAGGAAGAAAGGAAGGGAGAGAGGGAAGGAGGGAGGGAGGAAGGAAGGAAGGAAGGAAGAAATTTGAGTTAAACTCTCTGAGAAGAGGAAGAGCAGAGAAGAGGAAGAAAATGGTCCTTTTTTTGCTATCAAACAAGAATGAGGTTCATCCTGTACTCGGACTTCATTCTCAGAGGTAAAATACATCTCCAGTCTAAGGCAGTTATCTGGCAAAAAAACAGTTGCCATCACTTTTTGTTACTAATGCAGAAGATTCCCCGGGTAAATTCATCTCAAACCTGGAATCATTCTCTGTCCGCAGATTTGCTTCAATAAATCAAGAAATCAGCAAACTCGGAAAGGTTTTCACAAAGATGACCCAGCATATTAAGTTTTTGCAGTGCTTGGTGGGAGAATACACCTGTGAGGGTGCAATAAGTGAGGTGAATTAGCTACCAAATGAAATGAATCATAGAGAGACCTTGAGAGAAATTCAAGGGAAAAAAATTGACAAATAGAAATCTGAGTATTCACACTTTGCTTCATTAAGCAATGAAAATTAAGATGTCCTTGCATCATTCCTAGGCAGCTTAATCTTTTATTACTAATAAATGATCTTTTATTTAAAGGATTTTGAAGTGGACAGAGAAAACAGTTTAATCATTTTGATGAAAAGCCAAGATTTTTCATCTTCAAACTGCTAAAATATCAGCATACACCACTAATAATGAACCTTGTTAATCATTAGCATCCTTCAAATATAATGGGAATAACACTTTTCCTAAGAGCGTGAAAAAGAAATGAGAAAAAAGCAGGTGGGGGTTTTTTTTAGGTTAGACCTTTTATAACTAACTTTATTCATATTTCAATGAGTAATGTATGAATAAGTGGATTTTTAAGTTAACAAATGAATATTTAAAGAAAAGAGAACAGAATAAATTTGTCAATCAAAAGTCCTCCAAACTCAGGTACATGCTCCAGGCGTGATCTTGAAAACATTTATGCACATGAGTAACTCGTGACTCATGAGTCATCTCAGTAAAGTCAAGGGTACTAAATTAACCTTTTAGGAAGAATGCATGTTAGGATGACAGCTTCTATTCCACCCGAGACAGTGGAAAAGATAAACATCTGCAAGGTAGGGGCCTAATATCAGGTCATCATCTAGGCTTTTTCTCCAGAAAAAGGTGGAAGGTCTGGGGAGCAATTCCGTGGCAAAGGCCCTGGCACTGTGGTAAGAAGCAAGCTGAATGTGAGCATGTCGTGTGCCCCAGGAGGAAAGCCGGCCAACAGCTCCTGTGTGTACAAACATTGGCATGGCACACGGACAAAGGAAAAGGATGGTCCCTCTCTTTATGGCACTCATCAAGCCATATCTGGATATGCCATCAAGTTTTGGGCCCTGCAATGCAGGAAAGACATGGACAAAATGGAGGGAGCTTTTGGAAGGCCCCAAGGCAGTGGGGACTAGAGTCCTTGGCGTATGAGCAGGGGCAGGGAGAGCTGGGCTGCTTCAGCCTGGAGAAGAGATTGCTTTAGAGGCACCTAGCTGCCCCTCCGTGCCTACGAGGGATCACTAAGGAGATAGAACTGGACTCCTCACAGTGGTGCAGGATGGGAGAAGGAGATACAAATGTGCATAAAGGAAATGAGAGAAAGGAAGGAAACTTTTTTCCCATGAGGACAGTCTGACAGTGGAGCAGGCTGTCCAGAGGTTGTGCACTATCCCTCTTTGAAGGTTTTCAAGATCCAACTGGACAAACCACTGAGCAGCCTTGTGTCATCCCATAGCTTACCCTGCTTTGAGCAGGGGTGTGGAACAGGTCACATCCCCTAGCTCACTTTTTAACTGATCCTATGACCCCACAAATTACCTATTGTTTCTGAAACCATGTAAATGTTGAATTTCCTCATTCCTTATCCTTGGCTGTTAAATGGTTCTTTTATTCCTTTCTCAAGTCAATTTTATGTTTTGTCCTTCTAATGAAGTTCCCCAAACCTGCATACTACCATGCAGCCTAGTCTTGATCCTTCCATAATAACAAGCTCTTACCACGAGTTACTGGTATTACTATTTAAGTCAAAGATTCTGCTGTCCTGGAATATCATATCAACAGCAAAACAATGCAAACTTATTCAACAGATCCTTATGTCTAAGAATAGATTCAGCTTAGTTCATCCACCATCTCACTTTTTTAATTTTCCCAGTAAAATGCCATGATAAAATGATTGTATAGATCACCATATGAAACTGTGTGTATGTGACCCCTAACGTAATACTTCTGTATTGATGACTAATTTAGCAGCAAAATGCACCAGAGCATTTGCAGAGAGTGAAGGAAATCAGGATACATGAATCAGGAATATTTTTTCTTTTAATTTTTTATTGTCCCTCCTACCCAGGATGCCCAAACACAGGGTTTTTCAGTTACCTGAGGAATTTATGTACAAAGGTATCATTCCTGTGGGCTAAACACTGAGCTCCTTTGTAATTCTAAGAAAACCCCACCTTAAAGTCTTTTATGTATCAGAACTGTCTGCAGGCATGAGCATCTCTGTAAGAATCTAACTGGAAACTAGAAATGGTTGTAGTTATGAAATCTTTCAGACAGCCTGGCTGGGGCCCTGTGTCGGGAATTTGACTTCTGTAGGCTGGGAATGGGCAAGGGGTGTAATGGGAAATGATAATATCTTACATGCAAGGTAAGCAATGATTGCTCTTACTCTGCCCACTTTTTATAAGCAAAGTAGCCACTGAGGCATTCTGTGGAGGACCAGATTTTGTGTGTGCATGCAGGATACCACACAAAGTTCCATAGAGAACTTTCACGCTACCAAGTGCTTGGCCCCTAGTGGAGTTCAGGTAGGAACACTCTAGCTGGGGGAGCACATTCAAATCTGAAATACTCAGACTTCAGGGCCTTTGGCTTTGAAGCAAAAGAGGGAGATGTCCGGTGAGTTTCAGCAGTTCTGAGGTGGCCATTCTTAATTAAAAATATTCTGGGGGGTTGCATCCTCTTAAATACTTATGCTTTCTAGATTTGGCCCCAATTTCATTGAACATTTTTGCAGCAGATTTTGGGGAAGGAAAAAAACCCAAAAAATAAATATTGAAAAAAAAGAACTTCCTGAAAGAAATGCTGGAGAAATATCTTCTACATCTGTTTTCCTGCAAAAAGGTCAAGCTCAAGATCTAGATGATAAAAAGAGCAGGGAACTATCTGAAGAAATTCTCAGCTGGTATCCTGATAGTTAAATCCTCTTCTCTCCCTTGCAAGATGCTAACACCTGTACAAACTACTTCTTCCAAATTAAAGGGTGATAAGAATTACAAAAGAGGACAGCTTTAACCAGATTTCACCCATCCTGGACAGATAGTAAAATACAGTGCATCTCAGCTCTGGACAACCATTCTAAGTTGTGAGAAGGTCTGGTAAGCAAGGAGAGGAGAAGAGGGATATGCTAGGACTATTTCTTCTTACAACATTGGTATCTTCTGTGCTTTCCAGCTCTTTTTGTGGACATATTAGGAAAGAAGGAGTTGTATAATCATATGTTCCAACATCAGAAAGTCAGCTAAAATAGATGGCTTTCCCACTGTAAATCTCCTTATCTACACAGTAATTTACTATCTACAAAAGTTAATGAAATCTGAAGTGATATTTGACATAAGTTTTTAAATCAAGGTGAGAGAATATCTTGCTGACCAAGTCTTTGTTCTGTGATTAAATGCCCATGACTATCCTTTGGAGACCATTCAAGAAATTTTTCTGTGTAGCCTTTCCAGTGTAGATCTATATTAAATGAAGGATTGTAAATCTGCCTCAGTAAATCATAGCGAATAAATATCCAGACTTGTTATGTCTCTGATTATTCTTAAATCCCTAAAAGCAACCATAGTAATAATATGGACTTGTCTCCCTCTAATATGATGATGGTTCAGAGGTTTATCTTTAACAGATTATACAAATACAACATCCTAAGATAATTATGTAGCTGGGAAACATGAAGGATGAATAAAGAGTAGCTGCTTGAGCCAAACCTGAATAAGACAGGTGAGTGGAAGGATATTTATTGAAAAATTCTCAAGTCCGGTATAGGCTCCTTCTTCTAAGCACACACCACATGTAGGCAGGTCATGTTGTATTCCTGAAGAGTCCTGGCTGGTTCCCCACTGCTGTATGCTCACAGAGCAGTGCCCCCTCAGTCACCTGCTGAGGCCTGCAGCAGTCTCTTATTTCCATCCCCATGATGATGTGACCATACCCATCACCAGACGCTGGCCAACACACAGCAGGTGATGACCTGTCCCCTGCTAGCAATGAAACATGTTTGTGTCTACAGCCTTACTCGTTAGGAAGTTTGACACACAAGTGCATTTCTTCATCTGCCCCAATGCCTCAGAGCTTCCCAAAGAGCATGTATTCATATTTAAAATTACTAGCAGCACCTCTGACACAATATTTAGCTTAGGACTAAGTTATGTTCAAGGCTAGTTCAAGGCATAGAATTATATAATTATATCCTTAGCCAGCTATTTTTCTGTATGATGAAACAAAGTGATGAAGGCCGTATAGAAGATAGTACTTTTGCAGGGGTCAAAAGACTGGAAACAGTTTTGGGAGATGAGGAATATGACCTTTCTTACCAGCTGCCGCTTGAAAGACTGAAAATATGTTCTCTAGAGTGCAGCATTTCTGGGGTTATTATGGAATAATGAGGCATGTGTTACCCCTAAACAGCATGAAAAAAATAGAGTGAGCCTTCTGCCGTGGAAACTCAACCTTTTCAAGGTTGTTACCCATCTATAGACGAAAATATTCTAAGTTGTAAGTCTTGGAAAGGTAAAGTCTTCTGAGCACATTCAGGAAACACAAAGAGGCACTGTGGGAAAAAGCCCTTGGAAAGGTTATTATTTAAAAAATATTTCTCATGTGAACCTGCCCTCTTCTTCTTCTCCTCCCCAACTTTACAGCAAGTGTACATTTCAATGAAAATATAAAGAAAAGCAATGCACTGAAGTTTCAGAATAAGACAAACCTATAGAAAACAATTGACTTTTGACTCCTGCTGTAAAAGAAGAATCCATAATTATGCTGCACATGTACAAAGAATTACAAGACTGTATTCTCACAAACCTGACTTAGCTAAGATTAGCCTCAAGCCTTGATCAGCACATATAGGCTTCTGGGATCGCAGTGACTGCAGGGAGCAAGCGCAGCAACTGGAGTTTAGCAAAGCATAGATGAGGGCTGACTGCATCCAAGTTCTCTGGTTCTGTGTCCCTGCATAGGCCAAAGTAGCATGGGAGGCTTCCCATCCATGCTGAATACTCTTCAGATGTCAGATGATATTTCTCTTTGTGGCTGATCCCACCCTAGAGCTACATTTTAGCAGTAAAAAAGCACAAAGCCTCCACTTTCAGAATTGGGCAAGATTCCTTCAGAAGGTCCTTCAGAAACAGGAATAAGGTAGAAAAATCTCTACCAGTTATTGTCCTTGTAGTGTACATTCTGGAAACAGTCTGAACAAAAAGATCAGTCTAGATAAGAAATAAAGACATCACATCTAAATCATATTTTTAACTGAAAATCTCCCCCTCCCCAGAGAGTTATAGAAGTGTTACCACAAAGCAGAATAAAAATATATCAAGGTCAGCTTTACAGAGTGAGTTTAAATGGCAATTCTTATTTCTCATTCGAGTTTTTTGAAGTCTGAATGTGTCATTTGTGGTTGTGTCATAATGAGCAATATAGAAGGATTGAAGTGCTCGAAAATTACATGATTATCACTGTAATTTAGCACTCAGTTAATGAAGGCTTGAACTCTTGCCCATATTGCCAGAGTGTGGCTAGCAGGTATCCATACTGAACAGAGTTTACATTTGGAAGAAACTGAGTTAGAAGTAAAGGTTAATCCACTGCCGTATAAACATTTGATCTTGCAATGATCCCATTAACCTTTTTATTACGCAAGGATTAGGCATAAGCAGCTAGCAAAATACTAACCTTATTTAAAATTGCAGAGCTGCGACTACCCACCATTTTTTTTATTCTTTCACATAGGGACAAAGGTTTGAAGGCTTCCTCTGCTTCCTCTAGAAAATGATCAAGCCCAAAGTCTCACAAGTTTTGTTTATGTGTTAAAACACTATTTCAATCAGCAGTTCTGTGAAGCAAACTCAATTTAAAAAAAAAAAAAAAGGACAATTTTTCATCCAATTTTTTTGTCTCTGTTTACTCAGTTTGAATCCTACCCTGACTACAAGAGTAAAGAGAGGTTTGGAGATTGCTCTGAATGGGCTCTCCAGCACATCCTTTCACCAAGAATTCAGGTAAGACTCATCCCACAGGCAATAACTGAACCTCCTAGCAGTGTCAGTAGCAGAGATATCCTCTCTTGGCTGGTCTTAAGGGTGGAGCAGTCATGCCAAGTTTTATTACATTAACAGGTAGAAGTTTCCAGTACTCATGTCTTCTCATTAATGAGCCCTATGTGCTTCCCAATGGATGGACTCTGGAGAGTTGCACTACTGTGAACTTTTCAGCTCTACAAAATCTCAGTGAAAAACAAATGTAGCCAACAGATACAGCTGCAACATCCAACTCCAGTGCTGAATGCAGTAACTTAGAGGTCTGCATGTGTGATTACAAACTTACTGCTTCCAGGCAAAGGGGACGTCATTAATCACAAGATCATAGAATAATTTATGTTAGAATGGGCTTCTGTAGATCACCTGATCTAACTCCTGCTCAAATAAGGGAGAAGTTCAAAATCAGAGCAGGTTGCCCAGTACCTTTTGCTTCTGTGACACCTTTGCGTGGCAGGGAATGGCCACACAAGGATGAGTAGTGTGACAGTAGGGTAGTGACACTGAGAATTATAGTGGATGATGGCTGTGAAGCATGGACCTTAATTTCTATATGCTACTTTGTCTGGTAGTCTATCTTCAAATCCTAGAAGGAAGTTAGCAATAATACATTTGCATTTTCTTTAAACACAGGCAAACTTTTTTGGCATGTTGCCCTAGGAGGTCAGCTTCACTATTTCAGGAGTAGAACATCTGAGGTTGCTAAGGGATGAATTTAAAAACAACAAAAAATTTCAACCCTGATACTGGAACAACAAATAATTTCAACCCTGATAGTGGATTAACCCATTAAATAATACTGCTATTGTATTCTGAATGATAGAGCTAACATTTTTGACAGCTTTCAAAAAATATATATAGATAACATGCATCTGTGTTCCACAGATTACCTGAATCAACCTTTTTGACATGAAAAATAGAAGCTATTTGCAAAAGAGACTTTAGGTCTTCCATGAGTTTGTACAGCACCTAGCACAATAGAGTTGCTCCAAAAAAACAAAAAAACACCACACCACACCATAAATAAATAAATTATTTAAGATAACAAACTATTTATTCTGGTGTTTTTGCAGATCTTTTGTCCCATGTATTCTCTCAGCTTTGGGTTTCAGAAAAATATAGTTGCCATAGGCTATCCTTAAGATGATGGCAACACGAGTTGCCAGGGCACCACTGAGTCCTTGAGCACTTCCAGAAGGAGCCGTGATAAATAAGCAGCAGCTGCTGCCATTCAAGTCCCTTTTGGTGCAATGCCCCCATAGCCATACAAATCCAGTGCTGGAGAAACTGATCCCAGGAATGCCGGTGCCCCCAGATGAAGGCAGCTTGTGCAGTTGACATGGCAGGAGAGGACCCGCAGCTGGTGGCAGAGGTAGTGGAGACTGTTGTGACCTCCTGAGCAGCTTATCTGGCAGGCCTTGTTGCCACTCAGGGACTTGTAAGTGCTGCACATCTGTCTGCATGAAAGGAGATGTCCCTCTATATGACAGTTCATTTTGGTCACCCTCTGTCTTCATTTGTAATGATAGCTGAAGCATATTTAAAATGCCACTTTGCTCAAAGATGGACATATGAAATTAGGTTTCTTTAAAGACAATTATTACCACAGATCATGGCGACAACACAGGACAGAAGTCCTTACTATTCATTGCTATGACTTCACCAAATGACTCATGTTTATTTCTCCATTATGGCAGCAGAAATGGCAAAAAAGTAAATGCCTGGACATTTTAATGGGCCTGGCATAGATAGCAATATATTTGCACTTGCATCTAGCTAATACGCACTTGCTAGACTGCACACTTTATAATCTGCAACAGAAGTTGGCAGTGTCTCCACCTCTCATCTAAGATTTAATGGAAGGTACTGCAGTCTCCTATTAATAGCATCATTTCTCCTAGCTACAGTGCATGGGCTAGCGAGCATAGCATGAAGAATTGCCTTAGTACAGCAGCTCAAAAACATGGCATTGTCATAACTAGCAAATCAGGGACAACAACATAAATGAGCTGCACACACCTTTTGACTGATTGCACATTTCCATTTGCTTATCTACTTGTTAGTTTGCAAATTCAATTATTTTCAAGAGAGTTTCTAATCATTACTGCAAATTAGTGATCTACCGTTGCATTACACATTGTTAGACTGACCTGAGTAGTAGAAGCAGAATTAAATGGCAGAAAACAGTAGAAATTAAAATGGAAAAAGAAATTAAGTTCTTACAACAAGCGTAAGATTACTGCACATTTTCTTGTGATTCAGAAATAACAAATGTCCAGAACAGCCTACACTTTAAGGTCTCTTTTGAAGAAACAAGTGCCCATATTTGTCATTCTCCCTTGCCTTTTTTCCCCTTTATAGGGAATATGTATACAATGGTGAATGTCAACACTGACATGATCTATTGCACTTCTCAGGTTAGGAACCACCTGATCCTGTGTTCCTTGGCTATCTGGCCTGTGGTCATTTGTTGGTGATGTCATGCCATGTTTTTAAGGAAACATTGGTCAAGTCAAAGCCTTGCCAAGATCAAGTGGTCCTTGGTAATACATAATCCAGGCTGTAAGAAGTCCAGTACTGTTTTGCAACAGAAATAGTGTCACATGAGGAGGGCTGGTGGGGCACAAGTTAATTCGCAAGCCCTCTTGGCAAAGCCAGGAGACAAGCAGCTCTGCTATGTTCAAGTAGAGGTGAGGAGGGCAGGCAGCTCCCATCCTGAACACACCATGTGTGCCCATGACACCCCATAACCATGGTGCACTGGTTTGAGTGGGTCAGGTGCCAAGTTGGAATCATCTTTAGCCAAAGGTGAACCAGGTGGCCACCCCAAATCACCAGTGTAAACCGTGCATATACTTCACACTGTCACCGTAGCTAGTCCCCTGTGGCAGGCTCTTTTTTCAAAAAAGATTATATAAAGTGTCCAAAGAAAAATTAGTACGTATCCCCCTCCTCATTTTGAACTGAATTTTAAGGCAAACACAGGTCAAAGAAAAGAGAATGAGTTTTCACATCCAATTCAGCAGATGACTCATAAAATTAATTCTTGAAGTTACAAAAATAAAGTTAAATTTTCTTTAAAAATGAAGCACTGGGTATCCTTTCACTCTTTTTTTGATCTCATCTGTTTGTTTGGATCAATAGCAGAAGCATCTGAAGAAAGACTATCCAGAAAGGAAATTTTTAATAAAACACTTGTTCCTATGGTGAGTGCTAACAGGGCTGAGGTGGGAATCATTGACATTAGAAGCCAGTGTATACGGTGGAGAGAAGCTGCTGATGCAGATGAGAGGTAGACATGCACAGGGATGAGCTGATCTGAACACACCTAAGCTCAGTCTGTCCTGGTCGTATTTAACATGCATTCCCACTGTGTCCTATCTCGGCAGTGTCCTGACTTGTTCATGAGGAAGGTTCATGAAAAAAATGTGGTCTTAACCTCCTGCATTTTCTTCCTGCCAGGCAAGGAAGAAGGAGCCTTAGCAAGGCAAATAGCTGATCTCTTCATCCACCACCATGTTTGTTCATGAGGCTCCACTCACTGGTGGCCTAAGGCTGATGGAGCTGAGGGGGATCTCCTTGGTAGAAAATGCTTTGATAACTAAATGCAGATAAAAGGCTTATCTAGCAGCAGATCATCATGTCTTCCTTTTGTAGAAAATAAACTGAATTTAATTTCATCCATGAGAAAGCAATGAAGCATTGGGGTTTACAGGTGACTGAGTTCTCTGAGGCTGCAGACATGCTGCACTGGAAATATTTCTTGGTAGGTCCAGTTCAATTTAATCTGATTCTTCTACAAGTTTCAGACATTATCTTGGATTTCTTTTTCGAGGGATAAGGTAGGTCAGCCTGGCCCCTTGTGCACATCATTTCCCAGCACCAGAGCCCTTTCCAGCTGTGGAAATCTGACTTGCATTCCTTTTCTTGCACATCACTGTTTTATGTTTTTTCTTCTGCTTATTACACCAGATTAAAGAAATTAGCTAATGCTGCAGGATTTCCTGATGCAGCCACCCCATCCAGAGCAGAAACAGTGCCAATCCTGGAGTGCAAAATACTGTCTGAAAATTTCTCTTGGTTTTATGTTATTGTTGGGAGCACTCTGGTGCTTAAATTTAAGCACAATACAGGTGACTGAGAAAGGAGTACAGTACAGCATTAGACAGTCAATAGAGAAATATAGGTACAAATTAGATGTCCTGACTAACCTTTATCTTTCTGCAGACCATACGAAAAAGCCGTGGTAGTTGATGATCTAGTTGCTTACAGCTAACATGTTAATATTAACATTGCCCTAATCTTATGCTGACATCCCATATCACTCCTGACAGACTTTTATTTAATTTGAATTTTAAGACATCCTTTGATGGACTATCTATATCTCACTAAATAGCATCCTTTTTAGCATGACTATTATAATACTTTAAAAAAGCCCCAGTCTCCTCTGATGATGTTTAACCTTATTTTATTTTCTTTGCTGTATTTTATTTTCTTTGTCATATAATCATAGAATGGTTTGGGTTGGAAAAGACCTTAAAGATCATCACAGGAACACCTTCCACTCGACCAGGCTGCTCAAAGGCCCATCCAGCCTGGTCTTGAACACCTCCATGGATGGGACATCCACAACTTCTCTAGTCTTCTGTTTTGGCAGTGAGTTGATTTTGCCTATGGAGGTGCAGAACTTTTCATCTTTTCTTACCAACTAGCACCCCATGTATTTCACACTGGTTTGTTGCATTGCTCAGTTCACCATGAGCACTCTGAGTTATGGTCCCCAACTTCCAGAGCATTTGCTATCCCATTTTCCCTCTCCACTGCCACCTTGCAAAGGGATGGTGTTTGCCAGCTTCCATCTTGTTCTCACATCTTTAGAACATGATGGAAAATATTCAATTAAATCAGCTCCAAGGCAGACCTTGTTGTAGGTACCAGATATTTGTTCTTACAGGTCTAAGTCCCAGACAGTCACATCAGATGGTCTCAGCAAAGCAGTTGTTTTCAGAGAGGATTTTACCTCGTCTGTTCCCATCACCTTTCTCCATATCTGTGAATCCTTCCAGAGGTATGTGCTGCTCTCCCTTTCTTTTGGAGGACACCAAGTGAAAGGCTCGTTGCATGACTGTGGGGTACACTTCCTGCCTTCGGGAGCCATAACTACGGGCCCCTTATCACCACATCACCTGACATAAACTTATGAGGTGTACGTGTCCTCAGTCTGTGACTGGCCAGAAAGGCACGTCTCCAAGGGCTTTTGCGGAAGTGGACGTCACAAGCACATGCCACAGCACATGACAGGGCTTCCAGTTTATGTCCATAGCCACAGGCTAAAGGCCAGGATAAATGAGCCATCCTGTGGGCTCTGCTTGAGAGACTCACATGATCGCCAAGAACCCTAACAGAGTCCAGTCAGATGGTTCGTCACCATCTCCCTTCCCTGTGGCCTGTAACCCTGCCACAAGGAAAAATCCATAAGGGATGTATCCTGGAGCTCCAGTGAAGCTACTACCTCCTCCCTAGAACTTTGCTTCATAAATTTTAATGTAATTTACCCTTGCTTTTATTTTTTTCTCCTTTCATGCCTTTCAAATTATGTGCCTCATCACTGGCTTATAGCATGTCAGTACTGCTGTTAGGTAACTGCCTAATGAATCTCAAAAGCCTAAAAAGGCTTCCAAGAGACCTGATTTTGTTTACAGAGAGGAAGGGGCTGCTCGGCTCTCCTGGAAAAAAAAGATTTTTGGAAAAAGGGTCTCTGTCAAAGTTCCTTTAAAACTTATTTGCTTTGTAAACAAAAATAAGCCTTTATGTAAACTTGTAAGTTAATACAGTGTGCTGCTTTCAGAGCTGTTTCTTTTTTCAATGTTATTATTATAGTGCATAAAATGGATGTTTTCTTACCTCAGCAAGAGAGGTTGCTTTTCCTAGAAATGTAGACATATTCTCCCACAAAGACACAATTTCCAAGCTAAAAATTGTGTACTGACAAGGAATAAAAAATACAAATCATAATGTGAGAAGAACCAAGAGCTTAATTATTTCTGTAATCTACATTTCTGATGAATACGATGCATACCTTTCTGAGCTACTATATTTTTCCCCTGGTAATCTTGAGCTAATGCAAGCCTCTCCATCTAATAACAGAAATTAATAGAACATTTCTTTCAATTAGACATATGAAAAATTCATTTCCAAACCAAGCCACCACATGAAGTGAAGCTTTTAGAGGTGGAGAGTGTGTGATCTTAATTCTTCTCACCCTTGTTCATTCAGTTTACATAAATTCAATTCAAAATACCAGCTAATACTAGGCACTGTTCTGCTTCTCCCTGAAAGGACTTTCCGCACAAACACCGCACATAGCAGAAGAGAAGGAAGCAGCATGGATTAACACAGGTTTCCAAAGAAGGGCAGATTTACAGTGCTGCCCTGTGTACAAATCTCATTCCTGCTTTGGGCAGTTTCTCCTACTGAAAACAGGAAATTTCCACAACCTCACCTCAACAGATGACTGAGATGCAGCAAGCTGGTTTGGTCTATATATAGCAGCTAAGCAGTAAAACCACTGAGGATGCTTAACACAAGGAGATGGGACAAATATTTCCCCATTCACTCCTTCTGCCAACAGACATTTAAAAAATCACTAAAACCCAGAAATTTACCTGCTTTCTTTGTTGAGATTTGACAGCAGATGTGTGCTGTGAAACACGCTTTCTTGCCCACAGGAGGTACCCTGATAACAGTGCTCCACTTGTTCCTAAAAGAACATAAACCAGACTAGCAATTGCCTGTGGGTTTGCCACTGATATCCATGGAAGCAGGATCATTCTCCACCTTAAATATCTCTGCTCTGAGATTATCAGGGAAATAATACTAACGAACATTTCATTGCAGTAGTTTTGCTGTTACTGGTGTTAAGTAGTGATTGATTTTGACTATTTCATTGAATTACTGAATTATAGACAACCCTATATAACCTAAGGACTCAAGAGGAGGTTAAATGACCCCTGATAATTAACTGCCACTTTTTTCAAAAGGCCGGTGCTTTGAGGATCCTTGTGGCAGGGAAGAGATGGGGAAAAAAGGGCAGGTCTTTATTTTGATAAATTAAAAGGGTATAACAAAAGGAAAAAAGTATAGTTATTGCTGGTTTGCTACAGTGTAAGCATTCATGGGTGTCTAGACCTGTGTCATCATGAAGGATCAGCCTTGAAGTTTAGCTTGAGTTAATCCATCTAAAGGAACTGGTGAACACTCTCTTGATCTCTAACGTTTATAGGGGTTTGAGAGGGAAAAACATGGGAGAGATTTAAAGCCTCAGACAAGCAAAACTTTGCAGGTGTCTGCTTAACCTTGAGCACCCTCTTCTCTTTAGGAAAGTGGCTGAGCATTTCCTTTTAATCTCGTTGACATTTTCTAAATCCTATTGTCTTTCATAGAGTCCAAAGGTATTACCCAAGAGCTTTGCTGAAGTCTTCGTCCTTCCACAGCCCTGCTGATTTTTTAACTTCTGCTAGCTCCACCAGCTACCTCCACCAGTTCCTGTTGCCATTCCCCTTTCAGTATTTGTATTTATAGTTTCTCAGGTAGGAGGCCACCATTAAATCATATATTGATTGCTTTCTTTTCAGATTACTTTATTTTGAAATCTCAGATGCACTCCCTACAATTTTTGTAATGCATACAGCAAACCATCCTTTCCACCTCCGATTTATTTTATGTGATATCATTAATGCATCTCTAATATATGGCTCCTCAGCTGCATTATTCCTGCTCCAACTAAAAAGCAGCTTAGGGCTGATCTCATTTAGCTGAAGGAAACCTGGACTCTCTCTTGTGAGTAGAGGATAACTGAGGCTCCTAAACACCCAAGCATTTCAAGAAGATGATTGAAGTCCAAGAAAGTCCAGCAAGGAATTTGCTGGCACATTTCTTGCCAAGCAGAAAGGCACAGTGCTGAGTCCTGGAAGCTGATTTGCTTGTCCCTCTGTCTCTTGCCCATCTTGCCAAAACAACGGACCAGAGATTCCCAGCTCGGTGACCTGCCTGGACATTTGCCTGCTGGGGCCTCTCCTAGTTTCCAGTTCCGCTTCAGCCTGCATGGCAGAGCTATTGTAGCTAAGCTGTATTTTCCATCTTTTTTTTTTTTCTGTTTCACACAAAAGAAGTTGCATCATCTGTTTTCAAGTCCAAAATCAAGACAAAGCAAAAGCTAAACCCTACATATTGAAGCACCTTGAAAATGTGGTTTCCTCAGCTTCATAAGTAGTAATGAATTATGCTTTCATATCTGTATCCTAAGCCAATACTAGTGAAACATTCATTGAAATGATAGCATGGCAGGGCTTTTCAGCCCACCAGGGTATTCCCTTGGCTATGTACTCAAATTCCAGATGCATACTATAGCCTGCAGAGGGTATGTTCATTTGAGTATCATTCAATTTAAAGAAAACAACGGTGGGGGAGAAGCTGACAAGAGAAAAAGATGAGGGCAGTACATTAATGAACTCTCCTAAATCAGTGTGTGTAACCATCTAGCCTCTTCAAAAAGACAGCAACTGGCGCCCAGGAAAATAACTCACTGGAAAAGAGATGTCTCTTTTTTACAGCTGTGGTTATTGCTCTGGCTCCATGGGCATTAGGTGCCGTGTACTTAGAGATAACACCTGACACAATTTTTCTTTTCTGTTAAAGAAATTGTATTTTAGGCAATGGAATTGACTTATTCCCTTCCTTGCTTAAATAAGAAATTGTCATTTAATCAAGATTTCACTGTCAACTCAGAGGTAAAATAATGAACTATTTTATTGGTGTGCTTCTCCTTGTAATAGTTATTAGCAAGCCCCCACTTTGACTTTCCAGAACACACTTTCCTGTATTACTATTTTTTTAATTACATTTGTTTTATTTTGCAGCAATGAGCTGATTATGAGTCTTAGTTTTAAAAAACAACAAAACCTAGCACACGCCCAAATATGTGTGAGTCTGTGGAGCACGTAGGAACTGTTTTTCAGCCTTCACTTAGAGCAGAAAAAATTATGCTGCAACAAGAATTTCAGTAATTAATTGGTACAAGTGATTTTCACAAATATGCTCCTGCTGTGAGACCTTTTGCCGCAGATTAACTTTTACGTCCACTTCAGCCAAAAAAATAACAACTAACAAGCAGTTCAATAACCTCTCTCCTCATTCCACTAAGCTGTTCCTGCAATCAAACTTTTTATTTTTCTACACCCAGCCACTGTAGAAAAATGTGAAGGGCTGAAATAAAACCTGATAGAGCATCAGTTCTAATTTTCGATTTGCGTTCTTAGGAAAGATTTTGGCACATCCCCTCAGTTTCCGGGGTAGATTACTGATTTGTAATGAGACTTTGAGGTAAGACACTGGCTCATTTTCTACATGGTTAAAATTGCTTCCTCATATTTCCCAAAAGAGCACAATGGGGATTAGAAATTGCTGCAACATCTTATTTTTGGAGACCTGTTGGTGAAGTGTCATTGTTCTGAAGTCAAGCATGCCCTCTGCCCAAAAGCCAGATTCTGTATGTTGCATTGAAAAGATGTCCATGTGCCTGATCTCTGTATGCAAATGGAGTGTTCCCTTCCCTATGCCTACAGCTCAGTCTTGGCTGCAGGACACTGAGCTCAGCAAACCAGAGGACAAGCAAACATCACTCGTGGACCATGTGCTCAAGGGAATGCATATTTGCTCCTTTGGAGCACACACAGAGTATGCAGGTGAGGTAAAATTCATCTTTATCATAAACATTACAATACCCTGTTTATCTTAAAGTGTGATCTGCCAGAGAGAGATGGAGGCTTTTGGGTGCTATTTTGACAGGATGTCCTTTTCTAGGCTTTGGAACTGCAGATTAAAGCTCAAAAATGTGAAGTAAGCAAACCCTAGAAGTCCAGAAAGCACTTGCTCATGAAAAAAAAATCCAACGGACCAAAAATTTTTAAAACCTTACTAAGCTGCACCCATTAGTTTTTAAGGGGCAGATCATGATTCTGGAATGTCTCAAGAAAACAACACTGACATTCTGTTAACCACGGCAGGGAAGAGATAGTCTCTTGACCTCCCATCTCTGCATTAACACAGCCTGGAACATTCCCCATGTTTCCAATGGACCCACTCACCTCCCACAGTGTTTCCCTGTTATTCTTGTCTGTGTATTAACCAAAGGGCACAAGTTTATATTCATGGAAAAGAAATCTCTGGTGTAGCTTCTAGTGGCACAAAAACTGATTAGTGACCTAATTTAAAACAAAAAAGAAAATTAATTGAAAGATTCAGATAACTCTTCAGTTATCTATGTGTACTGTCAACAACATATTTTAATGTAAACTGTTTTTTCAATACTTTTGATTTAGATTATTTTAGGCTGTTTTATTCCCTTCCCTTCTTTCCTTTTTCTTTCTCTTTTCCTTTATTTACTCTATTTTTCTCTTCCTTTCTTCTCTTTCACCTTAGTATGGTTTTACTTTTGTTGCTTGAACAGTAAGACTGTAAAAGCACTAAAAACAATACATGTTCTGAATATTTTTCAAGCAATGGCTTGTAGATTCAAATTAAAACATCCTCCTTTTCATGTCTAGTAACATGGCCTATGCAGCATACAGGTCAGATACCTGAAGATCTTCTCCTCTCATCTGCACAGTTGCTATTCACAAATTGCCAGCAGTACCAGGTTCAAGACAAGCAGAGGCAATGGTTGATCACACTTGCTGCAGTTCAGCTACAGAAATGTGTGCCACAGGATGCCACAGATGCTAAATGCATCAGGACAAACACACTGAAGACTACTTGGAGAAAAAATGCCACTCCTGGCTCTAAATTCCTAATTCTTAGATTATTGGAACCTGGGAGAGTGCTGAGGAACCATTTGCCTTGTTCCTGTTTTCCTAGGCATCTGCTATGGACCACAGAAAAAAGCAGAATATTAGGCTAGATGGACTATTGTTGTGGGGGTTTTTTAATGTGTAAGTAGATAGGCAAAAAGAAAGATGACAATCCTCAGAATATGAAGTCTTGGAGCTCCTGCCAGCAGGATCATCAGGGTCGATATTTCCCTAATGGCTTGCCATGCTGTCCATCCATAACCAAATACTGTGGGGAGAATTGCAGCATGTTTAGTTTTAATTCCAAATGTGAACGAAAGTAAATATCAAACTCCTCCATGAAACAGAATTCCCATTGCCATCCAGCTGCATTAACTATTCATGACTTTCGTGTGCAGAGAATTTTGTTTCACATTCCTTTAGTGTGCTGCTTTCCAAATTGTTCTAAATGTACCACAAGCACTACAGACAGACACAGTCTCAGAGCAGCATGCCTGCACTGCCCAAATATCTTAATGTTTTCTCCTCTGCTTGCCAACATCAACAGCATTGCCAGAACAAGCCCAGTTTGGCATACCTGCCCTAGGATCTGTCATTCTACACAGTTTCTCATATGAAACAGAGCTAACCATGAAAGAGCTCACATAAGATAAATGGATCTCTTCTGATGGGTAAATGAGACTGATCTGTGGTTTACACATCATCTCAAGCCTACTTGCAGTCTTGGAGGATATCAGGATTGTCTCCTGGCTCACAAAACAGGATAGGAAACGTATCACATTGAGTGGGTAAGAGCTTCTTTTCCAAGGACCATCCACAGGCAGCAGGTGCAGCAATGCAGGAGGAACCCCTTGAGAAATTAAGGGGAGCTGGAAACATAGCTGGGACTTATTTCAATTTGATTTAACTTACACTCTTTCATCTCTTTGTGAGACATTTTGCAGCTTCCCTTGTGTAAGACAGACGTCTGCACCTTAAAAAAATGTTGTTAGAAAAGAACAGTTTGCTTGAGAAAAACATATTTTCAGAAAATTTTCTGAAAACAAAGCTTTACAAGAGACTGAGGTCTCCTGTCTAAGGTCCATGCTGCACATGTCCATGCTCTTAACACGAACCTAACAGTGTACTAGAGATCTGACCAGGGAGCATCTTACCCTTGGCATAAAATATCCATCTATAGCTGACTTCTTTGCTGGGCACAGAAAGCAAGTAAGCCAATTAATCTGTGTTATAATATGTTATGAGATGTTTATAGGAATTATTTCTAAACTGCACTGAAATGAAAAAACTTTCTATCGGTACCAACCTAGGAGATACCTGGACCATTGGTTGGACTTAAAAGGCTTGACTCTGAGCAGTTTAATCTGCTTATTTGACTCTGCATCCCCTCGGGCATTTCTAGAAGAAGGACAGCTGAGACCTTACACAAATTCTGTTTTCAAGACCAGCTTTCCTCTCTTTCTGTATGTAACACTAGCTCTGGTATTTTATTATCCTCTTCTCATTTGTCTTCCTCCCCTTTCTTCACTTTAAAGCATTTTCCTCTAATCCTGCTAGCAGAAGGTTATTCCCCTTCTGGATAAATTGGAGTGGCTCCAGTCCACACCATCTCCTCTTTCAGGGAAGCCTCACATCACATGAATCTAACATTTCTTCTGCCAAAAGTTTGTTTTCAAAATCCTGCTTGTTCCTTCTTTGCATTAGTATTCACAGGACTTATAAGAAAGTCAGCTGCAGCCCTCTCATCCGGTCTTACTCGTCCTACGAGGATGCTATTTGTGTCGCCAGTGGCAGTTAATGAAAAGCAGACTTTCCTATGTGGGACTCAAACTGTCCATCATGATGGCCATGTGGTTTTTTGGGTGGTTGGGTTTTTTTGGTTGGTTTTTTTTTTTTTTTTTGTCATGCAGGCAGTTTTGCCCAATTTGGAGTCACCTTTCAGAACTTGCTGATGTTTTGTCAGCTTTCAGATAGTGTCTCAGATTCTTCTCAGGTATCCTTACCCGCTTGCTGTTTCTTCAGGAAGCAGCAGCTAGAAACACATAGCACCATCTGTCCATTAGTTCTAGCATCCTTCCCCAAAATCGCGTATCGCTCTGTAAGTGCTATGCTCATATCTCAAGCCTCCTCTTGTAGGAACTTTCCAAGTCCAATACTTCCATTCTGCACTTCTAATGAAAGTGTGAAAATTTGCAGCTGAGTCCTTGCAGTCAAGGAAAAGCTATCCTTCATCACACCAGAGCCAACTTAGTGTTCATAATGACAGCAGGACTGCATCTCCTTTTCTGATCCTTTGGTCTTGGCTTTGCAGGCCTAGGGGACAGTGTACAGCAACGTGGGCACCAGCAAAGGCGCTTGAGCAAAGCTGTCAAACAGGAACTGATGGCTCTGTGACCTCTCTGCAAACTGCACCTCAGACAGTGACATCTGAATTTTATCTCTCTCACAAAGAGCTTAAAACTGCATGTTTTCACTGGGGTTTCAGGCTCATAGACAGAGAAGTGTCACTTCTTCCTTCACACTCACACATGGTGTCCAGCTTTTGCGCTAGCTCACTGGATGTGGATTATATAGCCTGGCTTGTGGCCGTGTCCTCTGCAAACAGCCTTAAACCCATTGAAGTCAACATTGGCAAACAGTAGTTAAAACTTCAAATCCCTCTGTGAATCTAGACTTTAATTACTGCACTCCTTCTGTGACTCACAAAGAAACAAGTGGCAGGAGACCAGTGTATGTGTTCCCTTCTCCGATACATACATGGCTTACAACAATGGATTTATCACTACTGCCTTTTGTACCTTTGATTCCTTATACCTGTCTTTGATGCCTTGATATCTGCCACTCCAGGCATCCTGCCTTCTGCTGCTGCTGTCTGGCTTTGCTTTTTGTCTATATTTCTGTCCCTTTCCTTTTTCCATGTGGGTTTTTCTATTATCCTGTCATTAAAATCCTACTGAACTTTCCTGTTGTACATTAAGCAATGTGACTAACTTTAGCTAATCCCCAGTAGATATTCAGGTATATTTGTCCTAATTCTGTATTAAAAAGACTAACTAATATTCTGACACCATCTAAATATGCCAAATATAGTGAAGAATGCGGACAACATTTATTCACAGACCACTCACATCATACCTGAATTTTCCAGTACCTGCCCGCACACCTGCTAAATTCCTCTGCGAGTGTAATTTGGTTTGTTGTCATTTTATTTGTTCTGGCTTTTCACAGCCCATAACAAGAGCTGAAGAACAGACCAAGTAAGGACTCCTGCATCCACTAAGCAAGTGCTGCTATTTCTAACTTCTTGGTACCTCATTCCCAGGGGGTGACATCCAGAAGCAGTTGTTCACTGGGGCTAGTGGGCACCTCAAGCCAGGAACTCAAAAAGTCCACTATGTCTGCAAACCTAAAGCTAGAATCAGCTTTAGACCTTTCCACAGCTGGTCAGCTGCTAAGGGAGACTGACATAAAGCAAATTTACCCTGGTTTACGTATTTTAATCCTCTTTTTTCTCTCATAGTTAATAAGAAATAGCAACTTACAGTTAATAAGAAATTCTGAAGACTACCAAAAACAAGCACAGCACTGAAATGGTGTCTCCTGATTTTTTTTCCCAAAACTTATATTTGGTTTAGGGGTTTGAGTCCCTCCCTGTTCCTGTTCCAGCTTCATGAATGCAGAGGCTTGTATTCCTTCAGGTGCAACAGGAAATAAATGCCAATATTTTCAGCCTTCTTGGTCTTTCAAGCCATAGAACATGTAATTCTACACTTCTGCAATATTACATTTGGCAAGGTCTAAAGCACAATCACAGCCCATAAACTACAAAAGAAAAAGAATTTGCGATTACACATTTCTGAAGGCATAACCTCCATACATTTTGGAAGGTGCTTAAATTTCACAGCTCTGCCTTTTGAATATTCAGCATAAATTGAGGTCCATTTTACAAAAATCTCTGCTCAATTGCACTTCTAATCATTTGGCTAGCTGGAACTAAAAGTAAAATTTGCTGGTTTTCAACAACAGCATATTGCACTATCATCTCATCTTGGTTTAACCCTCTTGCCACCCAGTACTGCTTCCATTTCTACCACATTCTGTTCATGACATTTTTTACTTCAAAATGGGCAATAATCTTTTCCAACAGTACTTAATGAAGTTGCAAGCAGCAAAATATCCATTTTTGATAAGTAAACCTTTTCTTCTTCAGCTATTTAGGGCATGCCATGGAGGATATTAATAACTGGAAAACAGACTGAGTGTTATGCAAATTTTTGATAACCAGAGCATACGTTGTTGACTTGGATTAGAAATGTTAATTAGATTCACTAGCAAGGTTTCTTTCCAGTGTGAGACCTTTCCATAATACACGTTCATTACGGGGAGGGCGGTGACCTGAGCACCAGACTCTCCATTTACATAGGTTTCTGTTCTGTGGCTATATATAGACAAATAGGATGCAGAGGGACCGAGGCTGTCTGTGTGGTCTGCGAACTGTCTGGGCCTGAGCCAGCTGCACTCCAGAAGATGGAAAGCCAGGTTAAAGCAGAACTACGTCCAAGGCAGTAAAACCTGCCGGGAGCTTTACTCTACCATTGCTGCCATATTCTGGACCTGAGTTGGCTTGTGTCTGCTTAGTCTGGTGCATGAGCGGAAGTGTCCAAGTCTTGGATGTCTCCTTCTCTCCAAAAAAACCCTTAATTCATTATGGCTAAAAAAATCTGTTGCAGAATTCAAGCAATGCTCAGTACTGTGAGCACAGGGCAAATCTTCATTTCTGACAAACAAATAAGGAAAGAGAGATAGCTTGTTTCTGTATGCAGACTGCTCAGTGAGAACACATCTTAATTCCCAGTGCAGCCCTCACAGGTGTGCACTGCCCTGGGAAATGAGTTGGAAATTTTTAGCCCAGCATAGGGAATCCCAGGGGGAGAGGGAGGGAACAGGTCACCATGCTCCAGCTACATCTTTCCATTAACAGCACAAATGCAAGGGACAGGGTACCAGCAGGTAATGCCACACTTGCCCTGAGCTGCAGCATCCAACGGGAGCTGCAGCTGTTTCCCCAGGGAAACAGCCTTGCCGGCTTCTGGCAGGGTCCCATTCCAGCCCCCCCAGGCTGGAGATGGTCTTCAGATGAATAGTTCCCAATGAATCCATCCAGATTTCAAACAACAAAGGCTGGAGAGCTTGATGTGATGGAGAATACAAGGCTGACAGAATCCCTGGATGCCAATAAGAGTAGACAGCTGCCCAGGGGAGCACTGCAATTTCTGCAGGAGCTGCTGTGTAGTAACTAAGAAGCATTTGAATCCCCAGCGTAATCACCCGACATCCAACAGAGTAAAATCCAGGTTATTCCCT
Source organism: Cephalopterus ornatus (assembly GCA_013396775.1). Classification (NCBI taxonomy): domain Eukaryota; kingdom Metazoa; phylum Chordata; class Aves; order Passeriformes; family Cotingidae; genus Cephalopterus; species Cephalopterus ornatus. Next base: position 65,743 of record VZRE01015682.1, on the reverse strand, counting down.
CTTTCAGAGTACATTTAAGCTGTAAAAACCTGTGGAGGAGATTGCTGCCCGATGACTGTACACAGAATGCTGATCTACACCTGCCATCACACTCATGATCAGAAATTGGAGGCAGCTGAGGGTGAGGGGCTGCTTGCAGCTTCACAGGGCTCTCAGAAACAGTGCTGTGCTTCCAGCAGGCAGTGAAGCAAACAGCCTTCCCTGGATGAGGACATGGCATTGCGTTGTGGGCAGGCTTTGCCACCCTTCAGCATTTGTACACTTGCGATAAACTTTACCCTGGCAAAAAGGATTAGTGGCATTTACAGCTGGGCACCAGCTCTTCAGTTATGCAGCATTTAGTCCAAACCTTATGGAAAACCATTGGCTTCATTACACATTGACCAGTGCAACGACTGAACACGTCTGGAAAAGACCAAGTATCAAACCTCAGTCCTGCTCTCTCAGATACTTGTCATACACCTCCTTTCAGCACTCATCTTAGGAGTGATTAGGGGTTTTGGTCCTCTCTTCTACTTTTTGTATGGTGAAGGCACATCATACTGACCAAAAGAATCTAGTTTGTTCTTTTAAGACCGCCCTTACCAGCATGACAGCAATTCCAGCACCAGCATGGCATCCCTGTTTTTTTTGGAGTTCCTCTTTCTTGAACCTTGGTGGGCATAGCTGCATCCTCTGTCCCACATAAGGTCACACCAGAGCCCTGTTCAATGCCTTAATACTTCCTTCACTCTTCAGCCAAACTAGAATACCAATATTGTGTTCAAATTATTTTTCAGCTATTGCTACAAATCTGTCATTTAGTTCTCATGCAAGAAGGTCATCAGAGACCTTCTCAGAACTTGTTCTGAGATATTGTCATTACATACGTAATAATTCTGATTTCTCTGACTGTACAAAGTCACAGGCTTGGATGGTAATACATCCTCAAAGCATACAACTCCCAGTGTTCTAGAGAAGAATGATTTTGTGGCTTAGGTATTGATCTAAACAAAAGGATTGCAGTCACATCTAGCTAATCTGGGAAATCCTGGGAGTGCCTGAAGCCACAGGGCACGCCCAAGACAGCAGCTAATGTTCAGTTGACTCTCCTGGCAGCAAGACAACCACTATACGTTGCACCGTCTGTACATCCCTTGAAGCAGGCATTGTAAGGTCCTTGTAGGGAAGATCCAGACTGTTGTGACCTTGATCACAGGGTGGTGTCAAAGGGATAATGGCAGTGTAAAGATGGGCACAGAACATCAGAGCTACCCTCACTGCAGGCAGCAGCAATGTTGTAAGCCTGGGTCCCCTTAGGGAGTCCTGGGTGGCTGGAGCGGGCAGGAGGGCAGGCTGAATGAAGGGGGCCACTGCCACCTCTGCAGCAAGCCTGCCATGAACATCTGGAGAAGGCTCATGGAAACTGCAGTGAACTCTATCTGTAATCTAGACAAAACAACTCCCCAAACACAGAGAAGTTGGGTGCTGCTCAGGTTACAAGTTAAGGTACATACCACAGCGGTGGCCAAGGGAAAAGCGTCTTTCACCTTGAGCCATAGGTATTTGTCTTCTTCCAGCGGCTCATTTCATCTAGCTTTTTCTAAAGTACTCAACTTCTTTAAAACGAGAACATGTTTAGGTTTGTGGGGTTTATTTTTTGAGGAACTATTGATATTATACCTGGAAGATGAACTAAACTTGCCCTCATTCTGCTTGTTTGTTGGAAAGATGGGCAGCAGAAAAAAATCCACCAGGTGGATTTCAGGAAAATGTTTTCTTGAAAATAAAGGCATAGACCTTCAGCATTTAAAAAAGGAGAGAAAAAAAATCAGTCATGGTTCTTTTAGCAGGATTCCTATAACACAGCAGAGATATTATTAGTAAAAGAAAAGTATCAGCAGAAAAACGTTCACAACCTAGTGCTGATGATTTAAGAGTAGTCAGGGATTCAGAAGACATTTTAATGTGCCAGCAGCAGAAGGCTTAAAACTGAAAAAGAAGTCTGTGATTTAAAGGAGAAGTTATCAGTGCTAAAACATCAGTTTGTGTCTTACTCACCTTCTCTCTTTTCTGCTGGGTCTGTCTCTCACCTGTGAAGTCCAGGAGCAGGGGTTTTTTTCCTTTTCTCTTTTTTCTTTTTATTTTCTTTTGATGGAAAATTGAGAGTAAGAGCAAGCACATTTACAGTCAGTGTTGAATTCTGTTTCCTTCTAGACTCACAGACACACAGAATCATAGAATGACAGAGCAGTTTGGGTTGGAAGGGACCTTAAGGACCATCTAGTTTCAACTCCCCTGCTGTGGGCAGGGACACCTTCCACTAGACCAGGGTGGTCAGAGCTCCATCCAGCCCAGTGTTGAATATTTACAGGGATAGAGAACCCACAACTTTCTCTGGGCAGCCTGTTCTAATGTGTCACCACCCTCACAGTAAAGAATTTCTTCCTAATATCTGATCTAAATCTCTTCTTTTTTAGTTTTAAATTGTTCCCTCTTGTCCTGTCACTATCTGCCCATATAAAGTGTCCCTCTCCCTCCTTTTTACAAGCCCCCTGTAAGTACTGAAAGGCTGTAATAAGGTCTCCCCCCAGAGACCTCTCTTCATCAGTGAGCAACCCCAACTGTCTTACATCTTTCGTGGTGGTGGTTTCCCTGGAAGGGGCAGGCCAAATGTCCTTCACATTGCGACAGCACAGTGGGGTGCTCCTGTTGTCCCTGGACTAGTGAGTAAAGGAAGCCGAAAGAGCCCTTGCTGATGTTTGCCCCTAAGCAGCTAGTAACTATGCCGGCGCATCCACCCGGAGCACCATCGGGAGAGCCAGTGGAGCATCATCGGCCACACGCAGAGTCCACGGGCGTGCGGGATCGCGGCACCTGCGGGGCCTGCAGGTGGTGCTGTTTAATTGTGGAAATGACTCCTCTTCTACCACAGGATCCCGCAGGATTTGCCTCGGCGGGAGCAGCGCTGGCACCGCGGAGCTGCAGCCAAGCGGTATGATCCAAGCCACCCACTGGGGCGGGTCGCTCCTGGGGCAGCAGGAGCCGTAAAACACTCTCTGTCTGCGCTCTGACAATCCAGTTTCCTCCGAATAGGAAAAAACCCTCAGTAATAATAAGAAAAAGCCAACAACTACTGATGTGTTGTGAGCACAGCCTCCCCTGATTCAGCAGGAACGTTGCACTTTTGCAGACAGTGAAGACTCAGTTATATTTTATAGAAGCTCTCAGACAGAATTTTGGGTGCCCACTGGGTTTTGGCAGACACGCACACTAAATCCACTAATATCCACTAATGGGGTATTCCACTATTGATAAGCAGTACCAGAAGACCACACACATATCCAGCCACAAAAACAGAAGACAAAACTGGTACAGTGGAATTTGCCCCTCCTCATGGCAGGGGAGCTGGAATTAGATGATCTCTAAGGTCCCTTCCAACCCAAACCATTCTATGATTTTATGATTAATTAGTTTAGATAAAACTTCCAGATTTGTAAAAGCTCAGCAAACCTAGCAATGCTAGTTTCTTCTGCAAATTTTCCAGAGTCTGCCCAACTCCCTAGTCACCCAAAAGTAACTTTAAAACCTGGCCTGGTTTAATTCCTTCTGCAGGAACAATCCACCAGCCTGAAAATGATCTCTTGAAGAACTCTAACTTGGTTCCTTGTTCTGTCCTTGGGACACAGCCAAGCTGTGCAGCCGCATGAAACACCCATCAACACACCAGAGATGCAAAGGGCAGGAAGTGCAAAGGATTCTCACAAATTTCAGAGCATAAATTTCCAGCCTCTTTCACTTGAGTTCCGCACCTTTAAACCACACCATCTCTGCTGCAGTGCTTTTCTTCAGCCTTGTAGGAAGAAGGATAGAAGAGGAGAGAGCAGGCAGGGTAGGTGGGGGGAGAAGACAGCAGAAATACCCCAGCAACCTTTGGTATCAAAAGCCTGCCAAGCTGAGGAGGGAGTGGGAAGAAAGGGAAAGAAGAGGAATGAGTGAAAGGACAGAAGAGTCTAAAAGTCCTGCATGGTGAGATAAGAAGACTTGGAGGTAAGCTCTGATGAAGAAGTGTCAAAATTCCAGGTGCTTTCTGGCCTTTGTAATCTTATTTGCAGATGTGGTTTCATTCTTTCTTTCCAGGACCTCTGGAAGAAATAATTTGCTAAGCAGAAAGACTTATTTGCTATCTCTGACAAGACTTCTCAAACCCAGCTGAGCTCAAGATCTCTCGGTCTAGCATCACGGTGTTTCCACTTTGGAGGTCTCCTTGATATTTCCTACAATGTCCCTATATGTGCTTCACCAGCAAAAGAAATTTAAGGATCTATGATCTCCTATGCTATTACTTAACCATTCTCTTTTTAACACTTTGCTGCCTTGCCTTTTGAAACCTTCTACTCTATATGCACCCCAAGCGGTCATGACCCAGCATCTGAGAAACAACTGAGTAACACAACCACAGCATAAATGCTATTGCAAAAATGTATTTATTTTAAACCTCACCAAAATCTTGATTAAGACATGGCTATCCTCTGAAGTAGGCAACAATTCAGATTGGACATGGACCAAGAAATTCCACTGATACATTATGGTATGATGATAAGTTCATAATCAATCAAATTAGTGCATCTTAAAAACGTGCCAACTCTCGGGTGATCAAAAGAATTCGCTTATAGTAGTCCAACTGTAAAGTAAAAATAGTGGAATTTAAGCCACCAAACATACCCCTCTTGATCTTGATGCCACAGATCATTCTGTGGTCTTCCACTAGCAGAGATGCAGAAACCCTTTTCTGAGATAATTCATCACTGAGGTGAACAAATTTTACAACCATTAAGAATCTCAGAAGATCATAAGTCCTTGCTTGAAAACTAACAGGAGATGATATGAAATATTTATTGACTTAACCAGTTATGTGACAGTGTGAAGCTTGATGCACAAGCACCTTCCACATGACGATGAATGATGAAAAGGTAGCTTAGATCTTGAAATGACCAGAGAAAAAAGTAGTTCTGCTTCAGGTTAGGAATTCAATTTTTCTACAACTGGGACACAGCCAAACATGCTTGCATTATCACTAAAAATGCCTCTTTTACAAATGTGGGAGGATTTTCAGTTCACATACTTTTCTCCCAGAGATGGAGAAAGTCTCCAAAGGGCTGAAATCCAAACCTGACTGGATTCTCCTTATCTCTATCACCCTTATTTAATGTCCTCTGGGAAAGGTTTTATTTTCTCTCCTTCCCACTGCCAGATTGACCAAAAAGACTTTTTCGAGGGCTTTGTGGAGGAAGTGTACAGCACTCCAGTGTTAAACAGTGAGGCTGTGTGAAATCAGTGTAGCCAAAGAACTGGGTTAGCACTAAGGTATCTGATACATCCCAAATATTAATGGCAAAGGGCAGAACATTCCCATCCTGAACTTTTAGAATTCCTAGGATTTCTCAGATATTCTCGGCACAATGTTGATCATTATGTTTTTTATTAGTACTACTGACTGGAAGGAATTGTAAAATAATTTCTAAATTAAAAATGGTGAAGTGATATATCATGATTAGAACAGAATGTTAACTTGTGAAAACTTGCCCACATTCATAAAGGATGCTCAGATAAATAACATAGTCAAATTCAAAAATATGCCTTTGGAGTTACAAATTTTATCTCTGTTACTCTCCTATTGTAAAAAAAAANCTAAATTAAAAAAAAAAAAAAAAAAAAAAAAGCTAAAATAAAACAAATATCCAGTACCCTCGGATCCTTGGACAATGGCAACATTTTGGGAATGCAGCAGATAATAAAATCACTACAAGCTCCAAGGGCAGCAGAGTGGCAAGGAGCATAGGTCTGGAGGCACGAACAATAGATAACAAAAAGGAACAAGAAGGTAGTGTTCCCCCCTCACAAAATACAACACTGGAAATCCGCCCCAGACTACTGACTGTGTCTCTGCCAGTAAATTACAAGCACCCTGTGCTACTCACTAGCACTGATGAAGGCTGGCAAGAAATGGTCCATATCTGTGCCTGTAAACTATCTCAATTTCTAAACAACAGTTACTGCAGATGAGCTGCTGGCTTGTGATAACCCAGACATTCTCTGGGCTGAGTGGATCTGTCTCATTGATCCAGGGCAAAACCACACAAGGGCCTATGCTAACAATTTAACACCAGGAGCAATCAAGTTCAAGTGCCCAAACAGTTTCCCTCTGAATTTACTATTCTAGATGTAGCCAGTGTGTCTAGGCTTGATAGATGCATTGGGAGGACGATGATGAAAAACGGGAAAAGGCTCAGAAGAAGGCCACAAAAGCAATTTGTTGCCTATAAAACCTAGTGGGAGGCTCAAAGAGCTGTAGTTGTTAACTTTATTTAAGGGATCAAAAGGTGTTGATTGTGATCTACGAGAACCCATATAGAAAAAATATGTCCTGCAGACTACTACCCTATATTTCAGGAGTTTAAAACATGCTGATATCCAGGAGCTAGATAAATTCAAGCTGTAAATAAGGACCTTTTTAAGCATTAGGACAATTAACTATGGAGCAAATTAACAAGTGCTCTGGTGGATCCTTCATCCTATGCGATCCTTAATTTAATTTTTTTTCTAAAAAAATCTTGCGAATACAACAGATGCTTGGGGGCTCATAAGAAAAGAGTATATGAGTTTCTTTGACTTTGTTATACAAAAACCCAGTGTAGATTATTACACTGGTACCTTCTGATCTTGAATCTATGATTTGATGTAAAAGACACTGTCAGTATCTTTAAAGCGTAAGTGAGCAGACTTCCTGCTAGATCTATAAAAAAAAAGAAAAATCATTAGATGTGTAGTTGTAATTCAAGCTATGTAACCAATCTAGCAACTAGCAATGTAGCAATTTAGGCAAAAATTACTGTCCTTTATTGGAGCCAGCCACTAGCTAGAATAAAGCTGCTGTAGAATAAAACTGCTGTGAAAAATGGAAGTCATTCTTGTCATAGCTATGCATAAACTACATGGTCTTAGAGATCTGAGTGTTGCATCTGCCCTTTTTAGCTTTCTAAAGAAAGCAAAACCACTCTAGCTGGCACCTATGTGGAATTTCTGTGCCAAGGAACTTTGCAGAATTTTTGTCCAAGGGATATTTGCATATCCAAAACAAACCCAAACATAGCATGAGCTAATTGGCATGCTCTACCTTATCCTCAGTTATAAAATATAACCATGATCCATATTATTGCTACATAAACACAACAATAGCGGAATTTGGAATAAGTTTTCTACTTGGATAAGAAACTGATGAAACAGACATGTGGCTTTCCTTGCAACATCAACTTATTCATGAGGCAAAGATATAGCATAGAATACACCAGAGGCAGTTGGCAGAGCAGAGCTCCTCATCCAGCCTTTTTCTATTAGTGGTTGTCTTCTCCTTAACACAAAGAGAAACAAGTAGAGACCCTTTTGGCTCAATGACCACCTCCCATTTTCTTGAGCAGGCGCCCAGTGTTGTCATTTCCCAGGTCCTCACCCTGACCCTTGAGATAAGCCGTGGTGATGGCAAAGAGAAAAGCCCAGACTCTCACCCCTCCTGGGTCTCAGGTCAGGCAGTGAGGTGTGTGTATTTGCTGCACTGCCCAGGTAACTAACTTCTGCTTCCTCTCAAGGACATCATCAAAACCAAGTTTGTGAGAGTGTTCTATCCAGATTCTTTGCAATGCATAATCTTTCTTGCTAGCTCCCCACGTGACATCTTGAGCTTTGGCTTTGTGGGACAGGAGATCTCTAGGCTCTCATGGGACACTGGGTTGCCAGCTAGCACCAGGTGCCAACATCATTTGAAAACAGTGGAGTTGCAAGAAAAAGGCGTTTGCAGCTGACTTTGCCATGCTGAGACATTGGCTGAATGCTCCATGGACCTACTTGTCTTGAAAAGGTCTGTAATCTTTGTTTTCCAATTCCTTAATAGCAGACATTGAAGTCATGTTACAAACAAGATATCAATCTCCAAAGTTATTGGAGCAGCAACATGGAAATGTGAATGAGAAACAGTTGAAAACAGGTTAGCAAAAAAGTTTTACTAGTGATTTCCAGATGAAAGCCTGGAAGAAATACAGTTCATATTCAAAAACCTTAAGACCTAAAGAGGCAGCAGCAAAAGCATGGAGATCACTCTGCCACAGAAGAAAAGTGAGAGCAGAAAGGCTCTGGACAAGGTATGGATGAGAGATTTATAATATATGTAGTAACACTGTAGTCTGTTGACTACAACTTCAGCTGTGTTTCCTTTATAACAAAAGGTGACAGCCTGTACAAGGAGAAGTGGCCAAAGCTGTCTTTCCTGTTGAGAAATTGCAGTGATGCTGAGCGACAGGGAGCACACACCCAGATGCAGTCGGTCAAAGCCAGCAGCACTTCAAAGTTTCATACCTTCTGCCCTCATTCATGGGGCTGAGTTCCACTACATATGTCAAAAAGACCTACAGTGCCTTGTCCCTCTCATAGCTATGCAGTAACACAGCTGCCTAGTCAAAATGTACTTTCCTTCACAGTAAAAAAATTGCCTCCATGTAAGCCTTTGCTGAGAAGATAGTTAGATCATTGAAAGATACACATCTCTTTACACAGACAAATCATTTATCCCACTATCCAAAATACCTCCATGCCAGAAATTAGTTGGATATATAAAGATCCTGCCTGCAAAACTTGAAAAATAAAAATGGGGTGTGGAAGAGGGGAGAAATCCCTGCAAATCTTGTGGGTTTGGAATGGTTGAGTTATATTAGTTTGGTTATTTGGATTCTGCAGCTTGAAGCAACATCCCTCTGGGAGGAAAGGTATCTGGGATGCTGCCTCCTGGCTCTGCACACTTCTTGAGTATGTACCGTCTGCCCAGCACTTCATAGTGATGACATTCCCTGCCCACCCCCCCCGACAAGACTGAAAGGACTTTAATACTCTAAACAGCTTTATAAAAATGAGTCTCCACTGAAAGTTTGTATTTTCTGTTGGTGGAAGGTGTCAGGTTAATGATTCATTTAGAATAACTAAAAGCCATCTCAGATAAAAAAATTTCAACCCCTTTTTTCTGTAGCTGTTATTGCACAGAACTAATCCAGGATTTATTTCCACAAGTATTTATCATTTTTGTGGTTGGGTGTAATCTACTCAGTCAGTAATTAAATATCTTAGTTTACACACACAGGTATTGTACTCTTCGTATTGTGTGATATACTGTGTAAGTTGTCGTAATTGTGTTTCTTATTCCTTTTCTAGTTGCAATAGGTGTCTCAGGATGGCCCATTGCCCTCTGATGTTGTATGATAGGGAAAATTATTTCTGATATTTTCTAGATAGGTATTTAGATAACATAAAATATATACTGAACAATAAGGAATTAATCTCTTACTGCTAACTTAGCATGAAATGGCTAGTGTTTACTAGAACCACAACCTGCTTCCTAGGGATTTCCATTGAAAATAATATTAAATTACCAGTGTGTCAGTTAAGAGACAAGCTCCATCAGCCAGGGCAGCACCAGAGGAACTATATCTCTTCCCTGGGGAGCTCCACATCAGTGCAGAGCACCAAACTTCACAGTTCCTTCCAGAAATAATTTACTTGCATGCAGCAGGACAAGTTGGTGGCCAAACATCTGTATTCCTTAAAAATGTCCCCTTTTCCAGGACATATTACATACATTTCAAAGGGTCAGCCACATTGGCTTCTCCAACGCATCTTTCACATGGTCACAGGACCACAGAATTTGGGTGTTTTGCAGTAGGTGTGACTGCAACCTCCACGGACACCAACAGCACCCTGCTGCTGCCACAGTCAGCCAGGCATTACTGCTGCCCCCTGTCCTCACCAGCCTGCAACATTCCCCTGTAGGTTGTGTGCCAGTGATGGAAGAGCCACCCGCTATCTGCATGGCCTGAAAGGCAACCTGAAAAGATAGGGTTTGCATGTTTGTGGCACCTCAGGGAATTCTAAGTCAAGCTGTGATCTACTGGCTTAAACATCTACCCCAAGAGAATTGGATACAGAAACTTCGATGGGGCCACACATTCTCGGCTTATGCAACATTTTATTTTATTTGTTTATTGTATTCATAAATAAAGATGCCTCATTAACTGCACAAATGAATTTCCCCTCCAATTATATTCAACTTTTATTATATATTTTAATATAGAAAAACAAGTAAGCACTGACATAAAACACTGCACTCAGTTGAACTCTCTGTATTTATCTAAAGAATTTTTTACAAAGTCCTTCTTTGTGAAGCCTTAAAACATTCAAGTTTATTTCTCTTCAGCAGGAAATCAGACTTTAAAATCTTCAGCAGACTGAAACATCCATCCTTCTAACTACTGGTAATATAAATTCTGCAAATACAGGACTACTATTCATCACAGAGCTCTCTTAGCTCTGCAGAAATGAAAGAAATAATTTATCAAGCCCCACACATAACCCATGCAAACCCATGTCTTAGGAAAGTCTGTGAGTACATGATATAATATCACAGACTTAGACCTCTTCAGGGGGAAGATGCTACTTACATAGGTTGATTTCTCATACCTTAAGAGCAACAGAGCAAGAAGGGACTAAATTTTCCCCAGATTTCAGCATCGTCTCTCTTCAGTATTTCTAGTACTGTCATAGACACAATCAGTTAAACACATGAGAGCAGCAACACTAATAGGGAGAGATAATCTAATTCATTAGAACTCTTGCTATTACATCACACCTGATTCCCTGTGACAGTGTCCTCAGGAAAACAAGCTGGTAACTCTTTCTGAGTGTTGCTTCCAAGTATGAGAGTATGAATCTCTGTTATGCTTCTGCAGACAGGGACTGGGCTGGGTGGAAAGCGACCTGTTAAAGATGGTGCACCGAGGTATAGAAGGGCTGTCCACACCCAGACCTCCCTCCTGCCTGATGATTTAGCAGAAGCCTTTACTGACATCTTTGTAAAATTAAAACTTACAGCCTCATTCTTTCAAGTAGTTACAGCCACTAAACTTCAGGCACAGGAGTAGTCCCATTACAGCCAATGTGCCTACCTGCATGCTTCGTTTTGGACATCTATTTTGCAGAAGCCGCAGACCAGCCTAGACATCAAATCCATATTTAAGAGATCGTACCCAGAGGACTGTCACTAACTATGGATATCTTTTGTTGTCTCTCTGCTTCTCTGCCAATGCCTGTGAGATCCGCTGACTGGCTCTGAAGAATTGCCTCTGGCCTAAATGGTGTTACTTGTGGGTGCTCCCACCGCAGATGTTTGAAAAGCCTTAAAAGCTGGAATTGCATCATGCAAGGGGTAGTGAGGGCTCTGTAGCACAACAGGGTGGTGGGATTTGCTCTTCCATTCCTGGGTCTGACAGAAGCCCCACCCTCCCAGCTCTAGAGCCAGCTGCCAAAGGTAATGACCACTGAAGCATTGGCTAAAAGTCATGGGAGGTATAGATTTGAATATGGTGATGGTACAAGCTTGGACACATCTATCTGCATTTCTCGTGCTTCTCGGCAGCTATTTCCTGCATAGACTGTTATTTAAAAAAAAAAAATAAATAGAGATTTTAGACCTAAGGAGCTGTATTTTTTTTTACTTAAATCTGAAGACATGCGATATATCATTAAATAATGGTTAATGGAGGAGTAGAAAAAGAAAACACATTTAAAGGCATCTGTTGTATGCCATTAGTGATTATCATTCAAACATAGACATTATGAGTCAAATTTTCCTCAGTTGAACCTGACTGGTAGATAATGAAACTGCAACCATTTTGGTCATGTAAGTTGAAATGTATTCTTGAAACTCAAATGCTAAGGTGCAAAGTCTTCTCTGGCTATGAGTCTCCCTGGGGCAAACATGGATATATTTCTTCATACGTGAGTAGGATGGAATTGATGGATAGTAGGATGGAATTGATGGATAAAATCAGATGGACACAAGCTATGCTACCTTATCCCCCAAAGTTTCCAGGAATCTTTTCAGCCACTGTACAACACAGTAGAGGAGAGATTTTTTATCTGTTTCTTTCTTTACAGACTCAGGACTGTAGAGCTAAATTCACAAGCCAAATCCACATACCTATTTGTACTATTTTTCTATTCAGGTTATATTTTCTGACACTTTTAAATTTTACAAGTAGAACACCTCTGAATCTGGGAGTTGTACTTGTTTGGGACTTTTTTCATGCTCAATCCTCTGATTTAAAGCACTTTGGGTACAGCTTTATTAGCATTCTGTGAATTACTTTGTTGTGTGGCAGACTGCAAAAAGACCGGTCTGAAGGATGCATTCATAATAATAAAGTTTATACCCTGACGTGATAGTAAAAGGTGGTTTAAGCAATGCTATTTGGGGTAATTAGCAGTAGCCATTTAAAGGTTCCAGCGTGTGTTTTGTAAGAGAAGAAATGTTAACCCTAATGTCTTGGCCACTTTCCAGCAAAAGCAATTACAGTCTTCCCACAGTAGTTAACAATCCCTTGCTGTTTCAATTAGATATGGTATTCTTCAGTTTCTCTCTGAAAGCTGTTGAGTTGTGTTACTGGTGCTGTTATACGGCTGTTGTGTTCCATCCGAGAGGTCTCAGTCTTTTAGTTATAAATGAAGTGTTCCCTGCCTGTAAAAGTCTTCTGGAGCACAGTCTCAGAGCCCTGTATAAATCAATAAACAACAGATGCACTTGGTATTGTACAATGACTTGAGGGCAGGAGGAAAAAAAACAAAAGGGAGGAATGGTACTGGCAGAAAGATAACCCCAGGATATGAATAAAACATGCACAGCAATACCCATGCAGGGTACGCAGAGTAGGGAAAGGGCAAAGGCAGTAACAGTGGGCTTGGTCCTGATGAAGGAAAAGAAATTAAGTCCAGAAAAACTGATTTAACATTAAACCAACCACACTGGATCCAAAGGGAGTTTACTCCGATAATTTTAGGAATGAAAATAAGGACAGATAGTCCCCAGTTTCCCTCTGTAAGGAGTGACAGAGAGAAGAGAGATTAAAAAAAAACATGACCACTGCCAAGTCCTTGTATTTCTACTAGTTTCCTTAAACTGGTTGATTTCTTGCATGGGTAGCTACAACCTTGTTATCATGGTTAAAAGATCTTTATAGTTGCAGTTAGGTGGCATGTTCCTCAATTTCCAAAGAAATGTTAGAAGAAATCTTTCCACAAGCTAAGCAATTCCTGCATATCCATTCTATATCCCAAGGGTATTTTATAGCAAAATAATAATGTGACTATATACAAAGAGATCTCTAGACAGCTATTAGTTATAGCCAGGATAAGAATGAATAGAAAGAACAGGGTGTGAGGGCAAAATGTCAACAAATATCTATTTTGTCTTGGCAACTTGGATCACTCTACTGAATAATCTGAACTCTTGCCTCTGACCATCTTCCTTCTACTTTTCTATTTACTCTTTTTTTCTGTGTGTAATATTAGATTTCCATAAATATAAACATCCATTTATAGTTTTGGACTACATGTAGAGAGAGGAGAGGAACACTGCAAGCACTTCATATGTGAGGTCTAGTTATGGCTGTCAGGATGGTGGTAAGGGAGTTATAAGGTTTGGAGTTTTTTATAAAATGTCACATTGTTGCAATAAAGGTGCTGATGTGCCTATTAAACTATCCCCATCCTCAAAATCTGATGTTTCTCTGGCTCTTTTGTCCTAATACTCATATCCAAATCAGAGCAGTTTTGAATATTTTGCATAGCTCCTCTTCCCCCACCATCACAAAAGCTACCTGGTTAACTGCCCCCTTTTGTGTCAGAATTGAAGGGTAAGAAATTGAGCTACAGGTACAGGAGCTTGATCTTCATGTTGTTGTTTCTTCTTAATAGAAATATTACTGAGAGGACTTTTGAACCAACAGGATTCAGCTGAGGTGTATTTGAAATGTATCATATTGTGGCACAAACGACCCAGATCATGAGGGCCAGTTCTGCCATGTCCAACTGGAGCCTTCAGACAGATCCAGAGAGATACAGGTTCAGAAAATAGGTTTCTGTTGACCTCACAAGACAGGCAGTGGGATTCTGAAGCAGGATTAGATGTCTTTCTGAAATACAAATTGTCCAAATTCAAACTCATTAGCTTAACTTCTGTGCAGGAAAATCCCCTTTATCACATTTTGTGTTTTTTGAAGACTTCCTCTGTGATTCTATTATTTTCATCTTAGTGACATTTCTTAGGACTGTTTGGTAAAATACAGACTAGGATTTTTAACTTGATTAGCTATGCCAGCTATGACCACACTTTTTTCTAGGTGATCTTATTTTGAGTTGGGTCTTATATTTGCCTTCTACCTTGGATACTGAGCATGACCCATTAAACATCCTTGTCATATGATCCAGCTGTATGCCATTGCCCCATTTAGTATTATAACCTCATCTGAAGGAAAAACTGCTACATAGAACAAGCAGATCTCAAGAAATGAATAGTGTCATCCAGAGAAAGGAAGGCAAGTGATGGAAAGCAAACCTCCAGTTTATTTATATCTTTTAGTGATGAAGATAAGATGAAAGTGGTTTGCAATAGGCCTGCTTGCTCCTCTCCTTCTAAGGGGAATAAATGGGTCTTAGAAATCTTTTCTCCTTCATTCGTATAGTTGCATAAATAGGGATTTATTCAGGACTTGAGGAAGATGGAGGGGGCATTAATGCCAAAAGAACAGCACACTGATTGTAACATATCCCAGAAGTCCATTTACCTATTAATTCCAATATTTGTAATTTACAGGAAAGATAAATCCTTGTGCCCTGGTCAATAGAGTGCTGAATGGTGTGGAATAAATGATAGATCACCTGTACAATTTCAAAGATATCTTCTCCAAATTTTGCCTAATCTACACCCAGCAGGGAAAGGAGATGAATTTTCTTTAAATTTAAATAACAATGGGGGGACAAAAGAAAAAAAAAAGGTAGAGAAATTAGCTGGCAAAGAGCATGAGAAGCAAAAATGGAAATGAATAGTAAGAAACAAATAGCCCACTCTTTCTGTTACACTGTAATGGCCACAGGTGGTTACTGTGCCTGTAACTTCCCTCTTTGGAAGAGCAGAGTCCTGCAGCCCCTTTAGCCAACGGACCTGTCTAGGTGGTGATCCATCTCCACCTCAAGAAACAGAAGCGACAGGTGTTCCTGGTGTTGTACCTGACACTGTCACATGCAATGGGGAGTAAAAGCAAGATTTTGCATGATATTTGATCTTGGCTGAAAGCTGAAAATCAGGATGAGGAAAGAGTTAGAGATGATAATGAATCCCGCTGAGGCTGAGGCATTGTGTGGGTTGTTTAATATTCAGATATGTTCACAATTCTCTGTGCAATTAGGTAACAAATACAGGAAGGGTGTGTCTCTACTCCAGAATAAATTACTGCAGCACTGCTGCATGCAATAATGAATAAGAAACATATTTAAAACTAACGAGACAGCAGAATGGTAAGGGGTACAACTTGAGAAAAGGCCTTCTATTTTTGAAGGAAAAAATCAGTGTTCATATTACCATTCATGTATTACACAGACAGAAAACTCCAGTAAATTGCAGATCTATTCTTTATGTCCTATGCCTGAGATCACAGCAGCCCTAGCACCAGAGCTTTATATTACTGGACCCTTCAGCAATGCTGGCTTATGCTGCAGTGGTGTGGCTGGTTTGAAAAAAAGTCATTACCAAATTATCGAGATCATGTAACCTTGTCGTTTTACACCAGTATGAAGCATAATTGTGCCACTTGCTCTCCCACGCTTCACCTAGCCTGCTCCCCTGCAACCTCAGGAGGGTAGAGCTCTTCTGTTACAATGACTTCCACAGTCTCTGTGTGGTTCAGAATGCACTCGGTCATCAGACACAACGGAGGGTCAAATGGGAATTTAATCCCCACTGTACCACCTAGTTTCCCTTCACCTAAGCAATATCTGTGACACCAGGAAGAGAAGACAGCTAGTGTGACTTGGACAGGTGGGACCAGCTGTCTCTGTACCAGCATGTATCACTGAGATGTGGGGAATGACAGTTGTTGGGAGTGCTGTTTAGAACTCTGAACTGTGCAGAAACAAGAAGGAAGAAATAAGTCTTTCTCTGTATCCTGCTTTTCTTCCTATTTTCAAATGCACCTTCTTTGTTTCCAGTCTTTTTGCAATCTTTGATATCCAATCCTCAGAAATAGTCATCTCAACACTGTTTAAAAACAAGCAGAGATTACAAGAATTTAATGAAAAGAAAGTGCAAACCATGGGGGAAAAAAAAAAAGAGCTTTGCACCTGGAGACATGGGGAACAGAGAACAGTGACAGAGAAGGGATGGAAGCTGTTTAGCAGCTAGGAACTCTTTATGGTTACTTTACAGGGCTTCTTGGATCATCTCACCTCTACAACGTCAAGAGACGGCCAGTGGCAGACTTAGTGCTGCATTACTTACTTGGCCCTAGAATATGTGGCTGGAGAGGATGATTAAAGATACAAGGGATACCAGCTGCTGAAGTGACAGGGGCTGATTTTCCTATGCACACTGTTATGCCTCCACCACCTGAAGTATCTCCCAATGCTCATCACAATTATGTAATGCATACAACAGCAAGGGCAGAAACCTCTGCTCTGAACTGTGAATAGCATCCCACCCAGACCATGGTCCCCATGGACAACCAGGCAGCTCCTGCCTCCCCCAGTAAACTTATTGCTCAGCCACCCCCGAACAGCCAACCTCCAGGCGAGAGGCCCACCTGGGCCTTGCTGTCTGGTTTCAACCACAGGTTTCTATTCTCCTCAAACAAGAAAATTAAAGCAGCCATCATCCACACCCCAGCTGTGTTCTCACCCTCTGCTATTTTAGGACAGCATGTCTCTGTTTCCTGGGATAGCTCAGTGGGCAGCTGTCCTTCTACAAAGGTCTTGCTGCACTGTGCTTCTGATTCACCAGGGAGACAGGCAGGGATGGCACACACCAGCTAGCTCTCAGTGCTTTGGGGAATCTGTGTTCCCAGCACAGACAGAGCTGGCCTCCAGATCAGCTCTCCTGGGCCTAAGTCTCTGGACAGCTGGCTAGGAGGAGATCTTAGCAGGGAAACCATTCCATCCTAGGGCCAGTACACGGAGCAATACAGCACTCTGCTTAGTTGCAGTGCAACAGTATGAGCTGTGATACACAGGCTGAAGCTGGATGAATGATTGGTGAAGATCAGGAAAAGCTAAGTAGAGGCCCAGGCTAGTTTCACTTCATCAAAGCCTTTTTCTGGTCAAACCATCATAATTGCTGTGCATTGTATGTACACATACATCTGTGTACACATGTGCATTCAAGTGTTTTAATCTCTGCTATGTACTGCTCACAAAACCAGCAAAAGGAACATCCCTGGGACCAGAGAGAGGGTAGTTTTCCCAGAAACCTGAGGGCCAGGTAGACTTTCCCAGGAGATGCTGGGAACCAGCTGCTGTAATGGACTTGGGGCAAACCCTTCAGACCAGTAAGGAGGTACAGGTGTACATGTTTTGGGTCAGAAGAGCATTGTTGTGAACTCCTGGCTCTGGTCAGAGACCAGAAGCTGTGTAGGCAGGAGAAGTTGAGGAATTAGCAGAGGTATCAGTGCTGTGCTGCTCTTCAAACAAAATTTTCAAAAGAGGAAGAAGAAAACGGGAAATGAGCATCTTACCTGGGCTAGTGGCTCTGTCTTGATTTTGGACCTTTCTGTGGACACATGTGAACTAAGGAACTACCCAACCATTTTCCTTCTCTGCCTTGGGATTCTGTTCCTTATCTTTGGATTTCTGCTTTTGCAGGGATCGGGGGACTGACTCTGTTCCTGAACTCAGGAAACAACTGCTCTTCACCTTCCTGGCTGCAGTCAGGCTTGCTGCAGTACAGACAAGGTTTTCCCTGCCCTGATGCCAGACTGGCCACTGACAACCTCAGCGCTCTTGTAGGTCCTCTAAGGACAGCTGGCCTTGCCTCTGTGCCATTCCGTCACTTTGCCTGCTGAAGTAACTGTAACTAGGCTTCAGAAAGCAGCATCTTGCTGCATAACAGCCCTCCTAGTCAGACCCCCAGCAGGACTAAAGCATCTACCTCTATCTATCTGGACTCCACTGAGCAAGGCTGGATAAGGAAGATAAGAATATTGTGTATACGGTGTGGGATGGTTTGCATTGGCAATAAGGTGCTGCTACACTAGTTGGAAAATCCAAAGTCTTTCAGTGGTGCAGAATTCTAATACAAGACAGGAGGTCTCATTCAAAGAAAAGCAACCAAGGAAAGGCCCATTGCAGACACCAGCTGCAAAACAAGGTTCACGGCTGACAGACATAGCTAAGAAAAACCCAGTGGAGGCAAACAGCAGAAAGAAAGTAGAAGCCCAAAACCTGCAACAACTGGAGGGCATGGTCCTGGGTGGCAAAGAGCATGAGCTAGAAAGAGTAGCACAAACTGTTGCAACAACTGTGGATGGTTGGATTTGGACAGGTAATGCTGATCTAGTGTAAACTCTAATGACAGAAAGTTAATTATCAAACCACTTTGAACACATTTGAAACAGGCAGGAGTCTATACAAACCTGACATTTCGTATTACAGGTTCAAGGTATTTTTCACCGAAAACTAGACGCACTTGAACTTTAACACATCATCAAACCACATCTGAATTATATGAAATATGCATGTATACATACATGTGTGTACACATACAATAAACCAGGAGGCAACCCCACTCCAAAAGTAAGTGGCCTCTGAAGGCAAATACTGCAACTATCTAGTAATGCCTGGCAATTATCATCAGCAGATGGAAATATCCTCTCCCAGAAAAAAACCAAGCAAACTTATACCATTCAAGGAAAAAAAAAAACAACTACGGAAATCAGTTTGAAAGGATTTTTTGTAATAAAAGCATTGTAGTCTCCAGTGAAATACCTAGAGACTTCATTAAAAGACCCTAGATACATGTTTTTCAGCTAGTTATTGTAAGGGAATGTGGACAGCACTAGCAACTAGGCCCCTGGAGAAGTAAAAGCAACTTTCTGTAGTTTGTATGCTAACTTTGAACTGCAGAAACACAGGCAGCCACAACAGGAAGAAATAAAACATTTGATTTTACTCTTAGTGTCTGCATCCTATTTTGACAGATTTCAAGACTGTTTGGGAAAAAAGATTTATTTGATCTACCAGGATTCTCTGCCTCCATGTAGCTGTGTCACTATTATTTTTCCACTGGCAAACATTTTTGTGTACATTTCTGCCTCTTGCTGTGATCCTGATGTGTAGTGTGCACTACAATCTGAGTTTGAGCTCATGACATTCTAGGCTAAAGAAAATAAGGAGCAGGCGGAGTGGTTGATGGGGCTACTAAAGATGACTGAGGAAATACAAGGGCATAAATATGGCAATTTCTTTATAATGAAAGTTTTCAAGTTTGATTTGTGGACACTTAATGTTTTCCTATGGAATGTTGCAGAGTCTTGTGAATTGAACGCAAGCCTACTGACAGTAGGCTCGCTTAGTCTGCTTTAGCAGATCCTCTAAGAAGCATCTTGCATGTTCACAGAGATACCTTGACCACAAATGGAAAACTTATGCTTTACAATATGGCTTCATTATGTTTAAGTGGGACAACATAGGTCAGATGTGAACATGTGCATTGCTAAGTCCAGCTCAAGTTGCCAGATGTCTAATTGCAAGGCAGCTGGGTTAGCTGCAAGATCCAAAGTTGAGTGTCACTGTTTCTCCCTTGCTGTTGAAGTATAATTTGTCTCAAGGGAGGATCTTTTGTCTGTGGATAGGATGAAGTTTAGGTCAGATTCACTACTAAAATGATATCTTGGTGCTTGGAAGGAACTGTGTTTTAAGGCTAATACTGTCATTGCCTACCTTCTGTTTCACATTTTCTTTTACCAGAAACCAACTGAGAGATTGGGGTGAAACTTTTCTAGTTCTCTTTGACACCAGTCATTGTGGTTTCACATAGCTTCTCTTCTCTTCTCTTCTCTTCTCTTCTCTTCTCTTCTCTTCTCTTCTCTTCTCTTCTCTTCTCTTCTCTTCTCTTCTTCTCTTCTCTTCTCTTCTCTTTTTTCTCTTCCCTTCCCTTCCCTTCCCTTCCCTCATGATGAATGGCAATCCAATTTTTATGTTGCTTCTTCAGTGAAGCTGAGAAAATTATGCATTCAGAAAAAGTAATTCCCCAAGAAGTTCAGTTGAAGGGATCAGGACCCTAAATTTATTCATTAGCCCGAATTGTCAACTTTCTGTAGCAATTTATTCCTTGATCCTCAAGTGATCAGGAACTGTCAGCATATGCAATGTGAGGTTAGCACTGAATTACAGCAGTTAGGCTTCCAGACAGCTTCTTTTTTTCTCCTGTGCAGGTGTCCATTGATTTGAGAGACAAAAAGACCTTTAGTTCTTAACAAACATTCACAGTGGGAACTGAGAGTCTGAAACCTAAAATTCAAGATTCATATATGGTGACTTCAAATAGCAAGCAGGAAACATGAGTTCATGTGTCAGCAGCTGAACAGCTAATGAGAATATCCCAAATTTTTTGGAAAAAAAAAATGGTATATTTGGTAATGTCCACTTTATTTAGACAGAAGAGCTGCTGGACAAAAAAATTGTTTGAAACTGATACTTTTCTTTCTAAGCTCACCCTTTTGTGCATGTCAGACAAGGGAAAACTAGACTGTGATTATCGTGATCCACAACAAGAACGATGGACCAATGGATCAGTGTCCTGCCTCCTTTAGAAGGCTTTCAAAATACAGAGTGATGCAAGTGGACATGACTTGTCTCATGAATGGACACAAGGAGCTACTGTTCATTCTCTTCCACCCATCCTCTGAAACTTCTCTGCTTTCTGAAATGCAGTGCTGGTGTAGAAAGGGAATGAATACAAATGTGGGTGCCTGTTCCTCCACTCAAGTCTATTCTTCCTCAGGCTATGGAACTACTTCGTATATGGCAATAATGGGCTGCAAACATTACATTTACTCTGTCAGCTGTGAAGCCACATTTCAGAGATACAAATTTTTCTCAATTCTTATATCTTTCCCCTCCTCCTATATACATGCATTTTGCCTTTTTGATAGCAAAATGGGGCATGCAGTCCATGTAAAAGCATTGCTCATTAATGCTCTGTGGCAGGATACCATATGACACATATTCAGTAAGTACACATATATCCACCCCCCCGGCATAGAGCAAATCAGGATTCACAGGAAGGGATAAGGTTAAATTAGTCTAATGGCAAAAGGAAAAACATCTAAAAGACAACTAATGTAAAGTGATGGTTTTTCTCTTGCACAGTGAGAGGGATATTTAATTGCTGCACACAGAACTGCATGCTTTTCTGATCCTATAAAAGGAGTAACTTCCCTCTGACCAGAAAAACCCAGAAGTCCTTCCCCAAGTAGGACTCCCACTGAAGCAGACAGTTGCAGAGTGAAGATTTGGTCCTTGCTGCATGAGGCAAATAACCCATCTAATTCTCTAAGCAAGGCAAGCACCCATGAAGTAAGTCAGACTCTCCCTAGAATTTAGTTGTTCTCTAAAATTCCTGGAAGTGTTGGTGCTTTGCCATCATGTCATTGTAAAGCATAAAGATATGCAGATTTCTAAGCAGTGACCACACCTAATGCTGGAAAAAAATAGGAGAGTGTTATAAAACACCCATATCATTGCTAATGGCTCCTCTGTAATTTTAGAGAAAGCACCTATCCATACTGTTTCAGTTCTGACTATGTTGTTCATGTATTGATGGATAACGAGAAAATAACCATCACCTCTAGGAAAAAAAAGAGTGCTTTGCATACAACATCTCCCTGCACAAAATATCTTCTATTTGCAGATCAAATGGATCAAGCTGCTTATCTCACTGCCATAAGGGCAGTGTTTCCTTAAGGACATTGCTTGGGTAAAAGATTAGTGCAAAGGTTAACATCTAGGACTAAATGGTACTCTTCAAACTAAGGATTTTAAATGAGTAAATATATAGTTGATCTCACACAGTCTCACTATGCTCTCCCATGGATGCAAGAAACAAATCCATATATAAAAGTAAGCTTCCACAGTTACGGTCACAAAAAAGATACATAAAAAAAAAAAGAGTTTCACTGATTCTGCACAACGAGAGAGGAGCAGGTGAAGATTAGCAGTATGACTGACAACTGGAGAATAGTTACATTAGCTGATATTTATGAATCAATGTGTGGCATCACCCCCACATTCACACAAAGTGTAGATGTGTATCTGCCACAAATATCGGTGAAACACTCAGTTTAAGGTATTTCTTAAGCACATGAGAACTGATGGGCTGTGTAGACTTGAGTTGTTCTGGGAGACCTATGGCCTGAAGTTATGCCAGGGGAGGTTTAGGCTGGATGTTAGAAAAAGACTTTTCACCCAGAGGGTGGTTGGGTGCTGGAACAGGCTCCTCAAGGAAGTGGTCACAGCACCAAGCCTGACAGAGTCTAAGAAGTTCATACTCTCAGGCACATGTTGTGACTCTTCGAGATGGTCCTGTGCAGGGTTAAGAGCTGGACTCGATGATCCTTGTGGGTCCCTTCCAACTCAGCATATTCTGTGATAATACGGTCATAGATGGATGGTTCATCTGGGCTAAGCTAAGACATAAAATCTGAGTTTAAGAATTAATTTTCTCCACTTCCATGTGAGATAGGACATTAAAAAAAGCAATTTTCTATTGCATTTATGGATGCATTAGAAGTTTGAATTGTAAAAATTTGCACTACTTAGCCTGTAAGCCCCTGATTATTATAAACAGATAGGTATCACGGGCAGCCATCTAAATGGATCTTCTGGAAGAGAAGGAAAAGGAGGCTGTATTAGAATTTCTTTCTGACATGCTCATAATAGAAGGGTGTTTCAAAGTAGGGGGCATTTTTTCTTTCACCTCAGAGCAAAATATGGGTCCATTTACAAATGTTTTATCCTTCAGCATAAGTAGTACACTGCTTCTCCCAGTCCCAGGACTCTGCTTGTTCATCCCCAGTTGCTCAGGTCATACTATCACCCAGACAACAGGTTTTCTGGTAAATCTACCCCTTGCTGAAATACACAAACCCAGAGATAAACCTAAAAAGAATCCTGAATATTTTGCCTTATAAGAGGCTTGGGGAACAGGAATTTTATTACAGTTGCATGGAAATAACATAACTAATTTTAGGAACTCTAAATTTGCTTTAAAAGTATTACAAGATAAAGCTGCACAGTACTTGTTATCATAACGATTTAGGTCCTATTAAACTACCCACTAATTTAATCCAACCACCCGGAGTGAACACTACTGTTGTTTTGAACATGTGGGGTGGACCCAGCTATAGAAGCTGACTTGCATACAGACTTGAATAGCCTGGTTAGCACCATAGGAGAGCTTAGCTCTGCTCATGGCAATAAAATGCACAGCTTTCAGGTGTCTGCAACAGGGGATGAAAGCAAGAGTCATTTTGAAAAGTAAAAACAAAGAAATCCATTTGCAAAGTAAGAAGGATGAGGTGTGAAAGGAGAGAGCAGTAGCAACACTTTACCATGAGGCACACCAGTTCCTTTCCAGGAAGGCCAGATTCTCCTTCAGTCCCCCTCCCCAGGCTGGGCTGGATCCCGCCTAACTCACCGCTTTGTTGAATGCCTACGGCCAGGCAGGAGCTATCCCAGACCCGAGGTTGGAAGCAGGGTCTGCTCCTTGTGCCCTGTCACCACAGGCACATTTTACAGGCAACAAGCACTTGAGGTTACAGGTTGTCAGACTCAGTGTGCTGCCAAATCACACTTCAAAGGCATTATCTATCACCACAGGCCTTGCAGGGTACGTACAATGCCTGTGTTTCCTCACGTAAAAAACATAGTGCAGCCCAGCTCTTCCCTGGTGGCAGACTTGCTGTTTTGCGTGTAGCTGGCACCAGTCTCACTAATAAAATCTTGTCAATAATGCACTGAATACCTCTCTCCCCATCACCCTTGCCGTGCTGTGGGCACCTGCCCAGTCTGTCACCAAGCTGCATTTGTATGTCCACAGACCTCTCAGTAAGACAAGTGAATCCATGCTACAGGGATGGCTGAGGATGACAGGGTTAGAGAGGTTCAGTGAGGATGAAAGACAGATTTTGGTCTGGAGGGTGTCCAGTGCAAAAAGAAGCATACGGCGGCAGCCTGTCCAGAGAGAAGGGAGAGCTCTCCACCCTTCCCCTGTCACAGAGGGCTGGTTCTTGTGCCATGTGAGGATGTGCAGGCTCATTTTAATTCAGATGTGAAATGTGATGAAGAGTAACTTTACCCTTCGGCCCCTGCCAGGACCCCCTATAGCACATTAGCACATGAAAGTAGAAAGAAGGAGAGCTGCCGGAAAGCCAGCAGAGATTGCTTGAGTGACTATGCAGCCTTTCCTGAGAGAACAGGGAGAAACCAATGCAGGAAGATTTTCCCAGCAGATAACAAAGGCAATCTGGCCATAAAAAGGTCCAGTTCCTACACATTAAAAGCAGTTTACAATTGTAGGTAGTTTCACCAGCCCTCCACAGATGCAAGAATTTGCTCACATACACGAACATATGCAGAATCAGAACCCTACTCCTGTCCACAAACCAAACCATAAGCCAGCTGGCATACACTTATTTTGTCAAGGTTTGCAAGAATTTGGCCAGTAACAAGAAACACTTGGCAGAAAATTCACTTGTCTTCTGTGCTTTGCATTGGGTCACAATTTCTCTGTAAGATTCTTCTTGCCTTTTTCATGCAGCACTGTTCTTAACTCAAGCAAAGAGGTTTTATAAGGAAAGAGAAGTTTTATCTGGAAATCTCAATAAAATCAGTGAAATAGGGAAAGTGATGGGGCAGGAAGGCAGGGCAGTTCCTCACTCCTGCAGGAGTGCAGCAGTGAGGTGCAGGGAGAACTGGGGAGTGCTACTTAAAATATCTGTTGCTCCATCCACTTTTGCCATTCAGAATAAGACTGCTTCACTTCCATGAGTGACTGGGAGAAGCATTCATCTGGGCAGAAACTCTGGGTCAAAATGCAAAACTCACCAAGGGACTGTTGTCAGTAGGAAATCTACCAGTGTTGTTCTGAAAGGGACAAGACAAGAGAAACTGCTTAGCCACCACATTCACTCCTGAGTGCTTTCTGCTTCCCGCTCGTGTTAAATGCAGGTCTCAGGCTGTTTCCATGCACTAAGGTACACCATGGCAAAGCAGAGGGCACAGGCAAGCTGGAGCCTGCCAAGAGAGCTGAGGGCACCAATTAGCACTGAAGCCGCACCAGTCTACTGTAAAAAAGAACAAGAGCATCCCTTAGCAATGCTCCTAGATCTGGCTTCCCCAATAAGCAAACCCCTGCTTGGCCAAGCCCTCCCTTATGCAGGGAATAAGGAAGGAATAAGGAACCTTCTAGTTCTACTTCAACTTTCATTTTAATGCAGGGAGGCTCTTCATATATGCTTTTAAAGAAAACATTTATGGCTGTATAAAAGCAATGTATTATCAGGCGTCTGGTAATCAGTTGTCCTGGTAGGCCAGGACAACTCTTTTGTTGTTTTTAAAAAAAATATCAAGAGCAGAAGGTCTAATGGAGCTGACTATTGCAAATGCTCAGGCCCTAAAATCCTAACTAAACCACTTGACAATTAAGCAGTTCACAGTGAATGATTTTATGGTCTAATTATTTTATTGGGGTTTTGTTTCATTGCTATTGAAAATGCTCTTTGAACTGTAAATAATTTTATTTAATCTGTTGTTTATTGTAAATGCAATCTTTAGACACAGATACAGTCAACCTGATACTTATTACTGATTTCATTTGCACTTGTATATCAAGACATTGGGGACCCACTTTAATTTTTTCTTAGTAGGATATTTGCACTGATACAGTTAAGCTTAAAACTTAAAAAATGCTTGTGATTAAACAGCCTGCCTTTTGAACAGTTCCCCTGGAATAAAGTTTTAAAATCCTTAACGAGATTGTAACACACTAAAAAGGTTGTAAAATAATCCTTTCACAGGTTACAGATGGAGACTGCTACCAAATCACAGTCTCTGTAATTAAAGCCAACAGCTGTGCCTTGTGTTTGCATACTGACATAAGACAAATAAATATTTCTGTGGAGAATGACTCTTGTTCTATTTTCCTGTGCCACTCTTCCAGGTGCCAGCTCCTTCCCTCTCTTTTCAGTCAGCCTTGCACTTCCCTTTCTTGTTCTCAGCTGGATGATTTTTCAAGCAGTCACCCAGAGTGAGGAAAGTCTTTGAGCAATCACTGAAAAAGAGTAGGACTATGTGCTCTTTAGCCTTCAGAGAGGGGAATAGGACATTACTAGAACATAAGGACCAGACAACAGCTACGCAAGCTTATTCTCTCAGGAGGGGATTGGCTTCATCTAAATTTATCCTTTCAGAAGTTGCTGCCTTCTCTAAGCAGGCAGCTGGCATCTGTGTGCAGCCAACAGAGAGAAACAAGGCATAAGTGGAGAAGGACTCCTCCGCAATCAACGTCTAAGAGTGGTGGGAAGATCCCCCACTCCCAAGTGTGTTTATCTCTCCCCACTGATTTAGAAGCAGCCTTATTTTAGGAAGCCCAGCATATGACTGGACACAAAGCTGGGAGCATTTCAATCACCACGCTGGGTGAGGTTCCTTTCCAGTTTCTCTGACGTATGGGGTTGTGGGACAGGTCCAACCATCCTTCTTAGAGGGTAGTAAAAGAATGGTGGAGTTAGGAAGGGTGGACATTAAACAGTAGGTAGCAGCACTGCACTTCGTACCCATGCAAATAGCAAAAATCACATTGCCTGTAGCCTACTTCAAGACCTACTTCAAGGAAGCCAATGAGCATGCAGCCATTCTGTCGTGGTCTTCTCATGCACCCCATCCCCCGCAGAACAGGTGGAGGCCACCTGTCAGAGGTGATCACCTCCACCCTGCTGGGGCATGGGCCCAGCAACATCCTGTCAACTCTACATTTTCTGCCCATGTGCTGGAGGACTGTCTAGCTGCAGTTCATCCCCAAAACATTCCCTCAGCAAGGAACATAGTCCCTCTCCTTCCTGGGCAACCGGCTGCAAGGCTCCCGCCAAAGCTGCCCCTATTTAACCTCACAGGCTAGACTCCAACAGCCTGAGGAGTGGACTGGCACACCCAGCAAGTACTTCCCTGCCCTTGAGAAATACTATCAGCCCAATCCAGGTGTAAACAAACACAGGCTAACCTGAGCACCGTGAAGGGAAGGCAATGACTGCTGCCAGCATTTCTGCCAGAGCACTTTGAACAGGCCAGCAATCCTGGCAACATCCCACAGCTGCCCATGCCAGCAAGTGTTTTGGGCACTTCCTTGGTGGAACACAAAACCCTTGTCTCAGCAGACAAGGATGCTAAGTGCCAGCAAAGCACACAGACAGCTTGACTCAAGCTACAGGACACTTAAAGCCACCCTGAGCTATCCTTACCATGGTGCCTGCTTGCTTCTGCAGCTCCTTCTAGAGAAGGACATTGCGCGTTGTGAAGCTTTTTACATCTAGTAGGGGCAGAAGAAAAAGCCTGAAATTTCTCTTTAAACTGCTCAAAGGATGAAAAGCAGTTACACTTTGCCATCTAAGCATTTGGGAGTTGGAAGGCTGGCAGGCATATCTCCTCCTATCCAGTTGTTGTCATGGGGCTGCAGAGGAAGACTGTTGTGTGACATCCTGACCTATTGTCCCACAAAAGCAAAGTTCTCCTCAAATTAACTCTCTTCTCCTCCATGAAAAGTCAGTGTCATCACCATAAACAAAGAAGAAATATGGTCTGATTTTCTCAGCATCAAGTTTTCTCAGAAAACAACCTGAGGAAACATTGAGGCTTTTAATCTGTCATCCTGATGGGCCATGTGCTGATCAAAACAAGAGTGTAAAACATCTTCTCCATTGAAACCCTTCTGTGAAGGAGCTACTTATTCATAAGAAGTTGCAGCTCATAAACATTTGAAGAAAGAAAGGATGTGGTGCTTAACAACCAAATTAGTGTAAATGTTAGGGGACCCCAGAGCTCCAGGGACACCAATGATTTGAAAGTGAGGGTGAGTGCAAAAATAACCCCAGGTGACTGGATGAAACTACAGCCTTCCTTCACTGTCTATGGCATCATCACCGGTGCTTCATTTCCCAGGGAATTATTAAGACTTAAGGAGTTGCATCCTACTTTTCTGCACCAGCAAAGATGCTTTTTCCCAGTGAATTGCAGAGTGAATTTCCTCTCTTCCTCAGAAAGACTAGACATGCTCCAAGGGCTGCCTTTGTCCTCACCACAGAGCAAACCATCCAAGCGTAAGCAGTGCTTGGACTTATGCCTGCACTCCCAGAACAACCCATAGTTTGGCTAAAATAAATGATGATACTTAGCTGCAGGTAAGTATGTGTGGATGGTGCTGCAGGCATACCAGGGACAGCTGGTAGCTCTGTGCATGCTTATGTTGCATGGTGAAGTTCAGCACAGAGATCCTTAGGCATAACACAGCCAGCATGAAGTGAGTAAGATTTTTGCATGGTGCTGTGCTATGTCAGAGAGATTTCACTTGAGGTAATCTTGGCCGCTCTTCTCCGTGTGGCACTATACAGAGTGTACACTTGCTGTCAGGCATGCCTTCACATTTCTGCCTACCTCAGATGCTCACACTACAGGCTTGAACAGATTTTTTTATACATTTCTAGGCTGTGTAAAGCTCCTTCTCTCAGCTCCTTCACCACCCAGAATCCAAAGAGGCTGAAGAAACTCAGAGGGTCATAGAGTAAAAATTCATGTAGTGTCAATAACAGAACTTACACTACAGAACTGGTTTAGGAGACCACTGTGGAGACCATGTGCTGTTATGTTTTTGCAGGAGCAAAAAAATCGAAAAAATGCATGTGTTTTCCAGTATAACCAGTTCCTCATTGCCCAGAGTGGACCATTGCTTCATGGAGACAGTGGGGTCTTCAGGGTATGAAGTGCCAGTTTGGGTCTTGAAGGGAGGGGTCTTGGTTCTGTCCTTAGTTTTACCAGCCAGTGTGCAACACACAGGTCAAGTGCTAGCTTCTCTCTGACTCAATACCTCCTGTCAGTGAAACACAGATGGTCATGGTTTTTAGGAAAACTTGCATACTTGTGAACAGCCTTCTCCAAGACCAAGATGTTAATGTGCTAGCTCTGTTCCGGGAGAGAAGTCCTTCTGGTGATCTCTCTAGAAAGCGTCTAACTGTTTTTGGGGAAAGACTGCTCAGTTTAGGTTCTACATGCCCTGTGTAAGGCCATAAACAGAGAACAGGGCAAGGGTTCCTGTGTTTCTTCCGAGATAGCTCAGCCAGGACCACTTCCTCCTAGGGGCAATGCCACAGCAGCACTGATTGTAGAGAAGGCTTCAGTCCAATGCAGTCTGCTGTTGCTGAATGATGAGTGATAGACAAGCTAGGACTGCTACATGAAGTACCTGAACATGGAGGTGGGGAGAATGATGGCATCATTCCCTTTATTCCCCTCCTCTCCCCTCATTCTGCCTGCCATTAGTCTGTGCCTGGACATTGAGGTTCTGGATCTGCTGGGATTTTCTTTTATTTTTTTAAAGAAATCTGGGTTTTGGACTTCTTTCTCTTTGTTGGCTTATGAAGGCTGATGAAGAGATACTGGATTCTTTGCAGAATATCAGACAGTGCTGCAAGCCTTTGCTTGGACAGCTGTCACTTGAGGTTGACAATCTGGCAAGGACAGACTTGCATAAACTTCCATATTGTGGTTAAGGCTGTGATGTATTAGAAAAGCTAGATGTTCTCATTTAGTTGGCTTCAGCTTTGCTTACATCCCTGAGATTACACAGATGGCTCTGGCTTGCAATCTGCTCCAGGCTGTATCTGTGAATGAGCTCCCAAAGTGGTATCTGTAGAGCTCCCAGATGACTTTGGCATCTTTGATCACCAGGTGCCATCACCTGTCTACCTTCCCCTGAGCAGGGATGCCTTGCAAGGACAGTTGGGCTTGTTCCTTGGAGAACCCAAAAGGCCATGAGGGATGCAACCAGATTTAAAATTTTCAAAGCTGACTAAGATGCTCAGCCAAGCAAATACCATTCATTACAGCTGGGAGTTGCTAATAAATCCCCAGGTCACACTGAACTGTAAGGGCTTTTTAAGTAATGAATTAGTCAGAAATACTCTTTAACCTATTAGGCTCCTAAAATGTGATGTAGCTGGTTTTTTTACTATAACAGGTCCCTGCATCTTCACATAATTTTGTTGGAAGAAATACACAGAAAGAAATCCATACTTGCAGTGTTCAGGTTTTATTTCCACTCCTGGAAACTAATGGCTCTGTTTTAAACACACTTGCACGCACATGCAAACACAAACAAACAAATAATACATATATGTATGTATGTGTGTGTCTGTCTGTGTGTGTGTATACCGTGTAAAATTGGTTCACCCTGAACTGTAACCCAACCAACTCTAAAATGCTGCACCACAGAAAAGCAATTGCTAAGCAGACAGAGCTGTAGAAAAAAAGCATACAGACACTTTGGGATCAGGTGTCACCAATGTGCACAAGTTAAAACTTTATGTATTCTGCAGCATTAGGAGAAGAGTGGGAATTAAAACAAGAGTGACATCTGTAGTTTAAAGATAATGGTGTGTTAATCTTTGATTTTTAACAAAGTAAAGAAGCAATGCCTACATTGTCAGAATAGCAAAGAGATGCACTAACTTTTTGTTAGTGATAATTGTTTTCTCAAATAGGTTGAAGACTTAAATATGAGTTCTGGGAATATATGTATATATGTATTAGTGGGCATTGTTTTTACCATGTGAATGATTAGAATGTCTATGGCAATTCTTGCCAAAACAAAAGAAAAAAACCCACTAATTTGGAGTGGCTTTGCTGTTTTGGTACTTCTTAAGCGAAGGAAAAGAGCATGAATTGAAAGCTGGGGCTCATCACAGTTTAAACCATTCTGAACCTTTTCTCCAGAGCCCCATTGGGCAGCTCAGTAATCTGCCTCTAGGCCCATGTGAAACAGCATTGGCTCTTTCACCCAGAAGTTGACACTTGAAGACTTGTAGGGGTTCAAGAGAGCTGAAAAAACCCAGAGAAGCTGCCGCTTATTGCCTAACTTTAGGAGGTACCTCATTTCATACGGCAGGTGTTTCAATGCCCTAGATTCTGGCACACTTCTGTAGGGAGCACACCTACCCAACACAGGGAAACAGCCCACATTACTTTGGCACTTTTCTGGATTCCCTTCTTCCCAGGCAGTCACAGTAAAAAATTATCAGAGAGCCACATGTACCCAGTTTGTAGGAGCAGTGCTGCTACATGCCATAAGTAACAAGCATCCTTTCCACTACTTTTTCAAAAATGTTCACATCTGCCACTGGAAGTATCTCACTCTGATCCCAGAGACGATGCTGATGCCTTCAATTTCATATTTTCTTGAGCACCTTTGCATATGAGACACTGGTCAGTCCTGTGCTGATGTCCCAAACTTCAGGACTAGCAGAGAACTCAGAATTATTTAACTGAACTCAGAATTATTTAACTATCATAAAAAAAGAAGTGACTGAAACAGTAACAAAGGAGTTTCTACAGTTTGGCTTCCCACTGCAGACTGACTCAGCAGCAACATTTGTTTCTCATTAAGTTTCTGTGGTTTATTTTTCTTAGCTCAATGGATAACCAGACGGAGGAGGGTACAGAAGGGAGCTATGGTCCCTGAATGAATCACAGTCTCAGATATCAAATTGTTATCCTATAGTAAGTCTTCTGCTACCCAGACCTCTGCTGTAACAAACTGAAGCCATTGTTTTCAATCTGCAATCCTCCACAGTTACTCCTGTGAAGATGCAATCCCATTTATAAATTTCCCAGATGAACTGCTGGGATATAGAGCTGATATATTCATTTATTTTTCTTTGTAACCAGACCCCTAGGCAGTAAATCTACAAACAAGGACTGAGGTTTCTAAACTGTGAACCAGAGCCAGGTGCTTCTGTGGCAGACAGAATAAAACCTACAAGAAAGATGGAGAGAAACTATTTACAAGGGCATGTAGTGACAGGGCAAGGGGTAATGGTTTTTAACTGAAAGAGAGTAGGTTTAGATTAGATATTAGGAAAAAATTCTTTACTTTGAAGGTGGTGAGGCACTGGCACAGGTTGCCCATAGAGTATGTGAACGCCCCATCCCTGAAAGTCTTCAAGGCCAGGTTGGATGGGGCTCTGAGAAACCTGGTCTAGTGCAAGGTGATCCTTGGCAGGGAGGTCAGAACTAGATTATGTCTAAGGACCCTTCCAATCCAAACCATTCCATGATTCTGTGATATCATAAACCACTCTAAGTCATGGAGACAAGCCTTAAAGCAAGGCACAAATGCAGTATTACATCACCCCCAGCCAAAATGTCATTGACTGATTTGACTAAGCTCAAAGAATTTAAGATCAGAGTCGAAAATTATATTCTTTCTTTCAGGATCTGTTCTAAAACGACATTCTATTAAAGCACTTAACATTCCCTTCCACACTGAAGGGAACCACCCTGTTCACTGCCTCCCTGTGCGGCTGCACTTCATGCTACACAAATTTTCTCTTCCTTGTTTGCTTTGGAAACTGGTTGGCAGGAAGCCATCTCCAACTGTACATGGCATCTGGAGCTTAGGCTTTGATTCAGTGCATTTATCTCACACTACTCTGGATGAAAAGGGCAGTTCAGTCAAGCAGGTATTTTCTTCTTCAGTTCCCAGTACCATGACATCAGCCTCCTTTTTTTGTTCAAAACATATACTTTAAAGATGCACTTTCGGATTACTGTGATGAACCCAAAGGGGAAGGCAGTTAAACACAGCTTCTTTATCAAACTCCAGACAAACAACTTAATGAAAAACGTTCAAATTTGATGACATGCAGCAGCTGCACATTTTTTAGGTGGTACTTTTTATTTTTCATTCAATCTTTAGTAACTGAACTAAAATGAACAAGAAAAATGCCAAGAATCTAGAAATAATGTTCTTGCAGAGCTTGTTCCTATCTACTTTTTTCAGCCTGGTTTCTAACAGATAAAAAACTTCTGTGATCTTGTTGTATCAGAGTGTTTGTTCTTGTGTATCTCTCTGTTCCTTACCTGTATCACTTCACACCCCCCACACACAGATTCTTGAACCATTTAGGTATTTCAATCAAATTTGATAAGAAGACCAAAACATCAGTGATACTAAAACCCAACCCATTTTTATGGGAGTAGCCTAACAAGTAAAGGGAGAGATTCTTAAAAACAGACTAATCAAGGAGAGGCCTCTGGCATTAGCTCAACCCATCAATCACAGGAAATTGCACATGACAGGTATTATGAATATCCCACCTGAGAAAAAAAAACTCAGATCACTGCTTCTACCTTATTAGACACCTGAAAATCCAGCCACGAGACACAAGTCCCTTGGCAAGGCAGGCTTTGCCGCTTCTTCTGCTACAGGAGTTGCTGATTTGAAAACAAGCGTTAAGAAGATTTCTCACTTCTTTCATCCAACCGTGTAACTTTGACCTAGCTGAATTCCACCATTTGCATCCTTCACTCTTTCAGGCTCATTTTTTTTACCTGATGTCATTTTCCTTGATAATGGTTAGGCGGGCAGCAAACCAGATAAGTCTTACTTCTTTCCTCAGTGCTTACCACTCAATGAGGGGCAAAGCAGCCAAAAAATGTTCAATATAATCTGTGTTCACAAATCCTGCACTCAAATATCCTGTGTAAACAAAAGGTGCTCAATGTTTTTTAAGTGTAGATAGAGCCTTTCCCATTTAATGCATATTTTCTTTTTTTTTGCAAGATTTTTCCAAATGAGCACCCTTTTCTGAGGAAAATAACATAATTAGATGTTCAGGAAAATGTTTCTTTTGTCTTTAGCTGTTTCCCATACATTTCTCATAATTTCTGAGTACCCTACCTCCTTTTCAGCTAAGACTTGTTTTGTTACCATCTTCTATTTTCTTGCACATTCTTTGACTGCTTTTCATGCCTGTTATTTACCATCTTGACTTCAATCCAGTGGATCTGTCCCACTCTTAATTTCTGGGAAACTCCAGTGCAACAGCTGAGCTTCCCATGCAAAGATTTAATTTCTGGGCAGCACCTTGCTCACTGGGCCTCAGGGGTGCACCCATCCTGGCAGTTCAGACTGAAATTGTGCTTTGGAGCTGATCTCCTGGCCATCCCCACCAACCATGCTTTTCTTTCATACTGCTACAGCCTTTAATGGGCATCCAGACCACAAGACAAAGCTAGAACTAGTCCAACGTAAAAATTCTCTGCAATGTGCCTTGTGTGGGTGTCATTTTCTTAGGACCAACTGTTTTGCTCTACAAAGGCATTTTAAACCAATCTTTTACAGTGATAGTACATACCATTGAATGCAAGAGGAGAAATTACCTCGGAATTTCTGAGGAGTGTTTCTATAATTTCAGTGCATCAGTGCACCCTCAGAATATTTTCTCTCCTCATTCGACTTGTTTGCTTACAATAGGGTGAGGTTGCTGCTGCCTGAGCCCATTTTGTGACTAAACCACTCTCCAAGGTCAAGTTCATTAATAACAGTCAGATTTAACATTAATCCAGCTGAATGGGATGCAGTCAGGCTGGGAGGGTTAAAGCTATATTGCCTCCAGGAAAATAAAATACAGAAAGAAAAATACAGAGAAAGTTTTCAAAATTGAGGTTAGCTCCGCAGTTTGAGAATATGAAAATGGCACCCTTGTTCTCTGTTGACTTGCTGCAGAAAAGGTTGAACTGCGTTCTGTTGTCTACTTGATCTTGTGGCAACTTGGATGATCACATATACATCAAATTACACAAAATAATTAAAAAAGGGCTGTCAGAAGACCAAGTTATGATGCCAGTACACTACTTTACTGTTACACTTGTGATACATTGAGACCTAAATTTTCTTGACTTCGTTATTACTGATTCTAACACTCATTGGATTACAGTGATAACTAAGATAACTAAGAATAAAACCAATCTCAGTAATTTCTCCAGGTATTCTTGGGTTTGTTTTGTTTTTCATTTGTCAGTGCTGTGATACTTCTGTGTAATATTAATGAAGTTACAAGGCTGAAGACAAGATAAGAAGAGACATCAGCATTCCTCAGTGCTACAGTAGAGAAAAAAACCCAACAAACTCCTAAAAGCACTTACTATGGCTACTTCTCTGAGGTTTATTCTCTTTTATATGGAACTAGACTCTGTAAATAACAATTCAGCGTATCAAATTAATGACACTGAAGGGAATTACAAAGGTTAAAAACTAATGGCCCCTTATATCGAAGTTCACAGTGCCTCCATTCTGGTTTATTTGTTTTGTATTGGTCTGGATTGTGAACATGACCACTGCAAGGAAATACTTCGGCTGCAAAAAGAAAGGGCACAGGGAAAAGACTGCTTCAGTCAATATATGCTAGTCAAGGTATTAACTGAAGTGAACTGGAACTGGGAGGTAACAAGAAGCATCTGGCATTTTATGTAGCCATAGCAATTTTGTAATTAAAGGAAAATAGTCCTGTGCTGTAAACATCAAGGTACTCTGGCCAACTAATTGTTCTAAATTGTAGACTATTGCCAAGCTGGCAAAGCTATATGATCTTTAATGATAACAAAATAGCTTGTGTCAGCATCCATTGACTTTGGTAGAGATGTCTGACAGAAGTGAAGGTGTGGGCAGCAGAAGGAATTACAGCACTGTAGAAGAAAAGACAAACACTGATTTCTTTGCCCTAGCCATCCCCTGCTATGAGACTACGAGAGCTTGAGGGCTTCCCAAGTGCAATGGTTTGTGCCTCAAATGGCACTTTTTCCTTCTCGTGTTTCAAGTGAGGACATAAAGGAAGGAAGGGGGAATTCCAGTAATGTCCAGTCAGACCTATTTTAAAACCAATGCAGTCAATATTCTGTGGTTAATACCAATCTAAAGGAATTCAAATCAACACAAGGTTGTAAGTAGTTATTAGCTGTCTGACAGCTTTTCCTCCCAAACCTCATTAATGGGAATCTGCTCCAA
This sequence comes from Cephalopterus ornatus, assembly GCA_013396775.1. Classification (NCBI taxonomy): domain Eukaryota; kingdom Metazoa; phylum Chordata; class Aves; order Passeriformes; family Cotingidae; genus Cephalopterus; species Cephalopterus ornatus. Next base: position 29,736 of record VZRE01015682.1, on the reverse strand, counting down.
ATGAGGCCATTCATGCTACGCTGCCTCTTACATGGACAGCTTTGAATTTTAAACGTTTTATTCTCCTTTGCATACTTTCACATTGCAGCCGACATCTTACACAAAACCAGCTATATTCTCTCATTATCAAAGAAGATCCTGGGTGATGTGTCAGGGGAACTGTTAGCTTTGTCTGCTCTTGTCAATGGACTAGCTTCGTATATATGTGTCTTCTGATGGTATTTCTCTATAAAAGTAGCTTTCTGAATGTTTTTTTTTTTTTTGCCTATCTTTGGATTACCACTGCTGTACATTTCTCTCTTCTCACACTGCTGTTAGCTAAATCACCATGTCTATTACTACTAGTAACGTACTACTAGTAGTACTATTAGTACTACTTTGAAGCCAGTGGCCCAATTGCACCCAAGAGTGGTAAAACAGGAAAAAAAGCAGAACCTTTTTGCCTGAAGTATTTGTGGTGATTTCTCTGGACCACTGTGTGAGTTGTGATTCTCCCTGGACTTCTGCTGGGTTCTCATCTGGCTTCTGTACTGTCCTGTCTCTTTCCTCCTTTTGTTTACAGTTGACAAACCACTGTTTTGCATGTGCCAGAAACCCTTTGTGCAACACGCCCTTACGCTCATCCACAGTGAGAGGTGGTCCCCATGCCATGCTACACCTAAGGAGCTAATAAGGAAACTAGATAAGTTGAGAAATGGGTGGAACAGGAAGAAGATCCAGGCCTGGTAGGCCCCGTCACTAGTGACAGAGCAAGTACATACATCCTCAGAGTGATCCATGATGAAAACAAGGAAATAAACCACCTGTAAATTGTCCTACAAAACCTTGTTCACTGAGGTGTGTTGGCAGGATTAGGTTCAGATTCTGAAGGGCAGAGTCCCCATCTGACCTACAGAGCAAGCACAGGTTACAAGCAGACTTCTTGGAAGCTTTCTTGACCAGAATAATACAACCATGATCCAGAATACTCCCTTTCTTGGTGAACGCCACGCTATATCCTGCTGTCCTTGAGACAGGCAGCTAGCTTGCAAAGTTTGATCTTGAACTGTGGCAGACTATAAATTGAGCAAGGATTTAGGGTTTTTTAATCCTGTATGCATATAACTCACCTGGTCACTAAATCGATATTTAAAAGTCACCTACATTTTTTTAAGTGAAGGAAATGTTTTAAAAGGAATCTCAGAAAAAATGAGGCAATTTTACTATCAGATCTGCCACACTGGATCCTAGAAAGATAAGGAAGTTGTACTTTCAATTCTTAGCATAATGTCATTTGCTAATTCTATTCCAAATGCTATTTATGTTCATGTTCTGACAGAAAACTGGAGCAAAACTTAAATATTCACTATACATTATTATTCTCTACATTTTTCATTTTCAAAATAATGTGTGTTTGTAGGAATTTATTTCTGACAACAAATTCAACTACAACTTAACAAATATGCATAAGCAGTCCTTCTAAAATAACCATGCAGTATGCAAGAGCTAATTCTTAAAAACCTATCAAAAGTATGCTGAATTGTCCAAACTTGCCAATAATGGAGTATTAGTAGAAAAGGAAACATTTTTGATTACTGAAATATTTAAAAAGAACAGTCTGCTACAAGAGACACAGGCAATGAGGATGAATGAGCTGTGTGGCTGGACAGAGTGGACATCTATTCTATATAGTTATTTTAAATGGAAAATAGACAATTTAGACTAATTTTTCCCTTATATAAATCTATTTGCATTAATGGTGTTGTGACTGCTTGTACCAAACTCAAATTCGCCCATATCTTTCAAAGACAGAACCATGTAACTGTGGGCTTTAAGGCTGTAAGCTGAGCTAGCTCCTTTAAGACGAATAGGCATATAAGTACAAGCTGTCAGGGTCTTTTCCTTCAGAAAAGGAGGAACAAAATAAACTCACTGAGTGCAGGAAAAACAGGAACCATGAGAAAGAAAAGGAGGCCAGAAAGTTGCAGTCTTCAGAGAGAAGCAAACTGCCTCATGGCTACAGTTGAATTGATGAGTTTGAGTGAAGTGACTGTGCTAGATGGTAAGTAAAGCAATGGGGCTGGCAGGAACAAACAAAAGAGAAAAAAAGACTGCTTAAGGGAAAGCTTAAAGTGTTCAGAGCTAGTGGCCATGCCTGTAGCCCTTAGGGACCAGGATACCGGTGCATAACAGATGGAGAAAGGGGAAGGCACTTCGGACCAAGGCCAAGCAGCTTCCAGACCAGGCTGTGCTGGCTGACGTACAGAAACGGGTCTGCAACTGGGCATATCCAAGGAAATTTCCCTACAGAACACAATAGGGAGAAAAAAGTAAATTTAATACAAGCTCTTCCTTCCAAGAAGAGGAAGAAAAATCAACCCAAAGCCAGAAAACCGGTTACCAAATGAAACTTGCTAGTGCTGCAGAATCGGTGCTGCTTTTGGGGTCCGCACCCGGTTTCCTAAGTGAGAGTGAGAAGGGAAGACTCTCAGAAAGAGGAATGACAGTTTTGAACAAGTATCTTTCAGCTTGACAAGCCCTTCAAACTGTCTTACTGTGGCTGGCTAGTCTGGATTCAGACATTTCTAGGACTTTCTCCTAAATTATCAGCAGCTTTGCCCAGGCTGTCACAAAATTAAGAATTTGGATATGTAGCAAAAATAAGTGTTAGTGTGGATGAATGTTTCAATTTTAATAAAGATAATAGAAGGCCTTCTGGAACAGCTCTGTTAACGGCCCTCTCAGCCACATGTTTGTTAGTGGCCAGTATTTCACAGAATCACAGAATGTTTGGAGTTGGAAGGGACCTCTGGAGATCATCTAGTCATTTGTTCCTTAGCAAAAAGACTACAGGCTCTGCAGCAGTTCACTGGAGGCAACTATAAACTCTGATGTTTCTCTTTAATATTATGTGCCAATAATTCTGACAGATTTTCACAATTAACTGAAACCATTTCAGGAAATCCAGCCTTAAACTCCCATTTAGATAGCAGATTTCTTCCATCTGCACGTTTTTCTAGTCTTCTGAGGAAATGATGTCTGGAATAAGATAAGTGCATTAACCATTGTGCTACTTCGTGATTTTTCCTATGCCTTTTCCTACATATGGCTTCTATCATAGGTAGCACGACCAGCAATGAGACATTTCTATCACGGAGCTTTTCCAAGGTAGTTTTTGGCTGCAGTTTTGTTTCCAGCCATTATCATCTGCATTCAGACACCTTGCACTGTGTTGAAGCAGACAAAGTGGTTTGAGACTGTAAAACTGGTAAATGGCAGTAGACAGGTATAAAGTATATTGTTTTTAAGCAGCTCATTGCTCAGAATGAAAAATGACACTGGCTATTCAAGTGTGAGCCAAAATAAATCCATTTTTAAATGGTGATGTCTCTCAATGAATAAAAATTGAAGGACCATACTCTGACAATGGAGAACAGCCACCGACTTATGGCCTGTCAGGATAGCAATAAGTGACTCACTCGCCCACCTACACTCCAAGGACACCAGGGCCTGATGTCTCTATCACAAAGTTGTCACAACACTGAATTTAGACAAACAGTTTTTCCTACTGCCCACAGTCTGTACAGTACTCACTGCCTGTTCACTTTTCCAGGTCATCAATCCCTAAAATACCTCAAGGTGAAAATGAGTGGGAGTGACATTACACAAACACTTCCCTTTATTAGTAAGCCTGTACTAACATTTGCTTTAAAATCTGTTTGTTGATAAATGCTAATTAAATACCAGCTCAATGGTTTATTTTGATCTTCTCTTGGGATCTTTTGGACTCCTTAATTTGCAGTGCAATCAACAAATCCCACCTAGTGTTTTCTGTGAGGTGATTAAAACCACCACTAGGGGAAAAAAAGAGGATTTTATATAGTGGGAAGTGGAGAGAAACATCTGGAGCAGAGAGACTATGGGAGTTCCCAGCTGTTGATGATGTGAAAATAAAGCACAGCAGTGGCTTTTTCATGTGATGGTCAATGAGCTGCAAAGAATATTCCATCTGCAAGGAGATTCAAGAAATGGTTTGTCCAACAAGACATCAGTGCTTCCTAAGCTTTCCGTATTCTTTGAGGAGCAGGTATCTGCCAGGGGCTAGTGCACTACCTAATTCTGCTGTGTGTTGCATGGAGATGGGAATTAGGGTTAAGGTTGTCTGTAGGTTGTCTGAACGAAGAATAAATTTCTTTATTCACTGTGGGGACAAAGAAAACTAGTCAGGTGGAGAAGAGAATATAAATAGAAGGGATAAAATTCATGCATTAAATAGAAGTGTGAAAGGACAGAAATTTAGCCCCAGGGGCTACTTGGATAATAATAAAATATTCCAGGGCCCAATCTCTGCAGGCTATTAGGAAACTACTGTTGAAGAGCTAAGGTGTTTCCTCCATAACCCCCTTCCAAATACCTGATATATACTAAGCTCCAAACCACTGGTCAGATATTTCCTGAAAGATTGGTAGGTAGCTCAGAACAAAACAATATTTGGGACCAAAAGCTGAGCTAAAAATTAAGCTTTCCAGGAGATTATAAGCTGGTGCTCACCTTATTTCTGCTTTGTTTTTAAGCATGGAGGAGTCAAGGGAGAGAGAATTCTGCACGAAGGATTGCATCAGTCCAATTGAGTCACTTGATATTTACATAACACATTCTCATGAAAGTTCCCAGTCTCCCAGAAGAACCTCAAGGCTTGTTGCAGCCCTTCTGAGGGAAAAAAAAAAAAAAAAAAA
>VZRE01015682.1:14653-25013 GCA_013396775.1 Cephalopterus ornatus | reverse complement strand
AAAAAAAAAAAAAAAAAAAAAAGTACTTTTGCTGATATGTCTCAATCCATACTAGGGGTTTCTGCTGGCACAGCTATGCTGGTTGAAGATCACACTTCAGCACTCCCCTGATTGATGTATGTACCTTGCAACACTTTGTCATACTGATCTGGCCAAAGTCTGGGTTAGGAAAAAGGAAGTTAGAGGAGCAGGCAGGGAGGGTCAGAGAGCAGAAGAGCAGAGAGGGTTTTGTATTGTAACCAAGCAGAGAGTGAATAATAGTGAAAAGAAAATCAACATATTAAGAATAAACAGAATAAACAGTACTCACCAGGGTTGGAGTTCTAATTCCAGCCATATAAACTTGGAGATTTTTTAGTTTAAAAAAAAGTTTCTATTTTTTATTTCTTTGTTAGCTATCTGGTGTTTTGTTGAAAGAGACCTATAAACTATATCCTTTCTTAACATGAAGATATGTTAGCCTGTAAACTTGAAAGGCAGCCTGTGGTTGTTGAATGCATGAGTCTTTAAAAATCATGGGCTACTGCTTCATTACAAGTAAAAATTGCTTTATTTTGATCAAAACATTGTGTTGCCATTGCAATTGTCCTCCACCCTTTAAATTTATTATGCTCGCTGATCTTGATATTTCTTCTAACTACTGTTGATATGTCATTTTAGGTGATTTCCCACATCTTATTTATTTACAACATTAGTTATCTCAGGCCCAGTGCTTTTCTTGGAGGCAAGGTGTACAGGAGCTTGAGTTGCATTATGAAATTATAGCTGTAGCTTAATGAATGTAATTGATTCAACAGAGGCAAGCAATGGCCTACTGAAATCTCTCCGATTACAATATCATAACTACACACAGTAGAGTACTACATCTCTATACACTGTGCAGAGATAGATCCAGTGTGTGTATCCACAGACTACGTGTATACACACAGTGGGTGGATGTATGTGTGGTTTTACTGTGTACATATGGTGGCTGCTGTATAGTATATTCAGCTCGTTTATGGTCATGTAGGGATTAGTAGTGTTACCTGATAATATAAAAACATAGACAATAAAAACCTATTTAAATTATGACCAGCAGGGACAAGTAAACGGAACAAGGAAAAAAACATGGATCACTGACACTGCTGACAAAGCAGAAGCAGTAATTTCCCAAGTCAATATGCCAGCACAACAACATGGAAGTACTATTTGTGAGGGACTGGTCGGAAGTTTCAGCTTCTGGACAACAGGAGGAAAGAAATATCCATTTTTCCCAGCACTGAGAGTTACTTCTAGATGAGAAGAGGGCCAGCACTAATTTTCTATTTTTCTAAATACAACAAAAGCTAGTTGATTATAAAAAGTCTCTCCCATCTTAACATACAGCCTTATATACAAGCCCTACACACTCTTAATGTACAAGCTTCTATTTACTGCGTTAGTGAATGCTGCATTAGAAGTCATCTTTCAGCTGTTTCTGTGACATACGTTCCCCACAGCTACGTAGCTGTAACTGATGCCTATATACACTCCCTTGCCATACAACCTTGACTAGCTATTTCTTGCTACACGCTAGAGAGGTCTACAGAGCAGTAAGATGAATTGCTATACCTGGAGGATTACACCAGGAAAAAACAAACCAAACAAATAAAAAAAACCCAACAACAACAACAACCAAACAGACAAAACCCCAACCAAATAAAGAGTGTCTCTGAATCTTTGTAGGTTTTTAAACTGTTGGGAAATTCTAGGGAATTCATGAGACCTCTCAACCCACTGCAGTACAAGTCAGATCAAATACATTTGGCGTTGCAGAAATACAGCTGAATATTGTTTTTAAAAGCAGGTCTCCACTGAAGTTCATTAGCTTTAGTAGACCGAAAGTATGACTTCTTTCTTATGGTCAATGGCATACAATATAAACAGATACAATAAGTTTGACATATAACAGTGTTCTCAAAGTATGTGGTCTTTTAGCAGCCTGTGCTTGGAATTTTTAAGAGAGAAACAACCTGTTTGAATGTTTGGATCTTGGCATTCGGCACTGAACTTAAGCATGGGTATTAAAAACAGAAGTATTCAGGAGCTTGCGTTGCTCTATTACAAGGAATTTTCTACTTTTGATTATATGATTTTGTAGGTAGTCTGCATTGGTCCCAAAGCACTGCTTTACTTTAAATATTTTTCAGGATGCGTGTTACTAAAATACTGCATTTGACAGTTTCTCTGTTGATACTAGTGGACACACCAAGAAGCCTTCAAGCTACCCGAGCAGCTAGAATGGCCCCAGCTACCAGGGCTGTGTGCTGCAGAGTCAGGAATCCCAGACTCTAGGGCATCCCTTACCACTGGGGCAAGAAGAAAAGCAGACTGGGCAAGCCTCCTCATAAGCAGTATCACAAACCTCCTGACAAACCCAGCAGGTACCACTGAAAACAGCTGCCTTAATTTCAGCAAAAGCTCTTCAGGCTACTAGATTTCCAACAAAGCAGTCATGCTGAATGAACCAGACTTTTTTCCAATCAGTTCTACTTACAGATGACTTCCCCAAAGGCGGGAAAGTCACCCTTTCACTCTCCTGCTATTGAGGTTTTTTCCTCCTTTTCTTTTCAAATCTCATTGTTTACAGCCCATTTGCACCATTTTGTACTAAGCCTGGCCATTCTGAGTCAGCTCTAGGCAGGAGACAATCAATCAGTGCTGCTCTAGACCTGCAGCAGACTGAAAGCAGGAGTTGCCATCCCAGGAGGAAGAGCCTGCAGCCACCTCTTTTCGCTGCATGCCCAGGATCTGAGCTGAATGGAAGTCCTGTTTTTGCCCTGTAGAGTCACAAAATACAAAGGCAAATCTGACCGTAACAACTAGCCAGCAAGAAAACACTGGTTTGCACAACTTTCTCTTCAAGAAATCCTGACTAACAACCAAATAGCAGAAGAGCCCCAGCTTTCTTTCATTAATTCTCCATGAAGGCATAGCTCCTCTCTGACCAATTCCTGTAAATACTCATTCAAGTATCTCTAAGTAGCTTTTTGGGGAGTTTATAAGAAACATAGATATAGCAAAATATTAGCATGATAGGTCATTAAATATCTCTTAATTTGAAGAGACACCCAATTTGGCATTCAGGAACAATATCTTGAGACAGTATTTTCTTTTTAGGGAGGTGTAAAATAGATTTCGACTCTATGCATATAGGAATTCCTACAGCAGCTTCGATACAAATCATATAATTTCCAAGTTCTTGGTGTTAAAAATTAATAGGATTAAACAAACCTCACAGAATTGTGTTAAGAATCACAGTGTTTCCAAAAACATTAACTCGTATCTTTTTATGTCCTACTCTTTATTTTATGCTTCTGAGGTTCTCACTTTCAAGCTTTCTCCAACCACATTTTCTTGCCTTAGCAAGCTGAAATTGTTGCAAGTTCCCATTATACAAGGATATGCAGTTTTATGAAAAGCAATAAATACTGTGAGACTCATCATGAAATAGCAAGAGTTGGCAGCGCCACAGTAAGGATATTAACTTCCATGTCCTCCCTAACTGCAGTTTCTATAAATAGCATCTGTCTGCTTTTACTCCTGCAATTAATTACATAGATTTTCCTGCATTTCCTCTTCTGCAATGTCCCTGCGAATCAGTATGTTAGCTGGTGGACTAAAGCAATGCTTATAGATGTTCCCCAGTAAATGCCCTTGACATTAAAAGTCATTCTGCAAGTGGGGAATTTAAGCGGGTAAGGAGCTGCCTTTTGACTTCCCACTGCACAAAGGGAGCAACTTGCTACTGTTTATTGGAATTTTTGGCAGGTGTGCCAGGCACAGCTGAGTGGCCACAGGATCCTGACAGGGTTAGGGTTTCTCCTGCACGCATCTTGTACTGTGTGTGCCCCATCCAGTTTACTCTTGTCTTTGACAGCGGAGTGCTGGTTGTTCTGTGCTCTGGACTGGCTTGGGCAAGACATTAGGGGAAAATTTACTTCACCCAGCTTTGGACACCACCAGAGAAAGACCTTCCTCTGCACTAATCACTTATGACTTCTACAGTCAGTGAAAAGTGATGTGCTTTTGAGCATAGGCTTCATCTGACCTCTTTACCTATTGACCCACTTTAGGATGTTCTTGGTGTCCTGGAAGTGCCAGTCTCTCTCCATCAACTGTGGTGGCACTTTTTCAGGTATTTGAGATCATTAGAGGAAATTTCCATATTCGAAAGCCTAAATGCTGATCAATGGGTCTTTATGGCTATTCTGTACAATGCAAATATTCATCAAGCATTTCCAAAATGGTGTTTTCCATAAGTATCCTGCCTAGAAGCTAATTACAGCTATCTGAATGCTTTATTTCTTTATTTTTTCAGCTGTCCTACACCTTGACTACTTTCTTATCTAGTTTATTATACAGTAATACATATTTCCAAATCTGCAGTCTCTGCAGCTCAACAGAGGACCCATTACCTCATCTGCCAGGGGTGTGAGTGCAAACAGGGTTATAGAGTGGACATGGCTCTTCAGGTGGTGGTGGAAAGGACATGGCACCCCTCTGCTCTGTGGTCAGGCTTCTTTCCACACAAGACGCCGATCAAAGGTATGTATTCCATAGCGCTGTAGCCTCCTTCCCACTCCAGCCCCTTACACACAAGGTACAGCCCCTGTGAATCCCTCATCAGGCTGAATAGCTGGGTTGGGCTCATGGTGTGATGGAGCAGGAGATTCTGCAACACATAGCTGGCAGGATGCAAGATACAGGTGCCCTTGGGGCATAGCAGACGGGAAAAACCTTTCAGTGAAATGCATGCAGACTGTGAGAGGCTTGCTAAGTCTCTGTTGCATTGTTGTCACTTCCAAAAGGCAGAAGCTGTTCCTCAATAATGTCTTACAATTGCACGAAAAAGGTCTAGCAGGGCTACTCCGTCCCTGCACAAGATCCCCTTCCCTTACTGCTGCAACACTGAATACCCCTCTCTTTCACACATGGATCCTGCTCACCTTGGGACCCAAATCTCCCCTCTCTGCCTCTAAGAAGCAAAGGAATGGGATTTCTCTGGATGCAGACAGAGAGTTGTGGTCAATGGCTCTATGTCCAGCTGGTGGTCAGTGATGAGCGGTGTCCCCCAGGGCTCTGTCTTGGAACGAGTGCTCTTCAATATCTTCATCAATTACATGGATAGTGAGATTGAATGCATCCTCAGCAAGATGACACAAAGCTTGAGCAATGCAGCTGAGACAACTAAAGGAAGGGATGCCATCCTGAGGGACCTGGAAAACCTTGAGAAGTGGGCCCTCCAGAACCTCATGAGGTTCAACAAGACCAAGTGCAAGATGCTGCATGTGGGTCAGGGCAATCCCAGACATGAGCACAGATTGGGAGAAAGAACTCATTGAAAGCAGCCCTGCAGAGAAGGATTTAGAGGTTCTGGTGGATGAAAAACTGGACATGACCTGTCAATATACACTTGCAGACCAGAAAGTCAACCATATTAAGGGCTGCACCAAAAGAGGCGTGGTCAGCAGGTCAAGAGAGGTTACATCCCTGCCCATGACAGTGGGATTGGAACTAGGTGATCTTTAAGGTCCCTTCCAACCCAAGCCATTCTATGACTCTATGATTTGGAGACTGCTTGTGGTATATATATATATATATATATATGCATGTATGTGCATGTGTGTGTATATCTACGTATCTCCTAGAGACTGGAAGGAAATGAGGAATAATGCCATTTTGGCTGCTATCTCTCCTCAAAAAATTCTGGCGTTTTCAGCAGGCTGTTCACACTGAAAGCCTCTTGCCTTCTTTCTGCTAGTTCAAAACATGTATGCCTGTCCCCTTTACAGAGAGCCACATGGAATACGTCTCATCTGCAAAGGGCAGAACAGATTTTGTCTGATGCGTGGAACCATGTCTTTACAGTTGTTTTTATGGTTCTTAAAGTCCCAGATTCTGATTGAGGCTTCAGGGTGGTTCCATCATATTAAGCATGTTAATACTAAAATAAGTCCAGATTCTTCATGAGAATCAGAGGTAACTTGACAGATGTTTCTGGCAATATCCAACATGCAAAATCTTTACTTTAGGATCACATATTAAAAAAGTGGCCTAATAAATTAGACAATATGTTAAAATTAGATTTGCTTAACCTTCTTATGATAGAAAGAAATTAACTGTTAAAATGGAATAACGATAACTCCAAGCACTCAAAAACCATGACAAGTCAAATCAAGTGTTATTATATCAGTAACATATTTGGGATTTTTTCTTTTTTTCTATGGGGTTTTCATCCTTAGCATTCAGGTAGATGCCAATTTCAAACTGTTCCATGCAACCATCAGGCCAAAGGCACTTTCTGGTTGATGTTATGATTCTCACATACTGACAAAACCTCAAACCATAGAAAATACTTCAAACATAATCAGAGCTGATGACTGTGAGAAGAGGAAAAAAAAGGGATATCTGATCTCTAAGCAACCAGCCTGTTCACATAACAATTCAATAATGATTTCAAGCTGGAGGGTGTGTGGCATCTTAAAGGCCAAGTTAGCACAGTATCTTGGGCCACACAATCCCATAGTTTCTACTAGCCTTAAAGGCAGTGTCATACCTCAAGACTCAGCTTTTAGTGGCCTAAGATATCAAAGATGAGCTCATTAGGCACATTATCAGCATAACTGATGCTTAGAACCTCTACCTTTTTCAGCTTTAGTCCTCGATTTGAAGAAAATGTGCACAGTTGAAGAAAACAGTCAGTCACTGGGAAAGGCTCAGGGGAGAGCTAGAAATTCCAGAGATATTGGGCATCGAAGGCTGGACTCAGGTTAATGACAGGAGAAATCAGAGAGCAGATACCCAGCAAAATGAGTGACATGAAGGACAGTCAGAAACAGCCATGTGACAAAAAAGAGTGCGCTTTGGACAGGAAAGAGGCATCACTGAGAGGCAGAGAGCAATCGGAGCACAGAGCCCATTTTTAATACTTTACTCCAATGACCCTGAAAAATAGTAAAGGTTCCAAATTTTAATTCAAGTTATCTAGTAAACCTAGTCTTTGGCTCTTGGCTCCTCAGGTTTTTCCAGTTAGCTCATGTTTCTTGAGGGTGATACTTGTAGGGCCTGTGCATCATCTGAACTGTTTTAAAGCCAATCTCCTTTCACCTACTTTTCTCCAGAAGTCCCCATTAACAGAAGATGCAGGTGTACTGCAGTTGACAACAAAAGCAACATACTTGTCATTTTGTAATCCAAAAGCTAGAGCCAGACTTGTAGATGTGTATTTTGTACCAGTTAAAAGTTGAATTTACTGCCTGCCTCTAATTTGCAACCTCACACACTTGGACTGTGTGGGCAGGAAGAGCTCAGATACGAGTTCAGATACAAATATTCATGCCTTCTCAAATCTTATGTGCACAGTTTTACTTAGAAATGGAAAGGAAAGACTAAATTTCTGGGAGTGTCTACACTGCCAAATTTTTTGGCTAGAAAAGCCTGGCAAATGCTAGATTTTATAGGCTTTTTAAAATAAGGTTAACTCTTGTTTTTATTTATCATGGATTACATGTCCTCAAGTTTTAGCATAAACTTCCAGAATTTTGGATTCCTCATGTAACTGCACAGAAAGCAGAGGTGTACCACATCCTTCCCTCACGCCGCTGCCTTGCAACACTCTAGTGTGCCTGTATTAATAAAAAAGCAGTGTACTAGCAACAGAGAAAGTCCCAGTTAATAACCTGAGGAGAGCTTTTCAGCTTTTGACCAGTGGAGTGTGACATACTTTCCACTTTTTTTTATAGTGAAGCTTTGCAAGGGTGGCCCTTAACTGTGGCATACTCAAACACAAAGCTTTAAACTGTTTTGAAATAAACGATTTAGCAAATAAACACAGGAGTCTTCAGAGGCTCCCACTCAATTGTTTGGTATCTTTCTGCTACTGTATCTGTTTGTAAAACTCTGCTATGTGAGCTGAGGATTACATAAAAACTTTCAGCTTCTGTTTAATATCTTTAAACTAAGTTTCCCTCCTGTTACTCCGTTGCAGAAAAAAGCCTGTTAATGTGAACCCTGAGCACTCCAAAACTATGCAAGTAAAACAGGTTTTACAGTATAGCCCACTGACTTATAGACTATTCCTTTTAATTGTGGGGTTGTAACTGACAATTCTGGGATATCTGGTGTCGCAGATTTGGCCAATATCACTAAGTGTGAGTACAATTCATGCCAGGTTAGGCTCTCCAAACTTCCCAATACACGGGTGTTTTCCTTAAACAAGCAGCTTAACAGTTACGTGAGAATTTATCTTTTCTTACCTTGCCTTGAGCACTGTGATTGAAAGTTTAATGTTACTAGATATCTAATTCTTAATTTACTTTCAGTTACAGTTTGCTGAATATGCAGTGCTAAACTCAATCAGTACACCATTTCTTATGTGGCATCAGTGTGTGGTGGACTCACCTGTTTCTCAGTCACTGAGTAACTGGCTCCCTTCCCCTCCCAGCACAGGTTCACCCTACGCCACAACAGCATAGTGTCTGCAGCATCTTTCCATTCAGATGTGCTGTCCTAAAGCCACTCGTGAACCACCTGCCATTAATAAAGACAAAGTTTGCTCTAAGAGGATTGTCTAGAGAAAAGATGAAGCCTGAACAAGTGCTTGAGCTCCTGGGGGCCAGGGGTGAACCACAGCCCCACAAAATAATGGATCACAGAGGCCAGCAGGCAAGCGGCAAAAAGTCTAGCAACTCACTTTTTGAAGTACTCACTGCTGCCTGCAAGGAGCCCTTGGATGGATGAAGCTCAATTTGTGGCAATATTGCAGAGTGATAATGTGTCCTTCTAATCCTATTTCAGCATTTCTGAAGCACAGGAAAAGGATTTTTTTTTCATTCCAGCTTACTCTTGAAGTTAACCCCAAGTGTAAGCAAAACAAACAAAACCAAACAAAAAACAAAGACAGAAAATTGAAATTAGGAGGGATTTTTTAATTTATCTCATTTTTTTCTGTTAATATTTTTGTACTTCTTCCCTTATCAAGAACAGAGCAGACTTAGCAAAGAAACCCAGGCCAATTCTCCCTTTTCCGCTTGCACTAAGTAAAACCTTGTTTCCATATTCCAAGATCTGAGGAACCCAGGAAATCCCTACTACGTTTGCAGTAGCATCAGAAGAGTTGACAGCAGGATTGGTAAAGGGCTTGTGACTTCACACAGTACCAATATCAGGCCATGTGCTGAACTAACACTCACCTAGTGCCTCAGGGTCTGAAAGAGGTTCATAATTATCTGGACTTTAAAAAGCAACTACAAATATATTGCAAATGGGAGAAGGAAGGATGGAGACACAGCACGACCTCATATCAAGTCTAGATGTGCATACTACTTCATGCCTTTTTTCTGTGATAACAAAAAACATGCTGACAGGTATCAGGGGCTTGCTATTGTACTCAGTATGAACACACCTTAAGATATCACAGGATCAGGACCAAGGGTCACACCACAAGATGCATCTGTGCTACCGTTTAGACACATCCTGGAGTGACCTGGTGCAGCCTTTCATGCTGTCTGAGGAATCCCTTATCTAAAGGGTCTGCTCTTAAATCCCAACCTAAAAGTGATGCTGCAAAGACTTATGTCACAATGGTAGAAATAATTTCATTATTTTCATATTATTTGTTCTTTAAACCTCTGCATTTATTTACTACGTTTATTTACTTGTGACTTTAGACTAAGTCTTTCAATCTGGATTATCCTCTTCTGTATTTCTTGTCCATCCACCATGCTTTCTGTCATCACCTGCAACTGCATCTCTCTCCAGAAAGTGCAAAATGTAAACCTCAGAGCGAGAGGCTGGCATTATCCACCCCTTGCTGGAAAGACCTAGCCTACCACAAGGGAATAGAAAACTCCAATAGAGGCGAACACGTGTTACAGCACACCACTGCCTGGAGGTGTGTGGGGCTGGCAGTGCCTAATGCGGTCCATCAGAAACCTCATTTTCGATTCCCAGGCACCACGTCCACCCCGAATGGAAATGACATGAGCAGCCAGCAGATGTTGCACTGCATCTCCCAGGCCAAGCACAGGGTTGAGTACAACAACGGCACACGGTCTCAGTCAGAAAGTGGAGTATTTTGACGTGAGTCAGACGGCAAAAACTCCCACCAGCTGCTGCTGGAGCACAGTGGATGAAGGCCGGTGCGGAGCGCCGACGTTCCAGTAGGAACTTTTCATTTCCTCACTCAAACCCCGTCCTCCTGCTTTCCATACGTAACTAAAAGTCAAAAGCAGCCGACGAAAGTGTCACAGCCCGGGTCTGTGGCCGGGGGCGGCGCGGCGCTGGGGGCAGGCTGTTCGCGGAAGCGCCGCTCCCCGTTCCCCGCGGGCGGCCCCCGCCG
>VZRE01015682.1:0-14504 GCA_013396775.1 Cephalopterus ornatus | reverse complement strand
CCTACCCACGTCCCATCCCCGGCCCACGAGGAGGAGGAGAAAGCGAGAGAGGTCCCGGCAGAGCGGTTGGGAGCGGGTTCGAGAGAGCCCTCCTCCCCCCCGCCCGCGCCCGGAGGGGAAGAGGAAAGGAGAGCCGTGGCGGGCGGCGGAGGATGATAACTTAGGGCCGTGCCTGGCGGTGGGAGCTGCCCGCGCTGCCCCGGCGAGGACAACGGGGCGGCAGCGATGTCTCAGGGCACGGCTGGAGGAGAGGGAGCGCCCCAGGTGCTGCCGGAGGGGAAGGAGAGGCAGAGGAAGAGGAGGCGGAGGAAGAAGGAGAGTAAGACGCGCCTGGTGCGCTCCAGCCTGCTGTTACCTGAGGCTGAGACGGAGAAGCCCAAGAAGACGGTCCTGGCCTGCAACCGCCTCAAGACCACCAAGTACACGGCACTGTCCTTCTTGCCCAAGAACCTCTTTGAGCAATTCCACCGCCTGGCCAATGTCTACTTTGTGTTTATCGCCCTCCTCAACTTCGTGCCAGCCGTCAATGCCTTCCAACCGGAGCTGGCCTTGGCCCCCGTGCTCTTCATCTTGGCGGTCACCGCCATCAAGGACCTCTGGGAGGATTACAGCCGCTACCGCTCCGACAAGGAGATCAACCACATGGAGTGCCTGGTGTACAGCAGGTGAGGCAGGGAGGGTGAGTGCCGGGGACGGCAGTGCTGTGGTGGCAGCCAGCGTTGGGGTCCCGCCGGGCACGAGGACTCAGGCGAGTGAAGGTGTGGAAGCAGGGCAGTGAGCAGGTCCCTTGTGGAGGGCTTGCATTTCCACTTCAAGTGCAAAGAAACTTCCAGTTGCCCCTGGAACTGGTGTCTCCCAACTCTCTCCCCACAACTGCGGGAGTTCGTACAGTCCTACAGGTGAAAGTGAAGCTTCTCTGACTGGTGGGGGTCCCACAGTAAATCACTGATTTATGAGTAAGAAACATTTTTTAATAGGTCTACACGTATGCTCTGGATTTGTGTTTTATACTTTAAAAGAAGGACAGTGCATTGCAAAGTGTAGTGTTGGATTTGCAAGCCTTTATGAAAATACTTCTTGATGTGAGCAGTAAACTACACTCGTGTATAGTTTCAGGCATTAATTTCGTTATAGTAGTATGAGACCTCACTCAATCTGCTATTAAATCTTCAATGAGTGAAGGAAGAATAGAGGCCAGAGGCTCCTGAATTTCAGTTAGGTATGTGAAGTTTCATGACATGTGAATTAGCAAGCCTAAACTTTGTCTTTCTAAAGAATGAGCCAGTCTTTCCATTGAACATTCACTTTCATTTATCATCGCAAGTGTCATCATTCCCTGTGACTTTGCTATTTCCCAGTGCTTGTGATGGAGCATTAGGCCATTTATGTCCTTCAGAATTATTTTTTTTTTAATGATCTGGACAGTACATTTAGAGCACTGCCTTGGTATTTGTAAGTCAGACTGAAGGGACTTTTGCATCAACGTTTATGTGCTCCAGAATCCAGCTTTACAGAATTTGTGTTTTGCTTTTCTCTGAATGCCAGACTGTCATCTCCTAGTAGGCTAAGGCTACTGGGGAATGAGAGAAGAATATATTTTCCAAGAAAGCAGATTTTAATTCTTTTTCTGTTGCTTCTAAGTTGAACAGAAACGAAACACATGCCAAGAAGCTTACACTCTAATTCCACAGTCTAGCTGGGAGGGGTCCTCTGGACTGACGTAAGCACTGAGACAGAGAGCAACTTTACTATTGCAAGAAAGGCATGTGAAAAAATACACTGAAAAAGAACTCGGAGTAGGCTGGGTTTTCTGTGAAAAAAAAAATGCTGAAAAAGATCTCAGAATAGACTACATTTTTTAAGATCAGCAGACTCAGCTTGTTATTTCACAAATTAATATCACATAAGAAATCTCACCCAGGGATATTCCTTCACCAGTAGGTATGCATGCATGAAAACACAAGTAGCATGGACTTATTTCTGTACTAAACTGAAAGCAGCCTAGTCAAATCGCACATGTAGCCATTGCTAACCTATGCCTGTGTCTAGTGCCTTTCCTGCCTGTAGTTGTCTTTAACTCTGACCTCTTCTGGTGTTGAGGGAGATGGGTGGCAGGAGGTCTTCACGCAGAAAGTAAAATAGTGCTAATGAAGAAGCTCAATCTAGCCTCGTTCAAACAAAATCAGTTTAGAAATAAGCTCTTTCTAGGTTGAAAAGAAGTAAGTACCTGCTGCAAAAGATGTTCAAAATATTAATGAATACCAGAATTGGGATGTTAATTCTGTAATGTTTTTCCCCTAGCAATTCTCCATATGCCAAAAAAAAAAGTAGACATGACTATGAGAAAAGGTGTACCTTGGGTCTTAATATCACTTGTGGTCTTTTGGGAATCCCAGCTAAGTGCACTGCCCTTTGTAATGCTTGTGGTGTTGCAGAGTAAAAGTCAGAGTTGTTCCTTTTACTGCATAGTTTAGATTGCTGCTGAGCGACACTTACACAGATTAATTTGGGAGTGGTTTTCCTTTGCATTTGCATCAAAGGCACATATCGGCCAAACCGCTGTGGGGCAGTGAACCTGGAAGTTTAAGAGCTCTGTCACCTATTCAGGCACGGCTTTCTGGCTGGAAGCAGAGCTGAACAACTCATGCTTACAGCCCACTGCAGAAACCTGGTAGCCAGTAGCAGCTCACCTGTTTTCAGCTTCCAGTAGTCCCAAAGAAAAGCTTCCTTCTCACAACCAAAAAATGCAGTCAAAATCTGTGGTTAAAATAATTTGCTTACATATTTTTAATCTGCCCGCTTTTTCTACTGTTTTTAACTCTTTTTAAAGCTTCAACAGGTCACCTTTTTGAACACCCTTCAGCCCTTGTGAGCAACATGGCACTAGAAACTTGCTACTTGTGCAGATAAAAGCTAAGATTCTTGCTAACTCGAGTGACAGGGTACCAAGAGTGAGAGATTTCTATCAAGGTCGTTGAAGTTACTGGGCGTGAGTTCAGAAAAGCTGTTTTCTCAGAAAGGTGTCATGCCAGGAGAAACACAAGGGATTGATCGTGACTTTTACTTCGTTTCCTTAGTCTCTTTGTTTCTGGAAAAATGTTGAAGTATGTTGCATAAGGAAGTAATAAATGACAGCTTTTTCCTCGCATCTGTTCAATGCTGATCCTTTATCAGTTTTACTACCTTTTGAGCAAGCCACAGTCTCTCTGTCTCTCCCTCCCCCTACTTTGCCACTTCCTTTCGGTGAAGGCAGACTTTGATGCAAATGCTGTCCTCGATAGAGATGTTGCTGTAGGTAGGGCAGGTTAATGAACGTGCTGCCCTAGGGCTGTCAGGGCGCAGTGACTCTGCTCTTGCTGGTCAGTACTTCCTAGCTTGTAAAGAGGCCTTACGGCAGGTATCTGAGTGCCAGGACTCTGCTGTGATGGGCTCCCTCTCCTGCCAGCCTCCCACACAGCTGCAAGAGAGCCACCTCAAACACAGACTACAGCAAAATACCATTGAATTACTGCAGTCAGCAAATGGAGACAGGGACTTTTGCTTCACAGTAGCGGAGAAAAGCCCTCTGTCTCATCTTATGTGCTGTTTAGTCACCAAGGAAAGATTCAAGTTGGATACCGTGTGTTCTGTCATGTATACTTTTTATATATAATCCATACATGCTTTCCTGGCTGTTGAAGTACCTGTCCCCTGTTAGATACAAGCACCAATTAATGATGTAAGATCTACAGGACAGAGAATGCAGTGGTAGGCAGAGCCTACTGCTGCTCAGGGCAGCTCATTAAGAGGAGGTTCAACAGCACACAAGCAGAGTCTACTGCGAGGTCCTCTGGCACAGTAACTGCTCTTGGGGAAAATGCTGTTCTCTTGCTATTCTGACTGCTTGAGAGCTGGTGCACAGACCAGGCCTTCTTCCTCCTGTCTGCCCAGTGGTGTGGACTCAGATGACCCATTCTCATACAGCCACTGCTGAATCAATGACTCCATGGCTCATAGTTAGTGACACTTATGAGACAACAGAACAGCAAAGGGTGATGCAACTGGTGGGTTGACCTTGGTTGGATGGCAGGTGCTCACCCAGCTGCTTTATCACTCCCCTTCCCAGCCACATAGGGGAGTGAGTAAGGTGGAAAAACAACTCTTGGGTTGGGATAAGGCAGTTTATTTAAAGCAAAAGCAAAGTAGAAGTTTACGTGCGTAAAAGTGAAGCAAAGCAAAACGTAACACGTTGTATTCTCTACTTTCCATCAACAGCGATGGTCAGCCACCTCTGAGAAGCAGGGCTTCGGCACACATAATGGTTTCTCAGCAGGCAGCCTTGGAGACAATGAATGCTTCCCTTCCTGCTCCTTGCCTTAGCTTTTATATCTGAGCTGATGTCATGTGGTATGGAATATCCCTTTGGTCAGTTTGGGTCAGCTGACCTGGCTGTGTCCCCTCTCAGGATCTTGCCCTCAATTGAGGAAGGAATGTTACAGTGCTGATGCTGTGCTCAGCGGTAGCCAAAACACCGGTATGTTATCAACACCCTTCTAGCCACCAATGCAAAGGACAGCACTGTGAGGGCTACTGTGGAAAAATGAACTCCAGCTCAGCTAGACCCAATATAGCAACCTAAAGTAAAAAGTTAAAGAGAGATGCAGCTTCTTTTCACAGAAAGAAGACAGCTTTCCTTTAGAAATTCTGGATGTCGTGGAGAGTCCTTCAGAAGATTATTCCTTTCTAGGGTCAGATGGTGGAAAGGGAAGAGACCTGATTCTTTGAATAAATTGAAATAAGCTGTTGAATTTGAATTGGCAGCATATGTTGAGGAATGAAACATGCAGAAGAATTGCAGACTTGTGTTGCTCTGTGATGGACTTTGCAGGTCTGCCTGTTAGAGCAGTCAGGGTCTTGACAGGTTAGAGAGGGAAGATTTCTTAGCCAAAAGGAGTTAATAGGGCCTTTCTCTGGAGGCCTTTAGGGGCGCGTCTCTCATTTGGCAATACAGAGGAAATGAGGCACTTACTTTAGGAGGACAGTTTTACAGGTCACCTAGAATTTCAATTCTGTACAGGTGGTTATGCTAGGAATGCTGGATCACAGCCAAAACCCTTAGTTGATTTAAATGGAGGGAAGTTAAAAAGGCATTAGAGCCCAGCCTGCAGAAAATTGGTTTTGCAAACCTGTGATGATCTTAGTCTGCTCTCTTTGTTCCTTTTCCTCATTTCCATCACCCAGGGATGGAGGTTGAAGACTGGAGATTACAAATTCGCAGTCTTAATGGTGAAACCTTGTTTGGCTAGTTACTTTTCTGCATTGTTATCTTGGACCTGGAGAACAGGACGGTGATTTTTTCTTTGCAGTTACTGTCCTCCAGTGCGCACTGGCTCTGGTTGCAGTTGTGGATCACACATGTAAAGGTTCGCTCCAAGTAATTCCAGGTTTCATGGTGCTGCTGCTCTTAAATGTTTTATAGAACTAAATTTGCCACTGGAGCAGAAGCGTTAAAACTCTCCTAAGCAGGGGCTTTGTTTTCATTGTGCTGTTACAAAGTATGGTATACATTTACATGGTATGTAAATAGAAGATGAATAGTGATAACTACAATCACAACAAATAATGGCACTTGTCCTTCAGGAAATTACATTTTATTACTGACTCAGTGCTGTATTGGTGAAATAAATTCTGCTAACATTTTTGTAGGAGCCATATGTTCAAAACCAAAGAGCTTTGCTTTTTAAATCTGCTCCTAACTCTTGCTGTGTCCATCGAAGAGTATTGCTAAAGAGTGTAATGGCCTCTGCATACTGATCAGAGAGTGATAACTGCTTCTTGTGTCAACCTGTGACTTAGAAAATCCATGACAAATTGCAATTTACACCAGGATATTTGACTCCCCTGAAGTGTGGAAAATGTTTAAGGGGGCATTCAGGCAGCTATCAAAGCAGACTGTTTTACATTAAATGTTAATTTATTTCTGCAAAACTGAAGAGGAGGAGAGAAGAGAGTTTGACATAGTCAACGTGTTTTCTATAATTTCCAAAATATGCTCACTTCTTCCTCCCCTCTGTCAACCCACCAGTGAAAGCAATTCCAGCCTTGGAGAAAAATGTACAGCAGTGTTACCAAATCCTCACCAAGGCACATCGGATCCCACTCATGGCCTCTAAAATAGCCAGATGATGACTTGCCCTGCAACCATTTCACTTCTTATGTGCCTTATTTTGCTGACAACACCAGTCTCTGAGGAGTACTACCCAAATAGTCCAGAGTAGCTTCTTGTCCCAAAATGTGCTGGCAGATAAGACATTTCTCACCAAAAAAAATAAGCTTGTCTCATCCCTCCCAGAACACAAATATCACTTCATGTGATTCAAAAGCAAACTACCTGGGATTACTCAGTTTCCTCTGTGAGTGAGTTTGGTGCACAGAAACTTGAAAGCAGAAAGTAGCAGTCTGAATCTGTTGGTGAAGTCAGTGTCCCCTCCATGAATTTCGGAGCAATGGTGCTCTGTTCATCTTACTGTGTCTTTGTCCTTTGTTTCAGTTTGAGCTGGGCTGATAGTGAGTAAATCCGGTGGGGGATGTAGTAGAGGCTCCTCTGTTAGATTGATAGGGAGCAATTTTATTCTGCAGTACCGTTTATCCAAGTAGCAAGGGATGTCTGTGCTAATCTTCTGAGATGTAGCCAACTGCAATGCACAGTAGAAACCATCTCTCTGTCCAACCATATGTATGCAGTTTATTTGCTGTTGAGTGTAAGGCAAATTTTCTAAGTGCCTGAGCTTCTCTACTGGAAAAGAGAAATGCTTTCATTTGTATAGGATGTCTTGAGAGCTGTTGTAGGCTGTTTCACATGCCTCTGGCTAACTGCCAAAGAAGATGCTATTAATCTCCACTGAAAGACCTGCGATGTCCCCAAATTAATTTTTGCAGTTACACATCCTGCTCCAGAGAGACACCATGATCACAGACCACAGCCCAGAATTATAGGTGGCCACCTTGTGTGCAGATCTACTTGCTGTCATGTGTCTTTATTATCTTGAGACCATGATTATTGCTAGAGGTGGCCAAAAGAATAACAGCTCTACTTGATTCTGTCAGAGGGCATTTCCAAAGAAATTATACAGGAGAAAAGAATTGCATGTCTTGTTCAACTCTGCCTGATACTATGATTCCAGATTCTACCTTTCAAGTGTCATTGAGTCAGTAGAACTGAAAATCAGAATTGAAACCCATGACAACCACACAAAAATCCATGTTTATGGAACTGCTTACTAGCTAGCATGGCATAACTTAGCCAGGACATTCCTCCCACTTGCAGACCAGTCCTTGAGAAGTACTTATTAGAGAAATATGAAGGGTCCCTGCCACTGGGTAGGAGTTTTACAGACCCTCCTCCAGGCTTACAGACCCTCCTCATTCCTGGATGGGCAGGTTGCTTACGTTGACCCAGCAACAGGAGAAGTCTGAGTGCCAAATCTCCCCTTATCATGTAATCCTGCATACTCCCAGTTTGCAGGGTAGTTGCTCTGAGCAAGAGCAGCTTTCCTTACAATACTAGGCCTTTTGGGTACGTGGAGCTTTGGTGTATATACACAGTATAGTCAGTGCAGCTGGCAGTGGCTTCAAGGTTATGCTCAGTTTGCCGGATTTATGCTGTGTAGACTT
Organism: Cephalopterus ornatus; assembly: GCA_013396775.1. Lineage (NCBI taxonomy): Eukaryota > Metazoa > Chordata > Aves > Passeriformes > Cotingidae > Cephalopterus > Cephalopterus ornatus. The sequence goes on along the minus strand of VZRE01015682.1, from coordinate 6,851 downwards.
GGTTTTAGCAATCACATATATTGAAAGCAATTAAGTACGTGAAAAGCAGAACAATTTGTTTCACTTCATGTAGTTGGGGAGGTGAACCAGTTTTCATGGCTTACCATCAACCTTAGTGTTTTCACCTGGGAATTGTCACTAGTGCAGCTGTGTTAGTGGCCACTCATGTTTTTACTCAGAAGAGATCCACAGCAAAAACCTGATTCGCACCCTGCTGCTACCCATCAGCACTGTCTTACCTTGTCTTGCCAGAATGTGGAAGCGGGACACTGGGAGTCTCCAGGCAGTGGGCCCAGGAGAGTTCGTCGCAGTGAATGGCATAAACATAAAGTGAGGAGCCACCTTGATTCTAGAAGCTAGGACACTCACCTCTTATGGGTAAATTTGTGTAGTTATGGGCAGCAACTTCCTCTGATGCCTATCAAGGATGAAAGTTGACTCACAGCCAGAATGCAGCCACAACGCATAAGTATGAAAGATGCTAGCTAACAGCTTTTCCTAGGTAGGTGCTAGTAGTGGTGCGCAGCAGAGAGGACGTGCAAAGGAGAAGCTTGAGTAGCCCTACTGTGGAACTCAACTGAGGAAATGTACATTTACAAGTGTATCTTTGATTCTGAAAGGTTAGATAAAGCAAACCTCGGATTTAGTTTTAAGAAGATCACCTGTACGTTTCTGAATGAATTGGTTTAATCTCTGCTGTGTGTCCAGGAAGTGGGAATGAGAGGGGTTCAAACTTAGAGCTTACAGTGCCTGTAAGATATGAGCTGAGAGAAACATCTTTGTCTTTTTCACTCTTTCTAGGTTATAGCTACATAGCCTGTCCACAGAAAGCTGCAGCTAACAGAGTGGTCTGTCCTGTAAGCTACTGGGAATATCCAGCCCTTTTGAGCTGGCAAACTATCATCTGGTTCTTTGCTCCAACAGGACCAATGTTTTGACTCTGTTTCAGAACTGTTGTGGGTGAACATCTCTGCCATGGTCAGCCCACATCCTTCAGGCCATGTTGGTTAAAGGACAGTCTTGAACTGGCAAGGCATGTGTTCTCAAGGGTGGGAAACATCTTCCATCTCCTCTGCTATTTTGTTATAATTTTATTCTTGGCTGACCACAATTTCTCTAGAGTGACAAGTAGGCCACTCTTTTCAGTGCTGTGGCCAACATTTGCATCATGCCCAGTCATTTCATAAACCCAGCCTCTGCTGGAGATTTGTTATGACAGGCATGGAGGTCACTTGTTTTGTTTTTGTGTTCTGGTTGCCTGGAAATACTGACCTACTTCAAGGAAGAGTTTAAATGTTTGACTGACAACTGCACTCCAGTTCTTACATATCTGTGCTGATACATTCACACTGAGGGTTTCAACACTATTGAAGAATAGTATTTCTGTAGTTTTGAGGTTTTAGTTTGGACCTTTTGATTAGAAAGTCCACAGTGAAGTGACAGCATTTTTAAACACAGGGGTTTTGCCTTTGTATATTCTCTTATGCATCCTGGGCTTTTTCTGGGTTGCACAGCCATATACCTGTACACTTGCCCCTTGTCTGTTCACCTTTCTGTCTTCCAGTAGCAACATGAATATGCCTGTTTTGTCTACGTTAGCTGATTTTGTGTGTTCACTAACAAGTGATTGGGAAAGTTGTTATGAAATCTCCCAAAATATTGAAGCCAACGCAGGAAGGGCTAAACAGCAGTCACCTAAGTAAGTATGTGAGCATGTTCTCAAAATCTAAACATGGAGTAAGATGCCTTAGAAGAGATGTCAGTGAACAAATTTAGGCTCAGATATTCATACCTGCAGGTGATACAGCTAGGTGATCAGTGATTGAATCAGAGGGGTCAGTGGTGAAATTATTCTGCTAATTTTGAGTATTACTGATTTACCTTTGGTTACCAATTTCTGTGCTGGAATTTTAGTGCCTGTCCACATGGGAGCACAGGCTCATGCAGATATACCATGTAGCCACATAAGAGGTGCAGATCATAAGATGTCATGCCATTGTTTGCTATCTTAAAAGTCCTGAATTCTGTTAATCTAATTGCAGCATTTGACACACTACTCATCCTGATCGTTCAGACTTAAATGTACTGTACCCTATCAGGTTTTTTCTTATAAATGTCTCTCATTTATTTTCAGTGCAGTTCCCTGTGCTGTCTGCTTTTTGTGTTGGAATCATGGCTGTGTGTGGAAGTTACTCTTTCTGTCAGATCCTGTGGGAGATTTCCAAAATGCAGGTTCAACAGAAAAACTGTACCACAGCCCAGCCAACCATCAGTCTGTACTGATGGGTGAACCCATTTTTCAGGAGTCCAATTTAAAGTAATAATCCCTGTCATGGACTGAACAATCTGCGATATATCTTCAATTTGAGGAATACCACAGTGCACTGATACCTGCCAGCTCATGCCAGAAAGATGCGTATAAGACCAGTAGGACCCATATGCAAAGAATGTTGCAGTATAGGATCCCCAGACTGACAGCGTATCTTTATATGTAGAGCTAACAAAGGTAACGCTGAAATGTAGTCTAGGTGGATTTTGTGTATGTGCAAAGTGTTTCATTTTTAATGTGTTTTTTATTTTGGTCGGGTGTTTTCTTGTTTGTTTGTTTGCAGAGGGGGTTTTTGTTTGAGTTTTTGGGGGGTTGTGTGTGTGTGTGTTTGTTTTTTCTTCTGGTTAGCAAAAAGGTAGCCAATATCCCCATTTCAAAACTGTTAAAGAATTCATCTGATCTTTACCAATTTCACTAAACATAAAACTAATGAAAAAACTGAAGTCCAAAACATTTATTTCTTTTTAAACAGGTGTACTGAAGAAGAACCTACCACGATAAAGACAGTAGTAGTGTCTTTGAAGAACATACAGTCTCTCTACCTTTCAAAGCCTTTGCTCTGCATTTAAGTGGAAGATTTCTCTAAAATTCCCCATGGTTATTCTAAATTCAATCCTCCTTGGAATGCAGGGAGCAGAAGAGGAGGAGGAGAGTTCCTGAGTTTATTTGCAATGGCATTTGGTTTGGCATGGAGGATTTTTATAATGCTAATTTGATCCTCCCATATTAATTCATATTCTTCCTCTGCTGTTCCTAAATTGGAAACTTTCCCTTTTACATCTGGCAGTCTTGTCCTCAGTTGTTTAACCTTTATGTTTTTTCACTAGAAATAGCTGTTTTGTGCATGGAATCCAGCCTGTTAGTCATAATAACATTCCCTTCAGGTGTCCCATCTGGCAACTTCTAGAAAGGTTTTCGGGTTTGGGGTTTTGTTTGTTCATTTGTTTTGTTTTTAAGCAATATCTGCATTTACAGAAACCATGCCTGAGTTGATGGTGCTGCACACTATCAAAAAGTTTTAAGCAAGAAACACACAGAACATACTTTTCACCACTGGGAGAAAGTTTAGAAATGCAGTCAAATCTACGGAGAGAAGTGGTTAAGACCAATGCTGCATGGCTCCTGCTAGTTGAGCATTATTCAAACTAGATGCAAATCTGATTGCTGATTTTTCGGGGAGCAGAGTTCTTACTTTTGAGGAGCAGAGTTCTTACTTTTCCAGTTACTGAATATATATCCAGATGTCCAAGACTTCTGTGGGATGTGTCCTCATTGATGTCTAACTTCTTTCTGATCTGTTTTTGTAACTCATTAGTTCCAGTTAACCACAGCAGGTTATTCCACCAAGATCATACACAATATGAAAATACTGTCTGTGAAAAAAGGGTCCCCAGTCAGTGTTTGCTGTAACTTTTATTATGGTGCTACACACCTGCACATATTTAGTGGGAGCTCTAAGGTGATACACAATATGCACCAGGTATCTAGAAAGCTTAGTCTTTTCATCTTTTTGCCCAAGTCTAAATCAAATAAGAGACAAAGCTCAGACAAAGAGAGATTTTTTTTTTTCTTGTGACTTCCTATGCAGTTGGTTACATGGATGCCAGTCCTTAAAACTCCCAGCTGTAAAAGGTGTGTTTATACAGCACACATTCATCACAAAACATGGCTGTCCCAGCTGGTGTATCTAAACACCTTCAGAGCACCATGCAGAGGTGCCTGATCCTCTGGACGCCATAAGGGCCATAACTGCTGTGCTGTCTTGTAGGAGAGTTTGTCAGCTCAAACATGGCTAAGATGGATGGGGCACAGCCGGTGGGAGTAGGGAACCCTGCACCCTGCTCTAATTTATTGTTCTTTTAGACTGAAAAAAGACAGTAAGAATGTTCAGTAAATGCATTTACAAATTGCATGACTGTGCTTAATTTTGTGGGGTTATTTCAGCTTAATTGAACTGCATAGTAAGCCATCATTCTCACTACTGGCAGTTAATGCAGCATTGTTTCCTTAATACCTTTGGATCAGAAAGTATATTGTAAGAAATAGAACCCTATCAAAACACTCCTTTGTTTTTTTCAGACACATGTGGATAATAGGTGTGATCTACCACATCAGCACAGGTCAAATTATCAGAAGACTCATGATGCAGGGTTGAAGAGCAAATGAAGCAAGCTGGATATAGGCTTAAGATATTCAAGTGAAGCAGAAGTAAACAAGTGCTACTGCAAGTTGCTATCCTTCTGCCATATTTCTGCCGAGTCCATTTTTGCTGAGAACTTAAATTAAGTGAAAAAGCTGCCTTTAAATTTTTAGGAAGGGAGCACAGTATTTTTAGGAGTTTTATGAAGCTTCAAAAAACTAGCCTATTTGTGCCACAGCAGTGTAGGCAGTTCACGTTCCAGAGCAATGTTTACCCTGAAATAAGTCTACGGGAGAACTCTTGGAACCATGAGTTTTCACCTGGCTTTCAGAAATAAGACACTTTTTGCAAGTCAGACCTTCCTTTGGTCAATATAATGCCCTCCTTATTATTTTCTGAATCACCTCCCATGGCCTTAAACATAGCTGGCTTTCACACTTGATGTCTGTCTGCATCTTTCTCTGTTGTAAGGGCAGTCCTTGGTGATTTGTATGGGGAACTCAAAGGCACATTTATTCCACTCTGCAAGGAGGTCTGTATCAGCACTGCAGCAGGCTGCTATGTTGGTGTGGGCACAGCCCAGCGCAGAATTACTCAGATTAATGTGTCTGAGCTGTTCAATAAGACTGGTTAGATAGCCTGCGTGAAGCAGGTAACATTCTGTTACAGTCACACTGCTTTAAGAGTAAAGCTGACTGTGCAGCAGTTGGTTCAAAAGTTTCCAACTTGAATTTCAAGATTATTTTCCACCTCAGAAGACTCTGTGAGCCTGGTTGACCTACACAGTCTCATCAAGAAGAAATACTGAGGTTACAATGTTTACAGCTGTAGCTAGCACCTTTGAACGATCAATTCTTGGACTGAGAAAGTTAAAAATATGATTGGGAGTATAATAAGTCTTAAAATGGCAATGAGTGGAGTCATAGCTGTTTCTTTGTAAGGAAGCAAAGGGCATTTTGTAAACATCAGTTGGGCGCTTTGCAGCTGGGGGGTTATGGGAGAAAATGGCCAGGGTGACAGATTTGCTGTTTTAGCACTTTTTATGCTGGACAGCTGGCTGTTTTGCATAGCTGTGCTGCTTATCAAGAAACCTCTGAGCAATAGACAGCAAACAGCCACTGAATGGGTAGCCATTACCAAATAGCAGAGGTAGGTAGGTCTTTTTCTGCAGGCCTTCAAAGAGTCCAGGAACTGATGGCCGAAAAAACCAGGTTTTTTATGGTCCTGGGAACAGGCAGTACGCAACAGCCAAGAAATTGGAAATCCAATATTTTCATCATGTCCTGGGATTATGGTTTGGCCAGCTCAAACTTTTGGTCCTGGTTTTACATTTCCAGGAGGGTGCTTTACTTCTGAAGTTGTGCTTTGAACTCTCTTGGCACAGGGAGGGCTGATGTTTGACAAACAGATCAGTCTGCAAGGGTGGTACAAGCAGCCCTTAATTCAGCCTGCTAAGAGAAGGAAGAACAGAGCCAGACTTCACACATCAATAGCACTGACTCTGTCTCCTGTTTCAAGTTATTAAAATAACACTTCAGTGTTTTTCTAAAAGGCATTTTCCTCAATGCTCTCTAATACCCATAACAATTTCAGATGCTGGGAAGTAAATATTTTTCTTCTACCACTGTGTTTTGGTTTTTTCCCCCACTTGGCAAGCACTGGTATTTGGGGGTTTTGTATTTTATTTATTCTTCTACAATATTTAGGATGAAGTAGAGATTAGCTTTCCTACCAACACCTTGCAGATACACACAGACAAAACACTTAAACTTGCCAAAACAAGTTATTTTTTACATCAGCATTCTGGAGTTATTTTCTGCTTGCATGTTTTCAGAAATAGAGTGTCTCTTACGAGCCTCTGTGAACAAAACATTGCGTTTGCAAGATGGAAAAACCAATGGCTTTTTAGTTAGTACTGTAGAGGTCAGCTAGGGAAGAGACAGTTGGATAAAAATATGCAAAATCTGATTATTAGAAGGCCTCTTAAGGTAAGACCAATGTTAAGATGAATTAAAAAATAAGGAAAAAGACAAGTGTGGTTGTGTTTTCTAATGTCAGAAAAATGAACTCTTAGTACTTTATAATTGGGCTTTGAAATGAGCCCTAGGAGAAAACTAGGGCTTTTGTGATGGTTTTGATTTACATCCAATGCTTGATTTCTTTTTTGATGGACACTTTGCTATATCATGACAGACTAATGACACTTCACAAGCACATGAACTCGCCCTGCAGTAAGATGGGAACATCACCTGTATGGGGAAAAAAAAGCAGTCCCAAGGCAAGCTATATCCTCTCCAAGTCAGAGTTTCAGGGGCATCAGTGAATGACAATGTGCTTACTGTTCCCTTCCTGTTCATCCATCATCATGGCTAGGCTTCGCGA